>WNWK01001032.1:0-335455 GCA_009830355.1 Cherax destructor | reverse complement strand
CAGATTATTTCCTTGTAGGTTCTGTCACAAACTGCTTCAAAAACAATCTTGAACTACTTCTAAGAAGTCGTTAGATTCTAAATTCCCAGTCAAAAAATTCCAATCATGGCATTGGGGGAAAAGTGCTGTCATGGATCGAGTCATGGCTCACCAATAGGAAGCAGAGAGTGTGCATAAATGGGGTTAAATCCGAATAGGGACTTGTAACAAGTGGTGTTCCACAGGGATCAGTCTTAGGCCCATTGTTTTATAATATATATCAATGACCTTGATGAGGGAATTACTAGTGATATGAGCAAATTTGCCGACGACACGAAGATAGGTAGGATAATTGATTCAAACATAGATGTCATAGAACTTCAGGAAGATTTAGACAAACTTAATTCGTGGTCAGAAATGTGGCAGATGCAGTTCAATGTAGATAAATGCAAGGTTCTGAAGCTCGGGAGTGTCCATAACCCAAGCACTTATAAGTTAAATAACGTAGAACTTAGCCATACAGATTGCGAGAAGGACTTGGGGTGATGGTAAGCAGCAACCTTAAACCAAGACAGCAATGCCTAAGCGTACGTAATAAGGCAAATAGATTACTGGGATTTATATCAAGAGTGTTGAACAAAGTCCAGGGTTATATTACAGCTTTATACATCATTAGTAAGGCCTCACCTAGATTACGCAGCTCAGTTCTGGTCTCCATATTACAGAATGGACATAAATTCGTTAGAAAACATTCAGCGTAGAATGACTAAATTAATCATAGCATTAGAAATCTTCCTTACGAAGAAAGATTGAAGACCCTATAATTACATTCACTTGTAAGACGTAGAATGAGGGGAGACATGATCGAGGTATACAAGTGGAAAATGGGTATTAACAAAGGGATATAAATAAGGTCTTGAGGATATCTCTCCAAGAGAGAACCCGCAATAATGGATTCAAGTTAGATAAGTTTAGATTTAGAAAGGATATAGGAAAGTATTGGTTTGGAAATAGGGTAGTTGATGAGTGGAACAGTCTGCCTAGTAGGGTTATTGAAGCTAGGACCTTGGGTAGTTTCAAATTTAGGTTGGATAAATTCATGAGTGAGAGGGTTGGATTTGAGTGGGACTCTGCATGAGTGGGTAGAATTGTCAAGCTTATTTCTTGGGTAGCTTTGAAAATTGGGTTGAGCAAATATTCTGTTAGTGGGATGGATTGTGAAGGACTTGCCTAGTATGGGCCAACAGGCCTGCTGCAGTGTTCCTCCTTTCTTATGTTCTTATGTTCTTATGTTATCGTGCATTGTGGCCTTAACAATTTCCTCCCATAGTAGTCTCCCTTGGTCCCTATCTAAGTTTGGGGGACGGTATATCACACCTAAAATAAATTTTTAACATAAGAACATAAGAACATAAGAAAGGAGGAACACTGCAGCAGGCCTGTTGGCCCATACTAGGCAGGTCCTTCACAATCCGTCCCACTAACAGAATATTTGCTCAACCCAATTTTCAATGCTACCCAAGAAATAAGCTTTGACAATTCTACCCACTCATGCGAGTCCCACTCAAATCCAACCCCTCTCACTCATGAATTTATCCAACCTAAATTTGAAACTACACAAGGTCCTACCTTCAATAACCCTACTAGGCAGACTGTTCCACTCATCAACTACCCTATTTCCAAACCAATACTTTCTATATCCTTTCTAAATCTAAACTTATCTAACTTGAATCCATTATTGCGGGTTCTCTCTTGGAGAGATATCCTCAAGACCTTATTTATATCCCCTTTGTTAATACTCCATTTTCCACTTGTATACCTCGATCATGTCTCCCTCATTCTACGTCTTACAAGTGAATGTAATTTTAGGTCTTCAATCTTTCTTCGTAAGGAAGATTTCTAATGCTATGTATTAATTTAGTCATTCTACGCTGAATGTTTTCTAACGATTTATGTCCATTCTGTAATATGGAGACCAGAACTGAGCTGCGTAATCTAGGTGAGGCCTTACTAATGATGTATAAAGCTGTAATATAACCTCTGGACTTCTGTTGCTAACACTTGATATAAATCCCAGTAATCTATTTGCCTTATTACGTACGCTTAGGCATTGCTGTCTTGGTTTAAGGTTGCTGCTTACCATCACCCCCAAGTCCTTCTCGCAATCTGTATGGCTAAGTTCTACGTTATTTAACTTATAAGTGCTTGGGTCATGGACACTCCCGAGCTTCAGAACCTTGCATTTATCTACATTGAACTGCATCTGCCACTTTTCTGACCACGAATTAAGTTTGTCTAAATCTTCCTGAAGTTCTATGACATCTATGTTTGAATCAATTATCCTACCTATCCTCGCGTCGTCGGCGAACTTGCTCACATCACTAGTAATTCCCTCATCAAGGTCATTGATATATATTATAAATAACAATGGGCCTAAGACTGATCCCTGTGGAACACCACTTGTTACAAGTCCCCATTCGGATTTAACCCCATTTATGCACACTCTCTGCTTCCTATTGGTGAGCCATGACTCGATCCATGACAGCACTTTTCCCCCAATGCCATGAGCTGCCACTTTCTTTAACAGTCTCTGGTGCGGTACTCTATCAAAAGCCTTACTAAAGTCTAAATAAACAATATCGAATTCTTTATCGTGATCAACAGCCACAAAAGCTTTACTGAAGAAGGTTAATAAATTAGATAGGCAGGAACGGCCCCTCGTGAATCCATGCTGGGTATCATTAATCAAATTATGGTTATCTAGATGGCTTCTAATAATATCAGCTATAATTGACTCTAGTAATTTGCCTACAATTGAGGTCAGGCTTGGTAAATTAGACACATATGCAACACTTGGGTATCTTTATTGAGGAAACGTTTCGCCACACAGTGGCTTCATCAGTCCATACAAAGGAGAATCGTGAAGAACAGGAGGAGTGTGAGGTTGTCAGGCCCTCAATCTTCAGACGATGTTGTCAGTCCATCAATCTTGAATAGAATAACAGCATATGAGCAGAGGAACCTTATATACTGTAGACAGGAGAGGTGCAGCAGTAGTAGGAGGTGTCACATTTGTTCAATGTGGAAGTAGGTCGTGCCCAAGGAATAGGCAAGCGAAGAAATCCCTGTATTAAGATACCAAGATGTTGCAGTGTCAGACAGGATGTGAATGAATGGTTCAGAGAACCGACGAGTTGGTAAATTAGACACATATGCAACACTGGGTATCTTTATTGAGAAACTTTAGCCACACAGTGGCTTCATCAGTCCATACAAGGAGAATCGTGAAGAACAGGAGGAGTGTGAGGTTGTCAGGCCCTCTATTCAAGATTGATGGACTGACAACATCGTCTCAAGATTGAGGGCCTGACAACCTCACACTCCTCCTGTTCTTCACGATTCTCCTTTGTATGGACTGATGAAGCCACTGTGTGGCGAAACGTTTCCTCAATAAAGATACCCAAGTGTTGCATATGTGTCTAATTTACCAACTCGTCGGTTCTCTGAACCATTCATTCACAGGTCAGGCTTATTGGGCGGTAGTTTGACGGTAGTGACTTGTCCCCTGCTTTAAAAATAGGAATTACATTAGCCATCTTCCACATATCATACACTACACCTGTTTGAAGAGATAAATTAAAAATGTTAGATATTGGTTCACAGAGTTCCATTTTGCATTCCTTAAGAACCCTTGCAAAAAGCTCATCAGGACCCGGCGATTTATTTTGTTTCAGTCGGTCCAGCTGTTTCATAATCATTTCGCTAGTGACTGTGATATTACATGCCCCTCTGAAAATTCTATCCAGACAGACTCTGTATGTGTTATTTCAGACTTTATTCCCTTTTTTATGCAACAGTTCAAGCGATCTCGGACATACAGGGCCACTCCACCCCCCTTCCCGAAACTTCTGTCTACTTGGAACAATTTAAAACCCTGTATATGACATTCAGCAGGCATGTCCCTATTTTTCGTATTGAACCACGTCTCAGTTATCGCAAATACATCAATGTTACCTGCACTTGCAACTAATCTCAAATCGTCCATCTTATTCCTAGCACTACGACTATTTGTATAATACACTTTTAAAGACCCTCCTTTCTCTTTACCCTTCCTGCTCCATTCTGTTTTTCCACTATACATATTACTGTCCTTGTTATTGTTAAGAATTTTTATATCAAAGCCTAGATCTATATTTCGACATTCAGTATTTTCCATTTCTAAACCCATACCTCTAACTAATCCTAGTTTAAAGTCCTAACAACACCCTCAACTGAGCTAGCAAGAAAATCCACACCTGCCCTGGATAAGTGAACCCCATCCCTGGCATACATGTCATTTCGGCCATAGAAGTGGTCCCAGTTGCAAATGAATGGTACTGCATTATCCTTACAGTGTTTGTCCAGCCAGCAATTGACACCAATTGCCTCTTTCCTCAAACCAAAATTCCAAGTGATGAATCTAGCTCTTGTCCCTTGATATTCAGAGGAATGAACGACAGAAATTAAATTCACCCAAAATTGAACGGGAATCGAACCTACGGCTACTGGCGTTGAAAGCCCGTGTTCCGCTACCGTACTGCTGTGTTCCGCTACCGTACTGCTGTGCTCCGCTGCTGTACTGTAGTGTTCCGCTGCTGTACTGTGGGGTTCCGCTGCTATACTGTGGGGTTCCACTACTGTACTGCAGTGTTCCGCTGCTGTACTGTGTTCCAGTGCTGTACTGTGGTGTTCCGGTACTGTACTGCGATGTTCCTGTACTGTACTTCGATGTTCCGGTACTGTACTGCAGTGTTCCGTACTGTACTGCCGTGTTCCGGTACTCTACTGCAGTGTTCCGGTGCTGTACTGGAGTGTTCCAGTACTGTACTGCAGAGTTCCGTACTGTACTGCAGTGTTCCGGTGCTGTACTGGGTGTTCCAGTACCCGTACTGCAGAGTTCCGGTACTGTACTGCAGTGTTCCGGTACTGTAGTGCAGTGTTCTGGTACTGTTCTGCAGTGTTCTGGTACTGTTCTGCAGTGTTCTGGTACTGTTCTGCAGTGTTCCGGTACTGTTCTGCAGTGTTCTGGTACTGTTCTGCAGTGTTCCGGTACTGTACTGCAGTGTTCCGGTACTGTACTGCAGTGTTCCGGTACTGTACTGCAGTGTTCTGGTACTGTACTGCAGTGTTCCGGTACTGTACTGCAGTGTTCTGGTACTGTACTGCAGTGTTCTGGTACTGTACTGCAGTGTTCCGGTACTGTACTGCAGTGTTCTGGTACTATACTGCAGTGTTCTGGTACTGTACTGCAGTGTTCTGGTACTTTCCTGCAGTGTTCTGGTACTGTACTGCAGTGTTCTGGTACTGTACTGCAGTGTTCCGGTACTGTACTGCAGTGTTCCGGTACTGTACTGCAGTGTTCTGGGACTGTACTGCAGTGTTCTGGTACTGTACTGCAGTGTTCTGGTACTGTACTGCAGTGTTCCGGTACTGTACTGCAGTGTTCCGGTACTGTACTGCAGTGTTCCGGTACTGTACTGCAGTGTTCTGGTACTGTACTGCAGTGTTCCGGTACTGTACTGCAGTGTTCTGGTACTTTCCTGCGGTGGATACGATATAAAGAGAGGTGTCGTCCAGGACTGGGTATTATCGAGTATACAAAATACACAGATACATCACATTATAAGGCAAATAAGCACTCTGAGGTCACGCTCGGCAGGGGTCAAAAATGAGGTAACAAGCGAGGTCATGGAGAGAAACAGGTCAAACAGGTATAACTGTCAGTGTGAGAAAGGGAAGAAGGCGCGGGGTCAGACTCTAAGGACACATTTTCAAATAAACCATATACAGTATGACCAATGCACATACCCTTGTTTTACTTGATATCATCTAAATGAAGAGTAACTAATTCCAGGATCCTATGCTGGCTCTATCCTCCTGATACAACTGTAGTGCTGTTCCATAGTTTATTATGGACTTTGCGACAAGGCTAGAGACTGAAAAGCCATATGATTTTTTCATGAGACCCAAAACTCTACCATCTCCAAAGTTTCTGACAAAACCTTTACTTCACTCGACTCTAAAGAAGCAATTGTATGCTCATGACTCTGGACCAGCCCTAGACTCGTCCAACTCAATATTCATCAAAAAATAAAAAAAAAAACTCATGACTTGTATTTTTATTTTATTAACACATCGGCCGTTTCCCACAAAGGTAGAGTGGCCCGAAAAAGAAAAACTTTTATCATTCACTCCATCATTGTCTTGCCAGAGGCGTGCTTACACTACAGTTATATTAACAATGTTAACACCCCTCCTTCATAGTGCAGGCACTAAGTTACTTCCTACCTCCATAAATGTTACCTTGCTCACACTCGAACAGCACGTCAAGTCCTAAAAACCATTTGTCTCCATTCACTCCTAACATGCTCATGCATGCTTGTTGAAAGTCCAAACCCCTCGCACACAAAACCTAATTTACCACCTCCCTCCAACCTTTCCTAGGCCGGCCCATACCCCGCTTTCCCTCCTCTACAGATTTACACACTCTCGAAGTCATTCTATTTCGTTCCATCCTCTCTACATGTCCGAACCACGTCAACAACCCCTCCTCAGCCCTCTGGATAATAGCTTTGGTAATCCAACACCTCCTTCTAATCTCCAAACTATGAATTCTCTGCATTATATTCACACCACACATTGCCCTCAGACATGACATCTCCACTGCCTCCAGCCTTCTTGTTGTGACATTCACCACCCAGGCTTCACACCCATATAAGAGTGTTGGTATAACTATACTCTATTACATTCCCTCTTGCTTCCATGGATGAAGTTCTTTTCTCCACATACTCCTCAGTGCATCACTCACCTATTTTCCCTCGTCTGTTCTACGATTCACCTTGTCTTTCATAGATCCATCTGCTGACACATCCACTACCAAATATCTGAATGCATTCACCTCCTCCATACTCTCTCCCTCCAATATGTTAAATAATTTGGAAACGAAAGATTAGATATCATTCATTCACTCTTTCCTATATTCACTTTTAATTTCCTTCTTTTACATACGCTACCAAACTCCTCCACCAACCTCTGCAACTTCTCTTCAGAATCTCCCAAAAGCACAGTGTCATCAGCAAAGAGCAATTGTGACAACTCACACTTTGTATTAGATTTTTTATCTTTTAACCCCACACCTCTTGACAACACCCGAGTATTCACTTCTCTTACAACTCCATCTATAAATATATTGAACAGCAATGGTGACATTACACATCCCTGTCTAAGGCCTACTTTTACTGGGAAATAATCTCCCTCTCTCCTACATACTCTTCACTGCTTTCAATAACCTACCTCCTATTCCATACATCTGTAACATCTGCCACATTGGCCCCCTATCCACCCTGTCATACGTCTTTTCCAAATCCATAAATGCCACAAAAACCTCTTTACCCTTATCTAAATACTGTTCACCTATATGTTTCACTATAAACACTTGGTCTACACACCCCCTACCCTTCCTAAAGCCTCCTTGTTCATCTATCCTACTCTCCATCTTACACTTAATTCTTTCAATAATAACTCTGCCATACACTTTACCAGGTATACTCAACAGACTTATTCCCCTATCATTTAACACTGTCTTTCGTCCCCTTTGCCTTTATACAAAGGAACTATGCATGTTCTCTGCCGATCCCTAGGCACCTTACCCTTTTTCATACGTTTATTAAATAAAAGCACGAACCACTCCAAAACTATATCCCCACTTGCCTTTAACATTTCTATGTTTATCCCAGCTGCTTTACCCCCTTTCATTCTTTCCACTGCCCCACAAACCTTCCCCACACTCACAACTGGTCTTTCCTCACGCCTACAAGATGTTATTCCTCCTTGCCCTATACACGAAATCACAGCTTCCTTATCTTCATCAACATTTAAGAATTCTTCAAAATATTCCCTCCATCTTCCCGATACCTCTTACTCTCCATTTAATAACTCTTCTATTTTTAATTATCAAATCCATTCATGCCTTGTATATCCTAAGTAAATGGAATCGGGACACAGCAGTCATTTTTGACAGCCATTAAAAACCTTGGGTACAGTTTCGCTCCATAAAGGTGGCATTAGAGCAGTTGCATAAAAACGGATACCACCGATACCAATGGCATATCACAATTACCACATTCTTTAAAAGAGTTTTAAGAAGCAACTGGTTTAAAAAAACATTTGATCAATCAGGCACTAAGACATATATATTTCTAACAAGTATGTTGTAGTGTTGTTTATGTCTCTTTCCTTAATCACTAAATGCTTGTGATCGCAGCAACTGAACAACCCTGAGCACCATGGGCTTAGAAGAGGACGCTCCCGCTGGCTCTCTCAGTTAATGGATCATTACTTGCAGCATGTACTGAAAGACAAACAAAATGCAGTTGTAGCAAACACAGATCTTGCTATAGCATACGGAAAGTGTGATCATTGTGTATCAGTACATAAAATGCGTGCAAAAGGAATAACTAGGAAAGCTGGTACATGGATTTTTAATTTTCTAACATATCTGATGCAAAGAGTAATGTCAATAATGTAAAATCAGAGGTTGCCATAGTAAAAAAACTCTGTTCAAGTCAAAGTACTCGCTCCAGTTCCATTCATTCTCATATCAGGGTCAAAAGTCACAGCATCTCGTATTATTCTTTGCAGATGATACGAGAATATTTATGAGAGTTGGATCCATTAAGAACACAGATAATCTCCAAAACAGGTCTTCTAGCGGGCCACAGGACACAGTATGTTCACTAAAGATAAATTTCAGTTACTCCAGTACGAAATGTGCCTAGGACAAAATGGTAATTAACACACACACACACAACAGAGAGTGTACCTCGATCGAGACAGAACACAAGAGGAAAGGATGATACTGAAAGAGAGGGTACAAAGACGAAAGAAGGAGCGAGTGGAAATGACAAAGACGAGCAGAAGAACCCAGACCCAGGTGGAAGGGCAAACACACCCTCCACCACCACCTGCAGAAGGACTCCAACCACGACAACCCCAAGGCAACTGAACAATCTGAACCAACACCCATACACTGTTCCCTCTTTCCCCACCCCCCATATCACAAACCCCACCCCTACAGCAACGCCCTATGGGCACTCTGCCCCCACTCCCCATCACAAATTCCACCCCTGCCATAACCCCCCAGGACCACAGTTTTAGAAAAGAAGTTGAAGGTTTGGTACATGAACGTGGATGGAATAACGAATAAATATGAGGAGTGGAATGAAAGAATCAATGAGAAGTCCCCAGACATCATAGAAGTCATAGAAACGTAACTCACTGAGACAATAACAGACGCAGTCTTCCCACCGGGATATCAGATCCTGAGGAAAGATAGGAGCAGAGGGGGAGGAAGGGTTGCACTGCTCATAAAAAGCCGATGGAGATTTGAGAAAATGGAAGGCATGGACGAGATTGGTGAAAGGGATTACATAGTAGGAACAATTCAGTCTGGGGAACATAAGGTAGTCATTGCAGTGATGTATAACCCACCACAGAACTGCAGGAAGCCAAGAGAGGAATATGAAGAAAGCAACAGAGCAATGGTGGACACACTTGCAGAGGTGGCAAGAAGAGCTCACTTGAGCAGAGCAAAGTTACTGGTTATGGGCGATTTCAACCACAGGTAGATCGATTGGGAAAACCTGGAGCCACATGGGGTTCCCGAAACATGGAGAGTCAAGATGATGGATGTGGTACTAGAAAACCTCATGCTTCAACATGTCAGGACACTACCAGAGAGGGAAGGATGAACCAGCAAGACTGGACCTCGTGTTCACCCTGAGCAGTTCAGACAGTGAGGACATCACATATGAGAGGCCCCTGGGAGCTAGTGACCACGTGGTTCTGAGCTTTGAGTACATAGTAGAGTTACAAGTGGAGAGGGTAACAGTTGTTGAATGGGAAAAGCAGAACTATAAAATGGGGGACTACACGGGTATGAGGAACTTCCTGCAGGAGGTTCAGTGGGACAGAGAAATGATAGGAAAGTCAGTAAACGAAATGATGAAATACATAACAAAATGCAAGGAGGCAGAGGAAACGTCTGTTCCCAAGGGCAGCAGAAATAATGGGAAGACCAGAACGAGCCCTTGGTTTACCCGAAGATGTAGGGAGGGAAAGACTAGAGAATGGAAAAAGTACAGAAGGCAAAGGACCCAGGAAAATAAGGAGATTAGTCGAAGAGCCAGAAACGAGTATGCACAGAAAAGTAGGGATGCCCAGTGACAGTACGAAAACGACATAGAATCGAAAGTCGTCTGACCCGAAACTGCTGTATAGCCACATTAGGAGGAAGACAACAGTCAAAGACCAGGTGATCAGGCTGAGGAAAGAAGGTGGGGAACTCACAAAAAAACAATCAAGAGTATGTGAGGAGCTCAACACGAGATTTAAGGAAGTATTTACAGTGGAAGCAGGAAGGACTCTGGGAAGACAGAACAGAGGGGAACACCAACAAGGAATATACCAAGAAGTGATGGATGCCATACACACAACTAAGGAGGAGGTGAAGAAGCTGCTCAGTGACCTTGATACCTCAAAGGCGATGGGACCGGACAACATCTCCCCGTGGGTCCTTAGAGAGGGAGCAGAGATGATGTGTGTGCCACTAACCACAATCTTCAACACATCCCTTGAAACTGGGCAACTACCTGAGGTATGGAAGACTGCAGATGTAGTTCCCATTTTTAAGAAAGGAGACAGAAACGAGGCACTAAACTATAGACCAGTGTCACTGACGTGTATAGTATGCAAAGCCATGGAGAAGATTTATCAGGAGGAGAATGGTAGAGCACCTGGAACGGAACAAGATTATAAACGACAACCAGCACAGATTCATGGAAGGCAAATCCTGTGTCACAAACCTTCTGGAGTTCTATGACAAAGTAATAGAAGTAAGACACAAGAGAGAGGGGTGGGTTGATTGCATTTCCTTGGACTGCAAGAAGGCCTTCGACACAGTTCCTCACAAGATATTAGTGCAGAACCTAGAGGATCAGGCGTGTATAACAGGAAGGGCACTGCAATGGATCAAAGAATACCTGACAGGGAGGCAACAACGGGTCATGGTACGTGATGAGGTATCACAGTGGGCGCCTGTGACGAGCGGGGTCGCACAGGGGTCAATCCTAGGACCAGTGCTATTCTTGGTATATGTGAATGACATGATAGAAGGGATAGACTCAAGAAGTGTCCCTGTTTGCAGATGATGTGAAGTTAATGAGGAGAATTAAATCAGATGAGGATCAGGCAGGACTTCAGAGACCTGGACAGGCTGGACACCTGGTCCAGCAACTGGCTTCTCGAATTTAACCCCGCCAAATTCAAAGTCATGAAGATCGAGGAAGGGCAAAGAAGACCGCAGACAGAGTATAGGCTAGGTGGCCAAAGACTGCAAACCTCGCACAAGGAGAAAGATCTTGGGGTGAGTATAACACCGAGCACGTCTCCGGAAGCACACATCAACCAGATAACTCCTGCAGCATATGGGCGACTGGCAAACCTGAGAATAGCGTTCCGACACCTTAGTAAGGAATCATTCAAGACACTGTCCACCGTGTGCGTCAGGCCCATACTAGAGTATGCAGCATCAATTTGGAACCCACACCTGGTCAAGCACGTCAAGAAATTAGAGAAAGTGCAAAGGTTTGCGACAAGGTTAGTTCCAGAGCTAAGGGCAATGTCTTACGAAGAAAGGTTAAGGGAAATCGGCCTGACAACACTGGAAGACAGGAGGGTTAGGGAAGACTTGATAACGACATACAAAATACTGCGTGGAATAGACAAGGTGGATAGAGACAGGATGTTCCAGAGAGGGGACACAGAAACAAGGGGTCACAATTGCAAGCTGAAAACCCAGATGAGTCATAGGGATGTTAGGAAGTATTTCTTTAGCCTTAGAGTTGTCAGGAAGTGGAATAATCTGGAGAGTGAAGTATTGGAAGCAAGTTCAATATATAGCTTTAAGAAGAGGTATGATAAAGCTTATGGAGCAGGGAGAGAGTGAATTAGTATCGACCCCTGCAACCACATATAGGTGAGTACATATAGGTGAGTACATATAGGTGAGTACACACAGACAGATACACACACACACACACAGATACACACTCACACACAGATACACACTCACACACACAGATACACACTCACACACACAGATACACACTCACACACACAGATACACACTCACACACACACAGATACACACACACACACACACACAGATACACACACACACACACAGATACACACACACACACACACACAGATACACACACACACACACACAGATACACACACACACACACACAGATACACACACACACACACACACAGATAAACACACACACACACACACACAGATACACACACACACACACACACATATATATATCGTGCCGAATATTTAAAACTGGTCAATTAGCAAGGACTCATTTAAAATTAAGTCCTTTCTCAAATGTTTTCTTATGCGTTTAACGATATATCTTTTTAATTTTTATGATTATGTAAAAATTAATAATTTTGTACCAAAAGAACCTTGGAAAACTTACCTAACCTTATTATAACAAGCGCAGTTTAATTTAGCCTAATCCAACTAAATATATTTTAGATAAGTTTACAATTAAATATGTTTTTTCGTTAGGTTCAGAATGATTTTTGCAAAATTATTGCATACACAACGAGGCACACCAGCCCTTCAGGCTGTTACTGGGATCAACGAGGCACACCAGCCCTTCAGGCTGTTACTGGGATCAACGAGGCATACCAGCCCTTCAGGCTGGTACTGGGATCAACGAGGTACACCAGCCCTTCAGGCTGTTTCTAGGGTCAACGAGGCATACCAGCCCTTCAGGCTGTTACTGCGGTCAACAAGGTACACCAGCCCTTCAGGCTGTTACTGGGATCAACGAGGCACACCAGCCCTTCAGGCTGTTACTGGGGTGAACGAGGTACACCAGCCCTTCAGGCTGTTTCTAGGGTCAACGAGGCACACCAGCCCTTCAGGCTATTACTGAGATCAACGTGGCACATCAGCCCTTAAGGCTGTTACTGGGGTCAACGTGGCACGTCATGGTTTCAGTCTCCAAGGTCATTTTCTTGTCATTGATGAAGGTAACTGGTGACAGGGTCGTCGATGAAGCATCAGACAGTAGTCATTTAATATTGCGGGTAACACTGTATTGAGGGGAATCGTTCAGGGCGTCTATATCCCCGCTCTTAGTCCTTCCAATTCCTCTCTACCTCCCCTCACTCCTCCCGCCCTTCCCTTCTGCTCATCCCAATCCACGTAGGGGATTACCTCGAGAATATACATTGATATACTTTCAACCAGGTGGTGAGAATAGCGGCAGTGTATTGTTGTTGTAAGGACAACAGTGATGTGTTGTTGTTGTAGTAGTGACAACACTGGTAACGTATTGTTGTTGTAGAGACAACAGTGATAATGTAATGTTGCAGAGACAACAGTGATAATGTAATGTTGCAGAGACAACAGTGATAATGTAATGTTGCAGAGACAACAGTGATAATGTAATGTTGCAGAGACAACAGTGATAATGTAATGTTGCAGAGACAACAGTGATAATGTAATGTTGCAGAGACAACAGTGATAATGTAATGTTGCAAGGACAACAGTGATATGTGAAAGTGCTGTTATATATGATAATGGACCAAGTTCAGACTCAACCCACCTCACAACACTGGTATATATGATACTGGAACAAGTTAAAACCCAACCCACCTCACAACACTGGTATACATGATACTGGAACAAGTTAAAACCCAACCCACCTCACAACACTGGTATACATGATACTGGAACAAGTTAAAACCCAACCCACCTCACAACACTGGTATACATGATACTGGAACAAGTTAAAACCCAACCCACCTCACAACACTGGTATACATGATACTGGAACAAGTTAAAACCCAACCCACCTCACAACACTGGTATACATGATACTGGAACAAGTTAAAACCCAACCCACCTCACAACACTGGTATACATGATACTGGAACAAGTTAAAACCCAACCCACCTCACAACACTGGTATACATGATACTGGAACAAGTTAAAACCCAACCCACCTCACAACACTGGTATACATGATACTGGAACAAGTTAAAACCCAACCCACCTCACAACACTGGTATACATGATACTGGAACAAGTTAAAACCCAACCCACCTCACAACACTGGTATACATGATACTGGAACAAGTTAAACCCAACCCACCTCACAACACTGGTATACATGATACTGGAACAAGTAAACCCAACCCACCTCACAACACTGGTATACATAGTACTGGAACAAGTTAAAACCCAACCCACCTCACAACACTGGTAAACATGATACTGGAACAAGTTAAAACCCAACCCACCTCACAACACTGGTATGCATGATACTGGAACATGTTAAAACCCAACCCACCTCACAACACTGGTATGCATGATACTGGAACAAGTTAAAACCCAAACCCACCTCACAACACTGGTAAACATGATACTGGAACAAGTTAAAAACCAACCCTCATCACAACAGTGGTATACATAGTACTGGAAAAAGTTAAAACCCAACCCACCTCACAACACTGGTAAACATGATACTGGAACAAGTTAAAACCAACCCTCATCACAACAGTGGTATACATGAGTACTGGACAAAGTTAAAACCAACCCCTCACAACACTGGTAACATGTACTGGAACAAGTTAAAACCCAACCCACCTCACAACACTGGTAACATGATACTGGAACAGTTAAAACCCAACCCACCTCACATCACTGGTATACATGATACTGGAACAGTTAAAACCAACCACCTCACAACACTGGTATACATGATACTGGACCAAGTTAAAACCAACCCACTCACAACACTGGTATACATGTACTGGAACAAGTTAAAACCCAACCCACCTCACAACACTGGTATAACATGATACTGGAACAAGTTAAAACCCAACCCACCTCACAACACTGGTATACATAGTACTGGAACAAGTTAAAACCCAACCCACCTCACAACACTGGTATACATAGTACTGGAACAAGTTGAAACCCAACCCACCTCACAACACTGGTATACATGATACTGGAACAAGTTAAAACCCAACCCACCTCACAACACTGGTATACATAATACTGGAACAAGTTAAACCCCAACCCACCTCACAACACTGGTATACATAATACTGGAACAAGTTAAAGCCCAACCCACCTCACAACACTGGTAAACATGATACTGGAACAAGTTAAAACCCAACCCTCCTCACAACACTGGTATACATAATACTGGAACAAGTTAAAACCCAACCCTCCTCACAACACTGGTATACATAATACTGGAACAAGTTAAAACCCAACCCACCTCACAACACTGGTAAACATGATACTGGAACAAGTTAAAACCCAACCCACCTCACAACACTGGTATACATGGTACTGGTTGAATATCAGTGGTATTCAATACCGACAAGATAATGAATTAGTCACATGTACGACATCTGGGTGTCTTTACTTGTAGACGCTTCGCCAGCCAGTGACTTTATCACTGCATTACATAGACATAATATGAAGACGATAGAAATGTATACAGCAGACAGTGGAAAATGAAGTAGCCAGTGTAGCGACTTCAGAAAAAAGGACGCTATAATTATTGTATATTAGTTATTCATAACATTTTATATTGCAGATTTTTTCGTTAATAGCTAAAACAAAAAATTCATGCTTTATGTTATTATTTGTTTTATATTATTAGCTTATGTAGGTAGGCTGGATTTAACAACTACGCCTCTCATTGTGCTCGTTGATAGTTGTGAATGGCTGCAGCACTCTGTAAACTACCTGCTCGCTTTGAAGTTCTTGCCAGGCTCAAGCTGGTACCAGTCACCAGACATTGGATCTGCCAGCCCTGCTTCTCTCTCTCTCTCTCTCTCTCTCTCTCTCTCTCTCTCTCTCTCTCCGGCTGCTCCTTGTGGAGGAAACGCCTCCATCTCTGCTCTGTCTGGGAGAACACTGTTCTCCTCAGCTCGTATTATTCGGACTCTGTTTTTGGTAGTGTCTCCGTTGGTGAGCTGGGACATACATCTCGTAACTCTGTGTAACTCATTCCACAGAACATTATTAAGACGTTGTGTCATGAGACACTCTCTATATCTCGATCCACATCGTTTTGGTATATACACACTGTCGTAGTCGCGAATTTGGAATTTCTGATCTTGGTTTCAGTAATATGGGACTTCAGCCTTTTCTGGGAAGATTTGTTGACGGTTCCCTAGTTAGGGTCGTTTTAGGTCTCCTTCTTCTTCCCTGACGCTGTGCTGTTTATTGCTGTTCGATCGTTATTGCTGTTTGGCGAATGAGTCGTCATATTGTTCAAGCAAGAGTTTGCCTCAGAAGTCTAGAAGTTAGCTTATTTATTGACTTGTTGCTGTCAGTCACATATCTAAGTCAAAGTCGAGTCAGTCTGTGTGCGTGTACTCACCTAATTGTGGTTGTAGGGGTCGAGTCATAGCTCCTGGCCTCGCCTCTTCACTGGTCGCTACGAGCTCACTCTCTCCCTGCTCCACGAGCTTTATCATACCTCCTTTTAAAGCTATGTATGGATCGTGCCTCCACTACATCACTTTCCAGACTATTCCACTTTCTGACAACTCTGATTGATAAATTAGACACATATGCAACACTTGGGTATCTTTATTGAGGAAACGTTTCGCCACACAGTGGCTTCATCAGTCCATACAAAGGAGAAAGGTGAAGAACAGGAGGAGTTTGAGGTAATCAGTCCCTCGGCCTTGAGTCGATGTAGTCAGTCCATCAATCTTGATAAGAATACAGCATATGTGCTAGGAAGCAGCTTATATACCGTAGGCAGGAGAGGTGCAGAAGTCGTAGGTGGTGTCACATTTGTCCAATGTGGAAGTAGATCGTGCCCAAGGGTTAGGCAAGTGAAGAATTCCCTGTATTAAGATCCCAAAATGTTGCTGTGTCAGACAGGATGTAGATGAATGGTTCTCCTTTGTATGGACTGATGAAGCCACTGTGTGGCGAAACGTTTCCTCAATAAAGATACCCAAGTGTTGCATATGTGTCTAATTTATCAACTTGTCGGTTCTCTGAACTATTC
The DNA here is from genome assembly GCA_009830355.1 of Cherax destructor. NCBI lineage: Eukaryota > Metazoa > Arthropoda > Malacostraca > Decapoda > Parastacidae > Cherax > Cherax destructor. The sequence continues at coordinate 318,302 of WNWK01001032.1, read as the reverse complement.
ATCTACATCCTGTCTGACACAGCAACATTTTGGGATCTTAATACTGGGAATTCTTCACTTGCCTAACCCTTGGGCACGATCTACTTCCACATTGGACAAATGTGACACCACCTACGACTTCTGCACCTCTCCTGCCTACGGTATATAAGCTACCTCCTAGCACATATGCTGTATTCTTATCAAGATTGATGGACTGAACACATCGACTCAAGGCCGAGGGACTGATTACCTCAAACTCTTCCTGTTCTTCACCTTTCTCCTTTGTATGGACTGATGCAGTCACTGTGTGGGGAAACGTTTCCTCATTAAAGATACCCAAGTGTTGCATATGTGTCTAATTTATCAACTGGTCGGTTCTCTGAACCATTTATCTACCACTATATGATTGAAGAAGTACTTCCTAACGTCCCTGTCACTCATGTGAGTCTTTAACTTCCAATTGTGACCCCTTGTTGCTGTGTCCCATCTCTGGAATATCCTGTCTCTATCCACCTTGTTGATTCCTCTCAGTATTTTTATATATCGTTATCATCGCCCCCATGTCTCCTGTCCCCAGTGTCGTCAGGTCGATTTCCCTTAACCTCTTCTCGTAGGACATACCCCTTAGCTCCGGGACTAGTCTCGTTGCAAACCTTTGCACTTTCTCTAATGTCCTGACATGCTTGGCCAGGTGTGGGTTCCAAACTGGTGCTTCGTACTCCAATATGGGCCTGACGGTGTACAGGGTCCTGAACGATTCCATATTGAGATGTCGGAACGCTGTTCTTAGGCTTGCTTGGCGCCCGTATGCTGCAGCAGTTATTTGGTTGATGTGCGCCTCAGGAGATGTGCTCGGTATTATACTCACCCCTAAGAAAAAAATCCTTTTTCTTGAGTGAGGTTTGTAGTCTTTGGCCCCATAGACTGTACTCTGTCCACAGTCTTCTTTGCCCTTCCCCAATCTTCATGACTTTGCACTTGGTGGGGTTGAACTCCAGGAGCCAGTTTCTGGACCAGGCTTGCACCCTGTCAGATCCCGTTGTACTCCTGCTTGGTCCTCATCCGATTGCATTCTTCTCATTAACTTCAAACTGCAAACATTAACGCTTCTGAATCTATTCCTTCCGTCATGTCATTCACATATACCAGAAACAGCACCGGTCCTAGGACTGACCCCTGTGGAACCCTGCTCGTCACAGGCGCCCACTCTGACACCTCGTCACGTACCATGACTCGCTGTTGTCTTCCCGACAGGTATTCTCTAATCCATTGCAGTGCCTTCCCTGTTATACCTGTCTGGTCCTCCAGTTTTTGCACTAATCTCTTATGTGGAACTGTCAAAAACCTTCTTACAGTCCAAGAAAAAGCAATCTACCCACCCCACTCTCTCTTGTCTTGCTGTCGTCACCCTGTCATAGAACTCCAGTAGGTTTGCGACACAGGATTTCCCGTTCCGAATCCGTGCTGATTGTCGTTGAAAAGCTCATATATGCGCTCTGAGCACTCAAGAACACATACACTTACACACCTATAATACTTTTGTACTGATAAGTACATCTCATCATAGCAACGTACCAGATGGTACATATTCATAAGAGTTTTATAGTATACAGTATACTATGTATGTACAGTATATTATATATATTAGGTACAGGATAAGTGTGATATATTAGTATAATAAGCTATACATTAACTGCAAATATTACCACCTAGACACCTCTGTTATGCTAGATCTCAACTTTTATTTGGTTAGTTTGAATTCATCCAGTTGGAAACCAAAAAGTGCTATTGAAAAGCCTTATAATTTACGGGATAACTGGACCAGAATTCACGCTGACAACTGCTACAAAATCAGAAAAAGGCTTGATGCTAGAGGGACATCAATAAGTTGACCTTCTAGTATTCTCTGGAAGTATCTTCATTTAACAGATGTCGCATTTTGTAACAATCAGTCCCTCTGCCTACGAGCATGTGATGAACACCAGAGGCTGACTACCTCATCTTCCACTGTCTGTTGTATATATTTTCAGAGTCTTTATATTATGTCCATATAATGTACTGATAAAGCCACTAGATGGCCAAACATCTACTAGTAAAGATACACAGATGTACATGTGTCTAATAATAATAATATATTTATTTACTACAAGTACATGTACATGGTATACAGGCCTAGCTGACATCAGTGACATACTACTATATAGAAAGTCCCTTGTTATGCTGAGCATTTCGGGCAGATTAGGTCAGTGTCCTAGGAAGCGACTTACACCAGTCGACTAACACCCAGATACCCATTTTACTGATGGGGAACATAGACAACAGGTGTAAAGAAACACGCCCAATGTTTCTGCCCTGGCTGGGAATCGAACCCAGGCCCTCGCCGTGTGAAGCGAGAGCTTTAGCCACCAGACCATATGTTACTGGACCAGATTAAGACTGACCAACCTCAAAACACTGGTAATCAGGTGACCTCATAAGCGACCTGACGCTGTCTCTAGGAACCTAACTCGTTGTTTCATCAAGTCACTGCTTGCCTCTCAAACTTCTCTTTCTCATGTCCAGGACGGAAAGATTTTCTAAATAGTTTCCTCAACAACTTATCGGAAACAATTATCGAGTTTGAATACACAAAGTGATGAGTACAGAGACATGTTTCAGTTAGGAGAATGATCATGATCATGAGTTTGAGGTTGTCATGGTCAAGACTTTGGGGTTGTGTTACAAAATGACGCGATATCTATTAGTAATAGACATCTCCAGTGAACACTAGAAAGGATAGCCCTTCTAGCATCCAGCCTGTTACTGGGCTTTTGCAACAAAGTCAGTATCCTGGTCCAGTTATCCGACATATTATCAATATCATCATTGGACCCCAACTGAGAGGATACTAACCAAAGAAATATATTTAAAATGTTTATTATCAAAGTTAGAAAATATAGGGTAGCAAAGTAAATCAAATTAAATATAAATACACCGAAAATATTACTTAGGAGGTTAGCTCCTACACTTCTCTCATATAAAATATTATTGTGCTGAAGGCACATATATCTTAATGGCTCTTATGTACCATCTGGTACAATGTTAGCAATTAACAATAATATTCATATGTACAAATATGTGTATGAGTGCTCCAGGAAACTCGTTATGACTCTTAATACTCGACTCAACCAGTGACCGACTAAACAACTTCTCATAAGCTAGCTTCTCTAACAAACTGACAATCAGAATAGTTTGATTGAACAGTAAAATGACCAATTCGACAAACAGCAATATAGCTAGCAACAGCAAGACAGCGTCAGGAACAAGGAGATAGAAAACTACCCTAACTGGGGACCATCAGCAGATCCTCCATAATATTCACAAAACTCCCTTATCACTGAATCTAGGTTCAGCATATAATCCCCGACTGTGACGGTGCACAGATGCCTCAAAGAATTAGGTAAAACGTCGAAAATCACTTAATCTAGGTTATTCTCTGTGAACAGGGTTACACAGAGTCCAGAGAAGTATGTTTCGTCTCACCACCGAATACATACTCTACCAAACAGAGTCTAAATGACGAGAAAACAAGCAGAGACAAGAGCGAAGTGTTGTCTCCTCGAGAGTCAGCAGGCAAGAGAGAACGAGGAAGGAGAAGTAGTCTCCAGCTCAGGTGGGACCCACCGACTGACTGCCCAGTCACTAGACGCCGGCAGTATAACAAGCGAAGTGTCGTAAGCGGTAGTTTGCCAACTCCAGGGCAGCTACAACACACTTGAGCACAATATTGTAATGTTACATCCTACCTAATAAAATAGCTAAGTCAAATAATAATATAAAGCAAGATATTAACGATTTAGCTATTATCGAAAATATCAGCAATATAAAATTATAAGAAATGGAAATATACATCAAATTTATATATGTACATTGTGGCCCATTCTGGGGTCGCAATAGGTTGTCATGGTCAAGACTCTGGGGTTGTCATGGTCAAGACTCTGGGGTTGTCATGGTCAAGACTCTGGGGCTGTCATGGTCAAGACTCTGGGGCTGTCATGGTCAAGACTCTGGGGCTGTCATGGTCAAGACTTTGAGGTTGTCATGGTCAAGACTCTGAGGTTGTCATGGTCAAGACTTTGAGGTTGTCATGATCAAGACTTTGAGGTTGTCATGGTCAAGACTCTGAGGTTGTCATGGTCAAGACTCTGGGGTTGTCATGGTCAAGACTTTGGGGTTGTCATGATCAAGACTCTGGGTTGTCATGGTCAAGACTTTGAGGTTGTCATGGTCAAGACTTTGAGGTTGTCATGGTCAAGACTCTGAGGTTGTCATGGTCAAGACTCTGGGGTTGTCATGGTCAAGACTTTGGGGTTGTCATGATCAAGACTCTGGGTTGTCATGGTCAAGACTGTGGGGTTGTCATGATCAAGACTCTGGGGTTGTCATGATCAAGACTCTAGGGTTGTCATGGTCAAGACTCTGGGGCTGTCATGGTCAAGACTCTGAGGTTGTCATGGTCAAGACTCTGAGGTTGTCATGGTCAAGACTCTGAGGTTGTCATGGTCAAGACTCTGAGGTTGTCATGGTCAAGACTCTGAGGTTGTCATGGTCAAGACTCTGAGGTTGTCATGGTCAAGACTCTGAGGCTGTCATGGTCAAGACTCTGAGGCTGTCATGGTCAAGACTCTGAGGTTGTCATGGTCAAGACTCTGGGGTTGTCATGGTCAAGACTTTGGGGTTGTCATGGTCAAGACTCTGGGGTTGTCATGGTCAAGACTCTGGGGTTGTCATGGTCAAGACTCTGAGGTTGTCATGGTCAAGACTCTGAGGTTGTCATGGTCAAGACTCTGAGGTTGTCATGGTCAAGACTCTGAGGTTGTCATGGTCAAACTCGGGGTTGTCAAGGGCAAAACTCGGAGGTTGTCATGGTCAAGACTCGGAGGTTGTCATGGTCAAGACTCTGAGGCTGTCATGGTCAAGATGGGAACAGGAACTAGTGGTGTGGTGACGGACACATCAGTCTTAGTGTAGGAGTCACTCTCACAGGATGTCACACATCCTTCGTCCACTCACGTCCTCAAGCACCACCACCAGTGATGAACCACCACCATAAGTGATGTACCACTACCAGTGATGGACCACCACCAGTGATGAACCACCAATGATGGACCACCACCAGTGATGGACCACCACCAGCGAGGGACCACCAGTGACGGACCACCACCAGTGATGGACCACCAGTGATGGACTACTACCAGTGATGGACCACTACCAGTGATGCACCACCACCAGTGATGAACCACCACCATAAGTGATGTAACACTACCAGTGATGGACCACCACCAGTGATGAACCACCAATGATGGACCACCACCAGTGATGGACCACCACCAGCGAGGGACCATCAGTGATGGACCACCACCCGTGATGGACCACCACCCGTGATGGACCACCAGTGATGGACTACTACCAGTGATGGACCACTACCAGTGATGGACCACTACCAGTGATGGACCACTACCAGTCACTGACCACTACCACTCATGGACCACTACCAGTCATGGACCACCAATGATGAACCACCACCAGTGATGGGTCACCAGTGATGGACCACCAGTGATGGAATACTACCAGTGATGGACCACTACCAGTGATGGACCACTACCAGTGATGGACCACTACCAGTGATGGACCACTACCAGTGATGAACAACCATTGATGAACCACCACCAGTGATGAACAACCATTGATGAACCACCACCAGTGATGAACAACCATTGATGAACCACCACCAGTGATGAACAAACATTGATGAACCGCTACCAGTGATGGACCACCATCAGTGATGATTCACCACTAGCGATGAGGAACCATTGATGAACTACTACCAGTGATGAACCACCACCAGTGATGAACCACCACCAGTGATGAACCACCACCAGTGATGGACCACCACTCAGTGATGAACCACCACCAGTGATGAACCACCACCAGTGATGAACCACCACCAGTGATGAACCACCACCAGTGATGAACCACCACCAGTGATGGACCACCACCAGTGATGAACCACCACCAGTGATGGACAACCACCAGTGTGATGTAGTCAGTGTGCTGTGAGGTCTACCTAAGCAGCCACACCTGCCCTTCTTAAATAGCTGTCAGACACGCCTCTCGGATTAAGACTCAGGTCTTTTGTCTTTTGGACTAGCGTCAGGTCAAAGCACATGGTGCTCCTCATTGGGGGGATGCTGGGAGGACCATATAAGGCCGAGGAAACAACTAGAGAGGGACATTCTGGCGGAGCTCTGGCCTGTGTGCGGAGCTCTGGGCTGGGGACATTCTGGCGGAGCTCTGGCCTGTGTACGGAACTCTGGGCTGGAGACATTCTGGCGGAGCTCTGGCCTGTGTGCGGAGCTCTGGGCTGGGGACATTCTGGCGGAGCTCTGGCCTGTGTACGGAGCTCTGGGCTGGAGACATTCTGGCGGAGCTCTGGGCTGGGACATCTGGCGGAGCTCTGGGTGTTCGGCTCTGGCTGGAGACATTCTGGCGGAGCTCTGGCCTGTGTACGGAGCTCTGGGCTGGAGACATTCTGGCGGAGCTCTGGGCTGTGTGCGGAGCTCTGGGCTGGAGACATTCTGGCGGAGCTCTGGCCTGTGTGCGGAGCTCTGGGCTGGAGACATTCTGGGAGCCTCTGGCCTGTGTGCGGAGCTCTGGGCTGGAGACATTCTGGGAGCTCTGGGCCTGTGTGCGGAGCTCTGGGCTGGAGACATTCTGGCGGAGCTCTGGCCTGTGTGCGAGCTCTGGGCTGGAGACATTCTGGCGGAGCTCTGGCCTGTGTGCGGAGCTCTGGGCTGGAGACATTCTGGCGGAGCTCTGGCCTGTGTGCAGAGCTCTGGGCTGGAGACATTCTGGCGGAGCTCTGGCCTGTGTGCGGAGCTCTGGGCTGGAGACATTCTGGCGGAGCTCTGGCCTGTGTGCGGAGCTCTGGGCTGGAGACATTCTGGCGGAGCTCTGGCCTGTGTGCGGAGCTCTGGGCTGGAGACATTCTGGTGGAGCTCTGGCCTGTGTGCGGAGCTCTGGGCTGGATACATTCTGGCGGAGCTCTGGCCTGTGTGCGAGCTCTGGGCTGGAGACATTCTGGCGGAGCTCTGGCCTGTGTGCGGAGCTCTGGGCTGGAGACATTCTGGCGGAGCTCTGGCCTGTGTGCGGAGCTCTGGGCTGGAGACATTCTGGCAGAGCTCTGGCCTGTGTGCGGAGCTCTGGGCTGGAGACATTCTGGCAGAGCTCTGGCCTGTGTGCGGAGCTCTGGGCTGGAGACATTCTGGCGGAGCTCTGGGCTGTGTGCGGAGCTCTGGGCACGAGATTCTAGCAGAGCGGCTGCCGGTGTGCAGAGCTCTGGGAGAGAGCTGCTGTAGAGTCTCTGGAGGAGGCTGTTGGAGACACTGGGCAGAGTTCTGTTGGAGCAGGTCTTGGGACCTGTGGCTAGAAGTGTGACTGAGTTCCTGTGGTGAACTGTCCTCTGAACTATATTGTAAGTTATATTATGTTTCGTCAGTTGATTGTATTCCCTGTCTCACTGCTTATATGTACAATCCCCATTTATCTAAACTCAATAGTGTTCTCCTGTTCCCAAATATATTATTGTACAAGGACTTAAATAAACTGTGTTTGAGTGAAATAGTAATATTCACTGCCCCCGTATTATTCTTTATTCTTATACTTTATTTTATTATATTTTATTTTAGGTAGAGAGAGGGTGAGTAGTTAGGTGGTAATGAGAGGTGATGGTGTAGTCACCAGTGACTTCACATTACCTCCGCTCCTGTCAACCTCACCTCTCCTGCCTACTCACTAGCCCCCTTTACTCCCATATTCCCCAATTACCCCCAGTTTCCTTACCCCCCCCCCCTACATGACACCAGTGGACCACCACCAGTGATAAACCACCAATGATGGACCACCATCAGTGATGGACCACCACCAGTGATGGACCACCATCAGTGATGGACCACCACCACTGATGGGCAACGAGGTCACCGTAAAGTATCGCATCACCTACAATAACTTTCAAAGTCTCCTCGCAATAAAGGCGAAGTCATCACTACCTGAACTTTACCATTTCTGAGGATGTCCTCTCACATACACAGGAAAAACGTTCAAGAAATAATATATTGAAACAGAAGGGACAGAGAAAGGGGTGATAACTTTGGTTCACATTATGTATCCAAACATGCATTAACACATAACAATATAGAGTTATTATATGCCAAGAATACATAATGACGTAAACCTATTTACACTTTAGTTCTACCCTAACAATAAGCTCTGATAAATCCACTAACTCATGTGCAAGTCCCACTCAAATCCATCCTTTCTCACTAATGTATTTATCAAAGTGATAAGTGATAAGCAGGGCGCTCTTCCCTTATTGTAAATAACAGTTACATACATGTATATTTACATGAGTTTTTGAATGAACGCAGTGCCATCAGCACGTACATCAGCAAAATATACGGATATCAAGAACACAGGAACTCTCAAAGGGCAGTCGTACGTGTCCGTGCAAGATACCGGCGTAAGTGTAGGCAATAAAGCAATCAAGAAATTGTGGAATTAAGTATTCACCAGATGTTAGTTTTCTTATTTGGCACTTGGCACATCTCCCCACCAGCAAACTTACGTACATGTATTTACTTTATGTACAGTAAGTTTACCAAATACTGGCGCTGTAATGTGAGACCATGAGAGAACTCTCACTGTTACAGCTTTAGAAACCCACATAGAGGACAGACTTTACTACGGTGAAGAATAAAATTAACAATACCGTGACTGGGACAATACACAAATAACCCGCACATAGAAGATACTTATGACGACGTTTTAGTCCAAGTCGGGCCGAAACGTTGCCATAAAGTTTCTTTCTCCTATGTGAGGGTTAAGTACCTCTGGTACAAGTGGCACTTCAGTAGTGGTTTCAGTGGTGTGGACGCACTCAACCAGGATAGTAACTACCATGCCGGAATGTAATTATACTTGACGCATGTTCAGTGTAATTTAGTACTTAGTGTATGTCACAAAGGCAGTAGATATTTCTGTTCTGTGCTTCGTCATAACACTGTTATATTTAATACGTTAACTACATGTACAACGAAGAAATGACTTACTATTAACGATAAAAAAGTGGCATATTATAGTGAAAGAGACAATGGCTTTTATAACAGCTTTACATGAATATTTTTATACACACGCAAGATATTTATAAATATATATATATATATATATATATATATATATATATATATATATATATATATATATATATATATATATATATCGTGCCGAATAGGTAAAACTGGTCAATTAGTAAGAACTCATTTAAAATTAAGTCCTTTCTAAAATTTTCTCTTATACATTTGAAGATATATTTTTTTCGTTTATGTTAATGTAAAAATTAATAATTTTGTGCCTTATTCGACAAGAAGAGCGTTGCTATTTAAGCCAAAATCGCAAGTTTTACCTATTCGGGACGACATATATATAAATATTTACATATATTTTGTACGGAATGCTTTTGCAGGTAACTGGAGAAACTCTGAGCCACTGGGCTGCTAATAAATGTCGGTAAATTCAGGATATATAATAATAATATTCTCAAGTATCAAAGAACTGATCAAGTATATATAAATATATATAGTTCGAAGTACTCACTTTCACCAGGCCTAAAGTCACCGACAATTGGAATTTCAACTACACAATAGTAAAGATCGAGTGACTCTTCCTTCTCACAGAGCTCACATGTGGAATATGAAGGATTGGGAGATTCCCATGTGGTAATTGCGTTCGTCTGCTGCCGTTGATAATAACCCAACCTGATTCCGGCAGCCGCCGTGTCGCACAGTGTAGTGGACGTTTTAGGTTACCCAGACACGCAAGTTTCTGATCGGAATAGATGACAGTGCGTGATGCTAGTGATCTCAGGTCTTTGGTTATCTTTGTTTTCTCGTTTATCAGAGCTGATAGTCTTTATCTGGATGGTTTAAACACTGGAGAGGAGAGGGCTGATAGTCTTCAGCTGGAAGGAGAGGAGAGGGCTGATAGTCTTCAGCTGGAAGGAGAGGATAGAGCTGATAGTCTTCAGCTGGAAGGAGAGGAGAGGGCTGATAGTCTTCAGCTGGAAGGAGAGGAGAGGACTGATAGTCTTCAGCTGGAAGGAGAGGAGAGGGCTGATTATCTTCAGCTGGAAGGAGAGGAGAGGGCTGATAGTCTTCAGCTGGAAGGAGAGGAGAGGACTGATAGTCTTCAGCTGGAAGGAGAGGAGAGGGCTGATAGTCTTCAGCTGGAAGGAGAGGAGAGGGCTGATAGTCTTCAGCTAGAAGGAGAGGAGAGGGCTGATAGTCTTCAGCTGGAAGGATAGGAGAGGGCTGAGCACTTCTAGCTCCACCTTGATTGACGATTCCCATGTGACATCCAGACAAATGAAATATGAAAGCCTTTGTTCTGAGTTATTTTTAATTCATTTTAATGTCTATTTTGATGTTCCTGGTGTCTGTTTTATAGGACTCTAAATGCTTGAAGAGTAGACCTAGCGTCACAGATTACTGCTGCCGGTGTTTGTAATCTATGGTGGCGAGCTTCAGTACAGCTAGCTCGGTTAGTGTTGAACTGAGGCAGTTCTGCTGTGCAGTCTGACGCTACTGGTCAAAATTTAATATTACCTTGTGTATTTTGGAGGCTTTTCCAGTGCGGCCAACAGCCTTTTTGAGCCTACACGTCATTGTTGGCAAAGTCTTCAATGGGCAGCAAGTTGTCTCGATGCGAAGCAATAGTGTCTGCACTGCTGCCTTGAGGAGTGAATCCTAACTGGTTCTCTTAGTGTAGAGCATGGGAATTAACTGTAGAGCATGGTAATGAAGTGTAGAGCATGGTAATGAAGTGTAGAGCATGGTAATGAAGTGTAGAGCATGGTAATGAAGTGTAGAGCATGGTAATGAAGTATAGAGCATGGTAATGAAGTGTAGAGCATGGTAATCAAGTGTAGAGCATGGTAATCAAGTGTAGAGCATGGTAATCAAGTGTAGAGCATGGGAATTAACTGTAGAGCATGGTAATCAAGTGTAGAGCATAGTAATCAAGTGTAGAGCATAGTAATCAAGTGTAGAGCATAGTAATCAAGTGTAGAGCATAGTAATTAAGTGTAGAGCATAGTAATTAAGTGAAGAGCATGGTAATCAAGTGTAGAGCATAGTAATCAAGTGTTATTCATAGTAATCAAGTGTAGAGCATTGTAATCAAGTGTAGAGCATGGCAATCAAGTGTAGAGCATGGTAATCAAATGTAGAGCATAGTAATCAAGTGTAAAGCATAGCTATCAAGTGTAGAGCATGATAATAAAGTGTAGAACATGATAATAAAGTATAGAGCATAGTAATCAAGTGTAGAGCATAGTTATCAAGTGTAGAGCATGATAATAAAATGTAGAGCATGGTAATCAAGTGTAGAGCATGGCAATCAAGTGTAGAGCATGGTAATAAAATGTAGAGCATAGTAATCAAGTGTGGAGCATAGTTATCAAATGTAGAGCATGATAATAATGTGTAGAGCATGATAATAAAGTGTAGAGCATGATAATAAAGTGTAGAGCATGGTAATAAAGTGTAGAGCATGTTAATAAAGTGTAGAGCATGACAATAAAGTGTATAGCATAATAATAAAGTGTAGAGCATGTTAATAAAGTGCAGAGCATGTTAATCAAGTGTAGAGCATGGTAATGAAGTGTAGAGCATGGTAATGAAGTGTAGAGCATGGTAATGAAGTGTAGCATGTAATGAATGTAGAACATGTAATGAAGTGTAGAGCATAATAATGAAGTGTAGAGCATGTTAATCAAGTGTAGAGCATGGTAATGAAGTGTAGAGCATGGTAATGAAGTGTAGAGCATGGTAATGAAGTGTAGAGCATGGTAATGAAGTGTAGAGCATGGTAATGAAGTGTAGAGCATGGTAATGAAGTGTAGAGCATGGTAATGAAGTGTAGAGCATGGTAATGAAGTGTAGAGCATGGTAATGAAGTGTAGAGCATGGTAATCAAGTGTACGAATTAGTAATCAGCGAGAAATTTGATAAACATTGTACAGAATAACCTTTACTATATGGTTATGATGCTAATATTTTTTTCTACAAAAGTTGTAATGGGAGTTAAATGTGTGCAAGTCTCCTGTGTTCGTAGGTTACCTATAATATCGTTGTTGATTCCAACTCCTAAATATTTGAATTGACAGTAAAACTCACTGTCAGTGTTACTGATTAGGAAGGGCGGTAGATTAGCGCAAACATTTTTACACATTAAGCCCATTTGCACGGGATCCAGCATTTTTAATCACTCAGCCCTTGTCCAAAAACAACCTTCTCAACATATCACAGGTTCACTTGCCCACCACTTTCAACCCACCTTCCCACAATCTCCCAGTCCCACCTTCATCTAATTTCCGACACACCCACCCACCACCGCCATCTGTAACTCCTGAGACCATAAAATGAATGGAAATTTCTTATCAAGAGTGTCCACGTTAAGCTATGACTGGCACTCTCCGCTGCCTGCAAAGTAAAAGGAGGGAAGTTTGTGCTACAGTGAAGAGTCAAGATCTGTGCTACACTACAAAGAGGAGCTCTGTGTTGCAGTGGAAGAAAGAGGTCTCTGCTACAGTGGAGTGAGGTCTGTACTACAGTTGAAGAACTGGATCTGTATTACAGTGGAGCGAGGTTTGTGCTACAGTTGAAGGAAGAATTCTGTGCTATGTTGTTCTCTGTGCTACGTCGTTCTCTGTGCTGATCTTGCTTCAGTGGAGAAAGGAGGAGGAGGAGACGATCCTCTCCGCTGGTGATCTAATTCGTCGCAACTTCAGGAGCTGATGAGTCGTGCTCAGTATAACCTAAAAGTGGGAAACATGTTCATATCTTGTGGAATACACAACACTGGAGGTTGACTGAGCTGGGTGAGTGGGTATGAGGTGTTGTAGAGAGGAAGTGGATGACCTACAGATGGCGTTGGTGGTCGGGTGGGTGATCCGGAGATTAGATAGAGACGAAGCTAGAAGACTGTGGGAAGGAAGGTTGAAAGTGGCAGGTAACTGGACTGGTGGTATGTTGAGAGTTTTTTGGGACAAGGGATTAGTGGTTAAAAATGTTGGATTTCGCAAGAGGAGATTAATGTGATATTTCTTATACATAATCATCGTAGATCAGCCTACCTGATATTTAATTCTGCTATACATGCGGCAAACATAGCAGTGACAGAGTGCCACAGACACTCCTGTGACAGCCTGATGGGGAATCTGCACTACTTAGTCACTGGTAGCCAGGTATAGTCAAGGTGGCAACACCCTTTCTAAATGAAACAACATTGGAAGGTATCACCTAATATTAGTCACTAATCAGAGCCAGTCAGTGAACAGTTAATCAACCTTTTATCATTCTAGTAAGTTCATCTGCCTTCCTAAATTCACCTCCTCCCTAATTCTAAACATTCAGCTTCTCACTTATCCACCATTCCACCCAATCACCCATCTTCCCTAAATCAACCTCCCACCAACTGGCCTTTCCTGAAAATTCCAACATCTTTCCCTTAAGGTTAAGGGACCCTTCTGGGTAAGTTTTCAACAGTCTTAACTATAAAGTTGCCTCCCGTCAGGAACTCCATCATCTCCTCCTGCGCCACCAGAGTCTTCACGAGGTGCTGCCCTTCACGTGTCGTCCCTCACGTCAAGGGTAAGTCGGAGAATCTGTCACTTCTTTTATAATCAACTTCTGATACAATATCAAGCAAAAGACTGCTGTTTTTTTGCTCTCTCTTTTCTTTTCTATCCAAACATTGACTTCTCCATCCACTTTTCTTTACCCCTCTCTCTCTCTCTCTCTCTCTCTCTCTCTCTCTCTCTCAAAGACACGGATGAAGAAAAAGACCTCAGATAAGTTATAAGCATTGTCTTGTTGCAAACTACAACGTCAATATGATGCCTGGCAGTACAGTGTTAGTGCAGTACAGTGTTAGTGCAGTACAGTGTTAGTGCAGTAAGTGTTAGTACAGTAAGTGTTAGTACAGTACAGTGTTAGTGCAGTACAGTGTTAGTACAGTACAGTGTTAGTGCAGTACAGTGTTAGTGCAGTACAGTGTTAGTGCAGTACAGTGTTAGTGCAGTACAGTGTTAGTACAGTACAGTGTTAGTACAGTAAAGTGTTAGTACAGTACAGTGTTAGTACAGTACAGTGTTAGTACAGTACAGTGTTAGTGCAGTACAGTGTTAGTACAGTAAAGTGTTAGTACAGTACAGTGTTAGTACAGTACAGTGTTAGTACAGTACAGTGTTAGTGCAGTACAGTAGTTAGTAATGTCAGACAGTGTTAGTACAGTACAGTGTTAGTACAGTACAGTGTTAGTACAGTACAGTGTTAGTGCAGTACAGTGTTAGTGCAGTACAGTGTTAGTGCAGTACAGTGTTAGTACAGTACAGTGTTAGTACAGTACAGTGTTAGTACAGTACAGTGTTAGTGCAGTACAGTGTTAGTGCAGTACAGTGTTAGTGCAGTACAGTGTTAGTGCAGTACAGTGTTAGTGCAGTACAGTGTTAGTACAGTACAGTGTTAGTGCAGTACAGTGTTAGTGCAGTACAGTGTTAGTACAGTACAGTGTTAGTGCAGTACAGTGTTAGTGCAGTACAGTGTTAGTGCAGTACAGTGTTAGTGCAGTACAGTGTTAGTGCAGTACAGTGTTAGTGCAGTACAGTGTTAGTACAGTACAGTGTTAGTGCAGTACAGTGTTAGTGCAGTACAGTGTTAGTGCAGTACAGTGTTAGTGCAGTACAGTGTTAGTGCAGTACAGTGTTAGTGCAGTACAGTGTTAGTGCAGTACAGTGTTAGTGCAGTACAGTGTTAGTGCAGGTAGCAGATGTTAGTGCAGTAACAGTGTTAGTACAGTACAGTGTTAGTGCAGTACAGTGTTAGTGCAGTACAGTGTTAGTGCAGTACAGTGTTAGTGCAGTACAGTGTTAGTTGCAGTACAGTGTTAGTACAGTACAGTGTTAGTCAGTACAGTGTTAGTGCAGTACAGTGTTAGTGCAGTACAGTGTTAGCAGTACATGTTACAGTCAGTGTTAGTGCAGTACAGTGTTAGTGCAGTACAGTGTTAGTGCAGTACAGTGTTGTGCAGTACAGTGTTAGTGCAGTACAGTGTTAGTGCAGTGTTAGTGCAGTGTTAGTGCAGTACAGTGTTAGTGCAGTACAGTGTTAGTGCAGTGCAGTGTTAGTGCAGTGTTAGTGCAGTACAGTGTTAGTGCAGTGTTAGTACAGTGCAAGGTTAGTGCAGTACAGTGTTAGTGCAGTACAGTGTTAGTACAGTACAGTGTTAGTCGTACAGGGTAGCAGTGTTAGTAGCAGTGTTAGCAGTACAGTAGTTAGTGCAGTACAGTGTTAGTAGTACAGTGTTAGTACAGTACAGTGTTAGTGCAGTACAGTGTTAGTGCAGTACAGTGTTAGTGCAGCAGTGTTAGTGCAGTACAGGTTAGTACAGTACAGTGTTAGTGCAGTACAGTGTTAGTCAGTACAGTGTTAGTAGCAGTACAGTGTTAGTGCAGTACAGTGTTAGTGCAGTACAGTGTTAGTGCAGTACAGTGTTAGTGCAGTACAGTGTTAGTACAGTACAGTGTTAGTGCAGTAGAGTGTTAGTGCAGTACAGTGTTAGTACAGTACAGTGTTAGTGCAGTACAGTGTTAGTGCAGTACAGTGTTAGTACAGTACAGTGTTAGTACAGTACAGTGTTAGTACAGTAGAGTGTTAGTGCAGTACAGTGTTAGTGCAGTACAGTGTTAGTACAGTACAGTGTTAGTGCAGTACAGTGTTAGTACAGTACAGTGTTAGTGCAGTAGAGTGTTAGTACAGTACAGTGTTAGTGCAGTACAGTGTTAGTGCAGTACAGTGTTAGTGCAGTACAGTGTTAGTGCAGTAGAGTGTTAGTACAGTACAGTGTTAGTGCAGTACAGTGTTAGTACAGTACAGTGTTAGTGCAGTACAGTGTTAGTGCAGTACAGTGTTAGTGCAGTACAGTGTTAGTACAGTACAGTGTTAGTACAGTACAGTGTTAGTACAGTAGAGTGTTAGTACAGTAGAGTGTTAGTGCAGTACAGTGTTAGTACAGTACAGTGTTAGTGCAGTACAGTGTTAGTGCAGTACAATGTTAGTACAGTACAGTGTTAGTGCAGTACAGTGTTAGTGCAGTAGAGTGTTAGTACAGTAGAGTGTTAGTGCAGTACAGTGTTAGTACAGTACAGTGTTAGTGCAGTACAGTGTTAGTACAGTAGAGTGTTAGTGCAGTAGAGTGTTAGTGCAGTAGAGTGTTAGTACAGTACAGTGTTAGTGCAGTACAATGTTAGTATAGTACAGTGTTAGTGCAGTACAGTGTTAGTGCAGTACAGTGTTAGTACAGTACAGTGTTAGTGCAGTACAGTGTTAGTGCAGTACAGTGTTAGTACAGTACAGTGTTAGTGCAGTACAGTGTTAGTGCAGTACAGTGTTAGTGCAGTACAGTGTTAGTGCAGTACAGTGTTAGTGCAGTACAGTGTTAGTGCAGTACAGTGTTAGTACAGTACAGTGTTAGTGCAGTACAGTGTTAGTGCAGTACAGTGTTAGTACAGTACAGTGTTAGTACAGTACAGTGTTAGTGCAGTACAGTGTTAGTGCAGTACAGTGTTAGTACAGTACAGTGTTAGTACAGTACAGTGTTAGTACAGTACAGTGTTAGTACAGTACAACGTTGTTGCCGGACCTCGTCTTTAATGTGCCATCCCTTAATTATATTAAAAGTGCATAAACTTGAGATAACATAAAGAAAAGTAGCTAAACTTGGGAAAGAAATCGCGAGAGACTTAAATCATCAAACTTGTTCTCTCCTTCGGTAAACAGAGACTATGAGGTGACTGCGTACAGACTTACAAGATAGTAAGTAGATCTGATATACACAAGAATCAAGATATATTGGACTGTAAATTTCCACAGTTGTAAGAAACAGTTGTACGAAACTCCGTGGCAAGCGGTTTAATACGAATGTGTAAATTTACTAGGTTTCTTCTAGCCTTTTGAATTATATGCGTGAACAACGTCCCAAGACCTAAACGTTTCCAATGAAATGTTTTAGGTATTTCGAACATGTTTCGTCTTCTCAATGACTGTAAAACCTTTTTCGCAAAGTACTGAAGCATACGTGTATATACACCAAGAGGTGTGTATCACCGAGAGTTAATTTTACATCCTCTGTTACGTATTAAAGTATTCTTGACAAGCGAACAGGTGACATGCAAACTTAACGTCTCTTTCAGCGGTCGCTGGGTATTTAATCCAATTAAATAACCAATTAGAGGTGTGGAATACACGAATAGTCTCCCCACCACCCAAACGTTGTTAGTGCCACAAACAATTCAATTCTTCAAGAATCAGCAAGACACTTTACAAGAGTCTACTTCTTACAGACTCACGCCAAACTGTAGTCACCACCATCCTTCCTGAAATTCAGCGACAATAATAAATATGCAGTAAGCCACACCTGGGGCACAGTAGTAGTAGCAGTAGTAGTAGCAGTAGTAGTAGCAGTAGTAGTAACAGTAGTAACAGTAGTAGTAACAGTATTAGTAACCGTAGTAGTAGTAGTAACAGTAGTAGTAGCAGTATATGTAAGTAGTAGTATAGTAGCAGTAGTAGTAGTAGTAACAGTAGTAGCAGTAGTAAGTAGTAGTAATATAGTAAGTAGTAGTATAGTAGCAGTGAGTATAGTAGAGTAGTATAGTAGTAGTAGTATAGTATAGTAGTATAGTAGTAGTAGTATAGTAGTAGTAGTATAGTAGTAGTAGTATAGTAGCAGTAGTATAGTAGTAGTAGTATAGTAGTAGTAGTATAGTAGTAGTAGTATAGTAGCAGTAGTATAGTAGTAGTAGTATAGTAGTAGTAGTATAGTAGTAGTGGTAATACAGTATATAGAATAGTAGTATAGTAGTAAGATATAAGTAGTAGTATATAGAAATAGTATATAGTAGTAGTAATATAGTATATAGTAGCAGTGATATAGTAAGTATGTAGTATAGTAGAGTAGTAGTATAGTAGAGTAGTAGTAGTAGTAATAAGTAGTAGATATAGTAAAGTAGTAGTAGTAGTAGAGTAGTAAGTATAGTAGCAGCAGTAGTATATAGTAGCAGGTATAAGTAGCAGTAGTATGTAGTAAGTAGTTATAGTAGTAGTAAAGTAGCAGTAGTAGTAGTATAGTAATTGTAGTATAGTAGCGTAGTATATACGTAGCAGTAGTAGTAGTATAGAGCATATAGATAGAGCAGAGTAGAGAAGCAGCAAGTAAAGTAGTAGGTAGAGTAGTAGAGCAGTAGAGTAGATACAGTAATGAGAGTAGTAGCAGTAGCATAGAGCAGAGTGAGATAGAACGAGTAGTAGATAGAGTAGAGGTATAGACAGAGTAGAGATATAGCAGTAGAGAGTAGAGAGAGTAAGACAGTAGTAGAGAGTAGCAGCAAGAAAGTAGCAGAGTATAGTAGCAGTAGAGTTAACAGTAACGTAGAGTAGTAAGTAGCAGTAGAGTAGAAGAACCAGAGTAAGTAGAGTAGCAGTAAGTAGAGAGAGTAGAAGTAGCAGTAGGGGATGTAGTAGCAGAGATACAGTAAGTATAGAGCAATGTAAGAGTAACAGCAGTAAGTAGCAGAATAATAAAGAGCAGTAGAGAAGTAGCAGCAGAGAAGTAGCAGACTAGCAGAAGAGAGAGTAGAGGAGAGCAGCAGCAGTCAAGCAGCAACAGAGAAGCAACAGTAGTAGCAGCATAGCAACAAGCAACAGCAGCAAAGACAGCAGCAGCAGTAGCAGCAACAGCAGTAGCAGCAGTAGCAGAGCAACAGCAGCAGCAGAGCAGCACAGCAGCAGCAGTAGCAGCAGCAGCAGCAGTAGCAGCAGCAGGCAACAGCATAGCAGCAACAACAGCAGTAGCAGCAGCAGTAGCAGCAAAAAGAGCAACGCAGCAACAGTAGCAAAGAGCAACAGCAACGTAACAGCAACAGAGTAGCAACAGCAGTAGCAGCAACAGCAACAGCAAGAAACAACAGCAGCAGCAGTAGCAGCAGCAGCAGCAGCAGCAGCAGCAGTAGCAGCAGCAGCAGCAGTAGCAGACAGACAGCAAGCAGCAGCAACAGCAGTAAAACGCAGCAGCACAGTAAGCAGCAACAGCAACAGCAGTAGCAGCAGCAAGCAGAAAGAACAGCAGCAGCAGCAACAGTGGGAAAGCAACGGGCAGCAGTAGCAAGCAGCAACAGCAGCAGCAAGCAGTAGCAGCAGCAGCAGTAGCAGCAGCAGAGCAGTAGCAGCACAGCAACATAGCAAGCAAGCAGAGCAGTAGCAGCAACAGCAGCAGCAAGGAGCAACAGTAGCAGCAGCAGCAGATAGCAGCAGCAGAGTAGCAAAGAGCAGCAGCAGCAGTAGCAACAACAGCAGCAGCTAGCAGTAGCAGCAGCAGTAGCAGCAGCAGCAGCAGTAGCAGCAACAGTAGCAATGCAAGCAACAGCAGAGCAGCAGCAGAACAGTAAGCAACGACAGCAGCAGTAGCAGCAGCAGCAGAAAGCAACAGCAGCAGCAACATGCACAACAGCAGTAGCAGCAGCAGCAGACAGCAAAAAGGCAGCAAAGCAACAGCAACAGGACAGCAAGCTAAACAACAGCAGCAGCAGCAGCAGCAGCAGCAGCAGCAGCAGCAGCAGTAGCAGCAGCAGTAGCAGCAGTAGCAGCAGCAGCAACATTATTACAAAATGCTACTAGGCTACGAACGTTCCGTATTGCCTTGCTGTAGACTACACATAAAATGCTACAACTGTTAGGCTACATGATTGTATCTGTCAGACGGCTGTTAAGACGCACTGTATGCTGTCCGACGGCTGTTAAGACGCACTGTATGCTGTCCGACGGCTGTTAAGACGCACTGTATGCTGTCCACGCTTTAAGACGCCTGTATGCTGCCGACGGCTGTTAGACACTATGGCTGTCCGCTTAAGCCTTCCCGAGGCTGTTCGAAACTGTCCCAACACTGTTGCTGTACGAGGCTGTTAAGACGCACTGTATGTTTACGACGTGTTGCGCACTGTAAGGGCTGAAGAAGCCTCCTCATTCCGTAAGAGGTCGCCTGTCATTATCCCTCCATACCCGGCTATAATACGCTGCCCCGGGCATATACATTGCCTGTCCAACTATGTTAAGAGGCTACCAGTAGCGTTGAACCATGAGGCTATTCTCCCTGCCCCCCCCCCATGCTACACTGTCTCCAGTAAGGCTAGCCTCATCATTCTCCTAGTGTGTCGTGTGTTGTGAGTGCTGTATGTGTTTTGTGTGTGTTGTGAGAGCTGTGAGTGTTGTGTGTTGTATATTGTGACTGTGGTGTATGAACGTTGTGTCTTTTGTGATTGTTGCAGGTGTTGTGTGAGTGTTGCAGGTGTTGTGTGTGTTGCAGGTGTTGTGGTGGTTTAGCGCTTCTATTTGATTATAATAATAATAATGCAGGTGTTGTGTGAGTGTAGCAGGTGTTGTGTGAGTGTAGCAGGTGTTGTGTGAGTGTTGCAGGTGTTATGTGAGTGTTGTAACTGTTCACAACACTCCCACCATCCTCCCAGTGTTGTCAGTGTTTACGAGAGCAGCAGGAGGCACCTCACATCAATTGACGTCCAGATAAGCCAGGTAAAAAGGACGTAGGTGTACGACGTAGGTGTAAGCCGTGGGTCGTAGATGTGGGTGTGAGATGTGCGAAAGTCTGCCTCTGGTGTGTGTGGGTGTTGAAGGCGTGTAGGCGAGTGTAATGTGTGACAAGAGGGCGTGGAATGCAACGAAATATATGGTAGACATTGATGGAGGCATCACCAGTTGCTGTGGTGATGGCAGACATTGATGGAGGCATCACCAGTTGCTGTGGTGATGGCAGACATTGATGGAGGCATCACCAGTTGCTGTGGTGATGGCAGACATTGATGGAGGCATCACCAGTTGCTGTGGTGATGGCAGACATTGATGGAGGCATCACCAGTTGCTGTGGTGATGGTAGACATTGATGGAGGCATCACCAGTTGCTGTGGTGATGGTGGATATTGATGGAGGCATCACCAGTTGTTGTGGTGATGGTAGACATTGATGGAGGCATCATCAGTTGTTGTGGTGATGGTAGACATTGATGGAGGCATCACCAGTTGTTGTGGTGATGGTAGACATTGATGGAGGCATCACCAGTTGCTGTGGTGATGGTAGACATTGATGGAGGCATCACCAGTTGCTGTGGTGATGGTAGACATTGATGGAGGCATCACCAGTTGCTGTGGTGATGGTAGACATTGATGGAGGCATCACCAGTTGTTGTGGTGATGGCAGACATTGATGGAGGCATCATTAGTTGTTGTGGTGATGGCAACAGTTCACTCAGAGAGTTCAAAAAGATTTAAATGAAAGAGAGAGAGAGAGAGGAAGGGGGGAGGGTCACAGCAAGTAGGTCACAGTAGTGTAAACAATTCGAAGAGATATAAAGCAAGAACTGTTACACTTTACACCAACCTAACACTTGTTACACCAACCTAACACTTGCTACACCAACCTAACACTTGTTACACCAACCTAACACATTGTTACACCAACCCTACTTCACATAACTTGCTACACCAACCTAACACTTGTTACACAACTAACACTGAAACTTTAACACCAAAGTCACCAACTTAACACTTGTTACACCAACCTAACACTTGTTACACAACCTAACACTTGTTACACCAACCTAACACTTGTTACACCAACCTAACACTTGTTACACAACCTAATTGTTACACCAACCTAACACTTGTTACACCAACCTAACACTTGTTACACCAACCTAACACTTGTTACACCAACCTAACACTTGTTACACCAACCTAACACTTGTTACACCAACCTAACACTTGTTACACCAACCTAACACTTGCTAACACTTCAACCTAACACTTGTTACACCAACCTAACACTTGTTACACCAACCTAACACTTCATTACACCAACCTAACACTTGTTACACCAACCTAACACTTGTTACACCAACCTAACACTTCTACACCAACCTAACACTTGTTACACCAACCTAACACTTGTTACACCAACCTAACACTTCACACCAACCTAACACTTGTTACACCAACCTAACACTTGTTACACCAACCTAACACTTGCTACACCAACCTAACACTTGTTACACCAACCTAACACTTGTTACACCAACCTAACACTTGCTACACCAACCTAACACTTGTTACACCAACCTAACACTTGTTACACCAACCTAACACTTTACACCAACCTAACACTTGTTACACCAACCTAACACTTGTTACACCAACCTAACACTTGTTACACCAACCTAACACTTGTTACACCAACCTAACACTTGTTACACCAACCTAACACTTGTTACACCAACCTAACACTTGTTACACCAACCTAACACTTGTTACACCAACCTAACACTTGTTACACCAACCTAACACTTGTTACACCAACCTAACACTTGTTACACCAACCTAACACTTGTTACACCAACCTAACACTTGTTACACCAACCTAACACTTGTTACACCAACCTAATTCAACTAACTGTTACACCAACCTAACACTTTTACACCAACCCTAACACTTGTTACACCAACCTAACACTTGTTACACCAACTTAACACTTGTTACACCAACCTAACACTTGTTACACCAACCTAACACTTGTTACACCAACCTAACACACATACAAGGGACATAAACTATTGAGAGAGAGAGAGAGAGAGAGAGAGAGAGAGAGAGAGAGAGAGAGAGAGAGAGAGAGAGAGAGGCTAGGGCTGAGAAACAGGTATCGTTCATGTGATCAATCTAACTATGATTTCAACGATGTTGCACGATAAGTTGCACAGTGGAGACTATTGATGGGGGTATATCAGGGGAAGGGGAGGTCAGAGGGCCAGGGGAGGTTGATGGAGGGTAGGGGGCATAGCTCTGACCTAATATTATAACCAGGGAATGGGGCAGTGATTACAGTGATGGTATAATTAGGTGATGAGGGATGGAGGGGTGAGAGGTGTAGGAGAAGGGGAAAAGGGGAGGGGAGAAGGGAAGGGGAGAAGGGAAGGAGAGAATGGAGGAGAAGGGAGTGAAGTGTGAGAAGCAGTGGTTTTTGCGACGTGATCAGTGAGGCAGGGGAGGTACAAGGTGAGGCAGGGGAGGTACAAGGTGAGGCAGGGGAGGTACATGGTGAGGCAGCGGGAGTACAAGGTGAGGCAGGGGAGGTACAAGGTGAGGCAGGAGGTACATGGTGAGGCAGGGGGGTACAAGGTGAGGCAGCGGGAGGTACAAGGTGAGGCAGGAGAGTACAAGGTGAGGCAGGGAGGTACAGGTGAGGCAGGGAGGTACAAGTGAGGCAGGGGAGGTACATGGTGAGGCAGCAGGAGTACAAGGTGAGGCAGGAGGTACAGGTGAGGCAGGGAGGTACATAGTGAGGCAGGAGGTACATGGTGAGGCAGCGGGAGTACAAGGTGAGGCAGGGAGGTACATGGTGAGGCAGGAGGTACAAGGTGAGGCAGGGGAGTACAAGGTGAGGCAGGGGAGGTACAAGGTGAGGCAGGGGAGGTACAAGGTGAGGCAGGGGAGGTACATGGTGAGGCAGCGGGAGTACAAGGTGAGGCAGGGGAGGTACAAGGTGAGGCAGGGGAGGTACATGGTGAGGCAGGGGAGGTACATGGTGAGGCAGCGGGAGTACAAGGTGAGGCAGGGAGGTACAAGGTGAGGCAGGGAGGTACATGGTGAGGCAGGGGAGGTACAAGGTGAGGCAGGGAGTACATGGTGAGGCAGGGGAGTACAAGGTGAGGCAGGGAGGTACAAGGTGAGGCAGGGAGGTACAAGGTGAGGCAGGGAGGTACATGGTGAGGCAGCGGGAGTACAAGGTGAGGCAGGGAGGTACAGGTGAGGCAGGAGGTACAGGTGAGGCGGGAGTACAGGTGAGGCAGCGGGAGTACAAGGTGAGGCAGGGGAGTACAAGGTGAGGCAGGAGGTACAAGGTGAGGCAGGGGTACAAGGTGAGGCAGGGGAGGTACAAGGTGAGGCAGGAGGTACAAGGTGAGGCAGGGGTACAAGTGAGGCAGGGGAGTACAAGGTGAGGCAGGGAGGTACAAGGTGAGGCAGGAGGTACAGGTGAGGCAGCGGAGGTACAAGGTGAGGCAGGAGGTACAAGGTGAGGCAGGGAGGTACAAGGTGAGGCAGGGAGGTACATGGTGAGGCAGGAGTACAAGGTGAGGCAGGGAGGACAAGGTGAGGCAGGGAGGTACATGGTGAGGCAGCGGGAGTCAAGGTGAGGCAGGGAGGTACAAGGTGAGGCAGGAGGTACAGGTGAGGCAGGGAGGTACAGGTGAGGCAGAGGATACAAGGTGAGGCAGGGAGGTACAAGGTGAGGCAGGGAGGTACATGGTGAGGCAGGGGAGTACAAGGTGAGGCAGGAGGTAAGTGAGCAAGGCTGAGGCAGGGAGGTACAAGGTGAGGCAGGGGAGGACATGGTGAGGACAGGGGGAGGTACAAGGTGAGGGGAGAGGGCAGGGAGGTACATGGTGAGGCAGCGGGAGTACAAGGTGAGGCAGGAGGTACAAGGTGAGGCAGGGAGGTACATGGTGAGGCAGGAGGTACATGGTGAGGCAGCGGGAGTACAAGGTGAGGCAGGGGAGGTACATGGTGAGGCAGGAGGTACAAGGTGAGGCAGGGAGGTACATGGTGAGGCAGCGGAGTACAAGGTGAGGCAGGGAGGTACAAGGTGAGGCAGGAGGTACATGGTGAGGCAGCGGGAGTACAAGGTGAGGCAGGAGGTACAAGGTGAGGCAGGGAGGTACAAGGTGAGGCAGGAGGTACATGGTGAGGCAGCGGGAGTACAAGGTGAGGCAGGGGAGGTACAAGGTGAGGCAGGTGAGGTACAAGGTGAGGCAGGTGAGGTACAAGGTGAGGCAGGGGAGGTACAAGGTGAGGCAGGGGAGGTACAAGGTGAGGCAGGGGAGGTACAAGGTGAGGCAGGGGAGGTACAAGGTGAGGCAGGGGAGGTACAAGGGGAGGTACATGGTGAGGTAGGGGGGTACAAGATGAACAAAGCTCAGACGTCTACAACACAACAGACAAAACAAATGAAATAGTAATAATGGACAAGGTAGATTATAGTGGAAAAATGAACATGTTATTAGAAGACTGGGGAACTTAGGAGCCCCTTAAGTTATACCACACAACACTACACCAGCCCAGCACATATAGTATACACACATCTTGCAAAAGTACCCAACACATGTGACCACGGTACACCAGCGCACAAAATACGTGTACCCAGGTGTTGTACACCTGTCTCACTGGCATGAGGACGTAATAAAACTGGAAAGCCATCAAAGATATACTTGAAGTCACAACAAGAGGACACAAGAACACCAGCCACCATCTCACCATAAACCAGGACAGTACTATATCCTCTCTCATCCTCACCATACCTAAACTACCATACCTAAACTTCCCTGAATCCTCTCTCATCCCAAATCCTCCAAGGTAATCCACCTTTCATATTAAGATTAGTGTCAACGTGTCAGTGGGTAAGGAATTCAACACCACTGTGGATCATAAAGTGACGAGGATTTAATGTGTGACTTTAGACACTTGTAGTGCCAACACCACTGGTGATATCAACACTACTGTTGACATCAGCACCACTGTGGTATCAACACCAGTGGTGACGTCAACACTGTGATATCATCCACTACCTGTACCAATGATACTATACAACTCTTTGAAAATACGACCCATGTTTATTTAGGTCAGTAATAAACAAGCAACACAAGTGAGGTTCTAACATTAACAAGCAACACAAGTGAGGTTCTAACATTAACAAGCAACACAAGTGAGGTTCTAATACAGGAAATATTGGTTAGTTAGGTTTAAAATCTATCTACTACACGAGGGTCATTAAGACTGTAAGTCAACTATATACCAGAGGTCAATGACACTTTAATACATGATTACAATGTGTATATACACTGTGCTATATACATCCTTCCCTCGTCTGTGTATATACACTGTGCTATATACTTCATTCCCTCGTCTGTGTATATACACTGTGCTATATACCTCATTCCCTCGTCTGTGTATATACACTGTGCTATATACCTCCTTCCCTCGTCTGTGTATATACACTGTGCTATATACCTCCTTCCCTCGTCTGTGTATATACACTGTGCTATATACTTCATTCCCTCGTCTGTGTATATACACTGTGCTATATACCTCATTCCCTCGTCTGTGTATATACACTGTGCTATATACTTCATTCCCTCGTCTGTGTATATACACTGTGCTATATACCTCATTCCCTCGTCTGTGTATATACACTGTGCTATATACCTCATTCCCTCGTCTGTGTATATACACTGTGCTATATACCTCATTCCCTCGTCTGTGTATATACACTGTGTTATATACCTCCTTCCCTCGTTTGTGTATATACACTGTGTTATATACCTCCTTCCCTCGTCTGTGTATATACACTGTGCTATATACCTCCTTCCCTCGTCTGTGTATATACACTGTGCTATATACCTCATTCCCTCGTCTGTGTATATACACTGTGTTATATACCTCATTCCCTCGTCTGTGTATATACACTGTGCTATATACCTCATTCCCTCGTCTGTGTATATACACTGTGCTATATACTTCATTCCGTCGTCTGTGTATATACACTGTGCTATATACCTCCTTCCCTCGTCTGTGTATATACACTTGTGGGTAACTACAGACCCACAGTACTAGTGGTCTTACAAAGCCACAGTACTAGTTGACTTACAAAGCCACAGTACTAGTGGTCTTACAAAGCCACAGTACTAGTTGTCTTACAAAGCCACAGTACTAGTTGTCTTACAAAGCCACAGTACTAGTGGCCTTACAAAGCCACAATACTAGTGGTCTTACAAAGCCACAGTACTAGTGGTCTTACAAAGCCACAGTACTAGTGATCTTACAAAGCCACAGTACTAGTGGTCTTACAAAGCCACAGTACTAGTGGTCTTACAAAGCCACAGTACTAGTGGTCTTACAAAGCCACAGTACTAGTTGTCTTACAAAGCCACAATACTAGTGGTCTTACAAAGCCACAGTACTAGTGGTCTTACAAAGCCACAGTACTAGTTGTCTTACAAAGCCACAGTACTAGTGATCTTACAAAGCCACAGTACTAGTTGTCTTACAAAGCCACAGTACTAGTTGTCTTACAAAGCCACAATACTAGTTGTCTTACAAAGCCACAGTACTAGTTGTCTTACAAAGCCACAGTACTAGTTGTCTTACAAAGCCACAGTACTAGTTGTCTTACAAAGCTACAGTACTAGTGGTCTTACAAAGCCACAGTACTAGTTGTCTTACAAAGCCACAGTACTAGTGGTCTTACAAAGCCACAGTACTAGTGGTCTTACAAACCCACAGTACTAGTGGTCTTACAAAGCCACAGTACTAGTGGTCTTACAAAGCCACAGTACTAGTTGTCTTACAAAGCCACAGTACTAGTGATCTTACAAAGCCACAGTACTAGTTGTCTTACAAAGCCACAGTACTAGTTGTCTTACAAAGCCACAGTAATAGTTGTCTTACAAAGCCACAGTACTAGTTGTCTTACAAAGCCACAGTACTAGTTGTCTTACAAAGCCACAGTACTAGTTGTCTTACAAAGCCACAGTACTAGTTGTCTTACAAAGCCACAGTACTAGTTGTCTTACAAAGCCACAGTACTAGTGGTCTTACAAAGCCACAGTACTAGTGGTCTTACAAAGCCACAGTACTAGTTGTCTTACAAAGCCACAGTACTAGTGTTACAAACCCACTAGTGGTCTTAAAACCACAGTACTAGTGGTCTTACAAAGCCACAGTACTAGTGGTCTTACAAGCCACAGTATTAGTGGTCTTACAAAGCCACAGTACTAGTTGTCTTACAAAGCCACAGTACTAGTTGTCTTACAAAGCCACAGTACTAGTTGTCTTACAAAGCCACAGTACTAGTTGTCTACAAAGCCACAGTACTAGTTGTCTTACAAAGCCACAGTACTAGTTGTTTTACAGCCACATTAGTGGTCTTACAATTCCACAGTACTAGTTGTCTTACAAAGCCACAGTACTAGTGGTCTTACAAAGCCACAGTACTAGTTGTCTTACAAAGCCACAGTACTAGTTGTCTTACAAAGCCACAGTACTAGTGGTCTTACAAAGCCACAGTACTAGTGATCTTACAAAGCCACAGTACTAGTTGTCTTACAAAGCCACAGTACTAGTTGTCTTACAAAGCCACAGTACTAGTTGTCTTACAAAGCCACATTACTAGTTGTCTTACAAAGCCACAGTACTAGTTGTCTTACAAAGCCACAGCACTAGTTGTCTTACAAAGCCACAGTACTAGTTGTCTTACAAAGACACAGTACTAGTTGTCTTACAAAGCCACAGTACTAGTGGTCTTACAAAGCCACAGTACTAGTGGTCTTACAAAGCCACAGTACTAGTGGTCTTACAAAGCCACAGTACTAGTGGTCTTACAAAGCCACAGTACTAGTGGTCTTCAAAGCCACAGTACTAGTTGTCTTACAAAGCCACAGTACTAGTTGTCTTACAAAGCCACAGTACTAGTTGTCTTACAAAGCCACAGTACTAGTGGTCTTACAAAGCCACAGTACTAGTGGTCTTACAAAGCCACAGTACTAGTGGTCTTACAAAGCCACAGTACTAGTGGTCTTACAAAGCCACAGTACTAGTGGTCTTACAAAGCCACAGTACTAGTTGTCTTACAAAGCCACAGTACTAGTTGTCTTACAAAGCCACAGTACTAGTTGTCTTACAAAGCCACAGTACTAGTGGTCTTACAAAGCCACAGTACTAGTGGTCTTACAAAGCCAGAACACTAGTGGTCCAGCAGATCATTAACACACAAGGGCCCCGCCCTGACATACAGGTCACAAGTGACCCTTGTTGACCTGCACGACTTCTACACCAAACTTCATATACATAATATTCCGTCTTTATGACAGTTTTTTAAGGGTTGGGCTTGGTGTGGCAGCAGTGTAATGTTTATATTGAACGTAGTTGAACTTGAGTTCCTTCTCTAAGACAACCACGACTAATAATAATAACATCTTTATTTCCACAAGTACATGTACAAGGTATACAGACCATAGCTGACATCAATGACATACTACTATATAGAAAGTCCCTTGTTATGCTGAGCATTTCCCGCAAATTACGTCATTTTTTCCCCAGGATGCGACCCACACCAATACCTATTTTAGTGATAGATGAACATGGATAGCAGTTGTCTTAAGGGAACACGTCCTAATATTTGCACCCGTACCGGGGATCGAAACACGAACGTCAGTGTGAGCTGAGTGGGCTAGCAACCCAGCTAAGGCATTAAACTGTTTACAACGGCAGTGTAATGTGCTGCTGCTGCCTGTCTCTTGTTAATGTTGGCCGCACATGACACAAGCTTTAATGGTGTTTTCCCAGTGTAGATTTTTATCCTGAAGAACACGGAGGGAGGGAGAGAGGGAGGGAAGGAACTGAGAGGGTGATTTATCCAGGGAGAGAAGAAGAGAAGGTTAAGACTGTCATTGAGATCCATCCTGTGTGATGGAATATGACAGAGGAAACTTAGCTTTTATTCTCCACTATGTAACCATCACACATAAAAGTGTAGCAGTACGCTGCTGTTGTATTCCATTTTGCTACAAAAATCAACACACATTACGTCACATTATCAGAGATCTTGTGTGAACTTTCCTCACACCTCTACAACACAATAGTTCTCAAAGATTTGTTAAGTTATACCATGAATTAAGGAAAGATCCTGAACTTCACTTTACGAAACAGACAAAGCAAATGCGATAGTAATTATAGACAAGGTAGATTATAGTGGAAAATGAACATGTTATTAGAAGACAAGGGAACTTAGGTACCTCTTAAGGTGCTCAAGGCAAGCCTATGCAAACTTTCCTCCCCACAAATGAACCATGAAAACTGGGACTGACCTCCAAATGAACCACGATACATGACCTGTGTTCACTGAGGCACAGCAACACTTCCTTCCTTCAGAAACAATAATCTTTTTTTTCAAATCACTGTCCCTCAGTATCTCAAAAAAAAAAAATTAACCAGTACGAGACGAGAATGACCTTCACGGTGTGTTGACCTGGAGGTGGACCTGAGGTCGAAGGGTCAATCCACGAGCTGTCAACATAACCCAACATAGCCATTAGCACTGTTGAGATTGGAACAGAGTGGCGATACACAGTGATACCAGGGCCATAACAGAGGAGGTAAAATAAGCAGCGAGATGGGCATCTGTACGCCATCATGTTGAAGTGTGTGTGTGTGCACACACCGCACAGTATCATGTACACGTGCACACCTCACAGTATCAAGTACACGTGCACACCTCACAGTATCATATACACGTGCACACACCTCACAGTATCATGTACACGTGCACACACTCACAGTATCATGTACACGTGCACACCTCACAGTATCATGTACACGTGCACACGAGTCCTCGTACACACCTCAGACATGTTAGGGTGTCTCGTATACCTGCTATAAATCGTTCCTGCTCTTCGCTCTCACACCAGCCATCGTAAATTGAGAAGCAAATATTACAGTAGCTATTACTGTGGCAGCAAGACTCACTGGTGCCGGAGGAAGTGCCAGGCGGGGCACTAGTGGCAGAGGAAGTGCCAGGCGGGGCACTGTACAGTGAGTCAAGGTTTTGTGACCAGTAGAGTACAGAAATAACACAGTAATACCCAGACTGGTGTTGGGGTATCACTGAGGGGGCACACAGACGGTGCTGTGGGATTCATTCCCAGACAGGTTTTTACCTATGACTTATTTCGAGAGTTTTCCTACTTCCCCAGCCCGACCTGGCACCAGGTCTCCTTGTTAATTGGTCCAGACCAGGCTGTCGCTGTTGGCAGACCTCCGGTCTACATATCCATCACAGCCTGGTTAATCCGGCACTCAACAAATGTAGTAATGGAGTTTCTTCTTGAAGATCTCTACACTACTTCCAGTAATATTTCTGATATCTGCTGGCATCAGGCTGAAAGTCTAGACCCACGGATGTTGATACAGTACTCTCGTATTGTGCCCGTGGCTCCCCTACTTTTCATCGAGTCTGTTTTTTCCAACTTTATCTGTCACTGCAGTACGTTGTTATGATAGTGTGTAGAGTGGGACCTACACCCTCCACTGCTTCTCCTTGTCTATATTATCACATCTCATTTTTCTTTGCTCAAGAGAATACATTCCTTGTACTCTCAGGCGTTCCCAGTAGTTGAAATATTTTAATGGTGGTATGAAGGCAGTTCTGATGTGACGTGTTCTGAGCGGCTGATGCTAGCGTAGCTCAGATAAATAAAGATACCCACAGCTTCACCATAACATCAGTGAATGTAAAACACACACAAACACTGGACACTGGAGGACAGAAGAGATAGGGGGAACATGATAACGACATATAAAATACTGAAAGGAATTGACAAGGTGGACAGAGACAGAATGTTCTAGAGATGGGACACAGCAACAAGGGGACACAATGGAAATAAATGGTATAAAATACCGACACAATGGAAAAATAAACACATAAGCAGTATAATGTGATCTTTATTGACAACGTTTCGCCCACGCAGTGGGCTTTATCGAGTCACAACAGATCTACCTGTGGTAGATCTACCTTGAGGTAGATCTGTCTGTGACTTGATAAAGCCACTGCGTGGGCGAAACGTTGTCAATAAAGGATCACATTATACTGCTTATGTGTTTATTTTTCCACAAGGGGACACAGTTGGAAGTTGAAGACTCAGATGAATCACAGGGATGTTAGGAAGTATTTCTTCAGTCACAGAGTGGTCGGGAAGTGGAATAGTTTGGGAAGCGATGTAGTGGAGGCAGGTTCCATTCATAGCTTTAAGAAGAGGTATGATAAAGCTCATGGCACAGGGAGAGTGACCCAGTAGAAGCCAGTGAAGGGGCGGGGATAGGAGCTATGACTCGACCCCTGCAACCACAACTAGTGAGTACACACACACACACCTTCAATCACGACCATTTCTTCACCCTCGGTACCATGGTATCAGGTGATGGGAAGGATAGAGTGATGACCACGATCGTATCACACGATACCAGACCTGGATACCTGGTCTCCAGAGATGGTTGCATGTAACTTCCATACCTGGTACCTAGTGGTAGCTGGGAGCACTAATACCAACACTGGTATACCAGGGTATGGTCAACTATAAATATATTTATATAGTCTTGGTATTTCGTGTGTGTGGAGACTTAACATGACAAGCAAAAACTACAAAGATCTCTCAAAACAAGAGTGTCTCTCAGGTATACAGATCAACCAGGCTGTGATGGATATGTGGGCAGGCAAGACAATGATAAGGGAATAGCTAGTGGCACGATGATACTAAAATAGTCAAGCTAAATCATTTCTAAGGAGGACACCAGGGTGCCACAGGATGATCTGGACAGACACTCATACACTAGCAACACGATACACTCATACACGGATGTAATAGAGGCACTCATACACTAGCAACACGATACACTCATACACTAGCAGCAGCATCAACAACACTCATACACTAGCAGCATCAACAACACTCATACACTAGCAGCAGCATCAACAACACTCATACTCAGCAGCAGCATCAACGCTCATACACTAGCAGCAGCATCAACACTCATACACTAGCAGCATCAACAACACTCATACACTAGCAGCATCAACAACACTCATACACTAGCAGCAGCATCAACAACACTCATACACTAGCAGCATCAACGCTCATACACTAGCAGCAGCATCAACACTCATACACTAGCAGCATGAACAACAGAGGCACTCATACACTAGCATCATCAACAACAGAGGCACTCATACACTAGCAGCATCAACAACAGAGGCACTCATACACTAGCATCATCAACAACAGAGGCACTCATACACTAGCATCATCAACAACAGAGGCACTCATACACTATCATCATCAACAACAGAGGTACTCATACACTAGCAGCATCAACAACAGAGGCACTCATACACTAGCAGCATCAACAACACTCATACACTAGCATCATCAACAACACTCATACACTAGCAGCATCAACAACACTCATACACTAGCAGCATCAACAACACTCATACACTAGCAGCATCAACAACACTCATACACTAGCAGCAGCATCAACGCTCATACACTAGCAGCAGCATCAACACTCATACACTAGCAGCATCAACAACAGAGGCACTCATACACTAGCATCATCAACAACAGAGGCACTCATACACTAGCATCATCAACAACAGAGGCACTCATACACTAGCATCATCAACAACAGAGGCACTCATACACTAGCATCATCAACAACAGAGGCACTCATACACTAGCATCATCAACAAGCAGAGCAACTCATACACTAGCATCATCAACAACAGAGGCACTCATACACTAGCAGCATCAACAACAGAGGCACTCATACACTAGCATCATCAACAACAGAGGCACTCATACACTAGCATCATCAACAACAGAGGCACTCATATACTAGCAGCATCAACAACAGAGGCACTCATACACTAGCATCATCAACAACAGAGGCACTCATACACTAGCAGCATCAACAACAGAGGCACTCATACATTAGCATCATCATCAACAGAGGCCCTCATACACTAGCATCATCAACAACAGAGGCACTCATACACTAGCATCATCAACAACAGAGGCACTCATACACTAGCATCATCAACAACAGAGGCACTCATACACTAGCATCATCAACAACAGAGGCACTCATACACTAGCAGCATCAACAACAGAGGCACTCATACACTAGCATCATCAACAACAGAGGCACTCATACACTAGCATCATCAACAACAGAGGCACTCATAACTAGCAGCATCAACAACAGAGGCACTCATACACTAGCATCATCAACAACAGAGGCACTCATACACTAGCAGCATCAACAACAGAGGCACTCATACACTAGCATCATCAACAACAGAGGCACTCATACACTAGCATCATCAACAACAGAGGCACTCATACACTAGCATCATCAACAACAGAGGCACTCATACACTAGCATCATCAACAACAGAGGCACTCATACACTAGCAGCATCAACAACAGAGGCACTCATACACTAGACATCACAACAGAGGCACTCATACACTAGCATCATCAACAGAGGCACTCATACACTAGCATCATCAACAACATAGGCACTCATACACTAGCATCATCAACAACAGAGGCACTCATACACTAGCATCATCAACAACAGAGGCACTCATACACTAGCAGCATCAACAACAGAGGCACTCATACACTAGCATCATCAACAGAGGCACTCATACACTAGCATCATCAACAACAAGGCACTCATACACTAGCATCATCAACAACAGAGGCACTCATACACTAGCATCATCAACAACAGAGGCACTCATACACTAGCAGCATCAACAACAGAGGCACTCATACACTAGCATCATCAAGAGGACACTCAGACAGTACATCAACAACGGAGAATGCAGTAAGCATCATATCACAGTTCAACAACGAGGCCTCATACACTAGCAGTCATCATACAACAGAGTGACTCATCACTAGCAGTCATCACAACAGAGGCACTCATACACTGCAATCATCAAAGGGACTCATCGTAGGTACATCAACAGGTACTCAGTATACATCATACATTGGGTACTCATCACTAGTATCTCATCATGGTGTACTCATCATATGTGTACTCATCATGGTGTATCACTCAGTGTATCACACATGGTGTGTATCATGCAGTGGTGACTCATCAGTGCATACTCACATGAGTGT
Organism: Cherax destructor; assembly: GCA_009830355.1. Taxonomy (NCBI): domain Eukaryota; kingdom Metazoa; phylum Arthropoda; class Malacostraca; order Decapoda; family Parastacidae; genus Cherax; species Cherax destructor. The sequence goes on along the minus strand of WNWK01001032.1, from coordinate 283,315 downwards.
ACTCATCATGTGTACTCATCATGGCGCTCATCATGTACTCATCATGGTGTACTCATCATAGTATCATCAACATGGTGTACTCATCATGGTGTTATCATCATAGTGTACTCATCACTAGTGGTACATCATGAGTGTACTCATCAGTGTGATACTCATCATGGTGTACTCATCTGATGTACTCATCAGTGGTGTACTCATCGTGGTGTACTCATCATGGTGTGACTCATAGCTGGTGTACTCATCATGGTGTTACTCATCATGGTGTACTCATCATGTGTGTATTCATCATTGTGTGTACTCATCATGGTGTCTACTCATCATAGTGTTACTCATCATAGTGTACTCATCATGGTGTTACTCATCATGGTGTACTCATCATGGTGTACTCATCATGGTGTGTACTCATCATGGTGTGTACTCATCATGAGTGTACTCATCATGGTGTGTACTCATCATGGTGTGTACTCATCATGGTGTGTACTCATCATGTGTGTACTCATCATGGTGTGTACTCATCATGGTGTGTACTCATCATGGTGTGTACTCATCATGGTGTGTACTCATCATGGTGTGTACTCATCATGGTGTACTCATGGTGTGTACTCATCATGGTGTGTAGCTCATCATGTGTACTCATCATGGTGTGTACTCATCATGTGTACTATCATGGTGTACTCATCATGGTGTGTACTCATCATGGTGTGTACTCATCATGGTGTCTACTCATGGTGTGTACTCATCATGGTGTGTACTCATCATGGTGTGTACTCATCATGGTGTACTCATCATGGTGTGTACTCATCATGGTGTACTCATCATGGTGTACTCATCATGGTGTGTACTCATCATGGTGTGTACTCATCATGGTGTGTACTCATCATGGTGTGTACTCATTGGTGTACATCATGGTGTGTACTATCATGGTGTTACTACATGGTGTGTACTATCATACATGGTGTGTACTGCATCATGGTGTGTACTCATCATGGTGTACTATCATGGTGTGTACTCATCATGTGTGTACTCATCATGGTGTGTACTCATCTGTGTACTATCAGGTGTGTACTCATCATGGTGTACTATCATGGGTGTACTCATCATGGGTGACTATCATGGTTGTACTCATCATGGTGTGTACTCATCATGGTGTACTCATCATAGTGACCATGTGTACTCATCATGGTGTACTCATCATGGTGTGTACTCATCATGGTGTGTACTCATGACTACGTCACCGCTCACTCTTCTACATCTATATTTGCTGTACTCTTCCTGTATTCCTTATCTCTCCTCCTCTTCTTAACATATCTTCTAATCAGTCTCATCTTAATACAAGGGTGAACATGATGAACAAGGGTGAACATGATGAACAAGGGTGAACATGATGAACAATGGGTGAACAATGTGAACATGTGAACATGCATGAACAAGGGTGAACATGATGAACAAGGGTGAACATGATGAACAAGGGTAACATATGAACAGGTGTGAACATGATGAACAAGGGTGAACATGATGAACAAGGTGAACATGATGAACAGTGAACTGTACAGGACATGATGAAGGTGAAATGTGAACAAGGGTGAACATGATGAACAAGGGTGAACATGATGAACAAGGGTGAACATGATGAACAAGGGTGAACATGATGAACAAGGGTGAACATGATGAACAAGGGTGAACATGATGAACAAGGGTAACATGATGAACAAGGGTGAACATGAAGTGTGAACATGCTGAATAAGGGTAAACATGATGAACAAGGGTGAACATGATGAACAGGGTGAACATGAAGTTGACAGTTAGGAAATGATGACGGGAGAATGATGAGAGTGACTATGAGCAAGTAGAACTGACATGATCTGATGTGAAGAACATGATGAACGGAAGTGACGGTGAGAGGAGTAAATGAGACAGAGTGAGTTAGAAGAGGGAGAGGAGAGGAGAGGAGAGATGATGAGAGAGAGAGGATGAAGAAGCATGATGAACGGAAGAGAGATGAGACGAGTAGAGTAGAAGGAGTGAGAGTGAGAGACGATGATGAGAGAGAGTGAGAGGCATGATGAAGCGAAGGAGAGAATCGAGCTGCATGAACTGGGTTGACTATGAGTGCTTTAGCTGACTGTCATCGTATGAAGCTGACTTTGCATTCTGTTATTAAGTCGACGTTGTTGCATTCTTGTTATTGAAGTCTGACCTTGTTGCATTCTCTGTTATTGAAGTCTGACCTTGTTGCATTCTTCTGTTATCTGAAGTCTGGACCGTTATTGATCACTTTTCTCTCGTTATTGAAGTCTGACCTTGTTGCATTCTCTGTTGAAGCTGACTTGTTGCATTCTCTGTTATTGAAGTCTGACGTTGTTGCATTCTCTGTTATTGAAGTCTGACCTTGTTGCATTCTCTGTTATTGAAGTCTGACCTTGTTGCATTCTCTGTTATTGAAGTCTGACTTGTTGCATTCTCTGTTATTGAAGTCTGACCTTGTTGCATTCTCTGTTATTGAAGTCTGACCTTGTGCATTCTCTGTTATTGAAGTCTGACCTTGTTGCATTCTCTGTTATTGAAGTCTGACGTTGTTGCATTCTCTGTTATTGAAGTCTGACCTTGTTGCATTCTCTGTTATTGAAGTCTGACCTTGTTGCATTCTCTGTTATTGAAGTCTGACTTGTTGCATTCTCTGTTATTGAAGTCTGACTTGTTGCATTCTCTGTTATTGAAGTCTGACGTTGTTGCATTCTCTGTTATTGAAGTCTGACGTTGTTGCATTCTCTGTTATTGAAGTCTGACCTTGTTGCATTCTCTGTTATTGAAGTCTGACCTTGTTGCATTCTCTGTTATTGAAGTCTGACGTTGTTGCATTCTCTGTTATTGAAGTCTGACCTTGTTGCATTCTCTGTTATTGAAGTCTGACGTTGTTGCATTCTCTGTTATTGAAGTCTGACGTTGTTGCATTCTCTGTTATTGAAGTCTGACCTTGTTGCATTCTCTGTTATTGAAGTCTGACGTTGTTGCATTCTCTGTTATTGAAGTCTGACGTTGTTGCATTCTCTGTTATTGAAGTCTGACCTTGTAGCATTCTCTGTTATTGAAGTCTGACCTTGTTGCATTCTCTGTTATTGAAGTCTGACCTTGTTGCATTCTCTGTTATTGAAGTCTGACCTTGTTGCATTCTCTGTTATTGAAGTCTGACCTTGTTGCATTCTCTGTTATTGAAGTCTGACCTTGTTGCATTCTCTGTTATTGAAGTCTGACCTTGTTGCATTCTCTGTTATTGAAGTCTGACCTTGTTGCATTCTCTGTTATTGAAGTCTGACGTTGTTGCATTCTCTGTTATTGAAGTCTGACCTTGTTGCATTCTCTGTTATTGAAGTCTGACCTTGTTGCATTCTCTGTTATTGAAGTCTGACCTTGTTGCATTCTCTGTTATTGAAGTCTGACCTTGTTGCATTCTCTGTTATTGAAGTCTGACCTTGTTGCATTCTCTGTTATTGAAGTCTGACCTTGTTGCATTCTCTGTTATTGAAGTCTGACCTTGTTGCATTCTCTATTATTGAAGTCTGACCTTGTTGCATTCTCTGTTATTGAAGTCTGACCTTGTTACATTCTCTGTTATTGAAGTCTGACCTTGTTACATTCTCTGTTATTGAAGTCTGACCTTGTTACATTCTCTGTTATTGAAGTCTGACGTTGTCTTTAAGAAATATTAATACAAGTGGTAAACTAGTTAGTGTTATACTAAAAACTGAACTTGATTGGTTACTAAGTGGTGGGGGAATTTCTTAGTACTCATTGGTAATTTAAGTGGTACTTAAGCGGTAACTTATGTAGTACTTATCAAGTGGAAGACTTATTGAAGACTACCCAGGGTAATGTGTTTACACTAGTTATCTCTCCCTCTCCCCCCTCTCCGTATGACACTTTCCCCTCGGTATGACACTTCCTCCCTCGGTATGACACTTCCCTCCATATGACACTCCCCCTTGGTATGACACTTCCCTCCGTATGACACTTCCTCCCTCGGCATAACACTTTCCCCTTCTTTCTCTTGCCTTCTAGACTGTTCCTTTTTTATATGCTCTCTCTCTCTCTCTCTCTCTCTCTCTCTCTCTCTCTAGGTAAGCCAGAGCGAGTGATGAATATTGGTTCATGATGAATTACATGAATCATGCGAGAATACTAAGTGAATCCTGACTTCATGCACAACACCCGTGTTTGTGCTAGCCACCGTGAACAAACACGCTGAACTGTTATCATGAACACACGCTGAGGTGTTATCATGAACACACGCTGAACTGTTATCATGAACACACGCTGAGGTGTTATCATGAACACACGCTGAACTGTTATCATGAACACACGCTGAGGTGTTATCATGAACACACGCTGAACTTTATCATGAACACACGCTGAGGTGTTATCATGAACACACGCTGAATGTTATCATGAACACACGCTGAGGTGTTATCATGAACACACGCTGAGGTGTTATCATGAACACACGCTGAACTGTTATCATGAACACACGCTGAGGTGTTATCATGAACACACGCTGAACTGTTATCATGAACACACGCTGAACTGTTATCATGAACACACGCTGAGGTGTTATCATGAACACACGCTGAGGTGTTATCATGAACACACGCTGAACTGTTATCATGAACACACGCTGAGGTGTTATCATGAACACACGCTGAGGTGTTATCATGAACACACGCTGAGGTGTTATCATGAACACACGCTGAGGTGTTATCATGAACACACGCTGAACTGTTATCATGAACACACGCTGAGGTGTTATCATGAACACACGCTGAGGTGTTATCATGAACACACGCTGAGGTGTTATCATGAACACACGACATGATAGATGAGGCTGGGATCATGGCCCCTGGTGAGGCTGAGATCATGGCCCCTGGTGAGGCTGAGATCATGGCCCCTGGTGAGGCTGGGATCATGGCCCCTGGTGAGGCTGGGATCATGGCCCCTGGTGAGGCTGGGATCATGGCCCCTGGTGAGGCTGGGATCATGGCCCCTGGTGAGGCTGAGATCATGGCCCGTGAGGCTGGGTATCGGTGAGGCAGACGGGCCTGGTAGGCTGGGATCATGGCCCTGGTGAGGCTGGGATCATGGCCCCTGGGTAGGTACAGCAACACCTGTGTTTCATGGTCGACCATAGCTCCTGGTCTGACTTATCTTTGACACAACAACACTAGGGAAAAAGAATCGTGTATTGAATTCACGTCTGTAGTTTACAGAACACAGACGCATCAGACTTATAATCATAGACAAAACACGCTGATGCTGTTCATAAAATGAAACATCGCTGAAATAGATTAATCATCAGACCGAATCACATATAAATCAAAGACTTGTAAATCATAGAGACCTGTTCAGCTTAAAATCATAGCTGTAAATCATCAGCTTGAAATCATAGATATGTAAATCATACAGACTTGTAAATCATACAGACTTGTAAATCATAAAAAAAAGATCCACAGCAGGAGGTAAGCAGCACCTTGCTTCACAGCACGAGGTAAGCAGCACCTTGCTTCACAGCACGAGGTAAGCAGCACCTTGCTTCACAGCAGGAGGTAAGCAGCACCTTGCTTCACAGCAGGAGGTAAGCAGCACCTTGCTTCACAGCAGGAGGTAAGCAGCACCTTGTTTCACAGCAGCAGGTAAGCAGCACCTTGCTTCACAGCGAGGTGCAGACCTGTACAGCAGAGGCAACCTTGCTTCACAGCACGAGGTAAGCAGCACCTTGCTTCACAGCATGAGGTAAGCAGCACCTTGCTTCACAGCACGAGGTAAGCAGCACCTTGCTTCACAGCATGAGGTAAGCAGCACCTTGCTTCACAGCAGGAGGTAAGCAGCACCTTGCTTCACAGCAGGAGGTAAGCAGCACCTTGCTTCACAGCAGGAGGTAAGCAGCACCTTGCTTCACAGCAGGAGGTAAGCAGCACCTTGCTTCACAGCAGGAGGTAAGCAGCACCTTGTTTCACAGCACGAGGTAAGCAGCACCTTGCTTCACAGCAGGAGGTAAGCAGCACCTTGTTTCACAGCAGAAGGTAAGCAGCACCTTGCTTCACAGCAGGAGGTAAGCAGCACCTTGCTTCACAGCAGGAGGTAAGCAGCACCTTGCTTCACAGCACGAGGTAAGCAGCACCTTGCTTCACAGCAGGAGGTAAGCAGCACCTTGTTTCACAGCAGCAGGTAAGCAGCACCTTGCTTCACAGCATGAGGTAAGCAGCACTTTGCTTCACAGCATGAGGTAAGCAGCACCTTGCTTCACAGCAGGAGGTAAGCAGCACCTTGCTTCACAGCAGAAGGTAAGCAGCACCTTGCTTCACAGCAGGAGGTAAGCAGCACCTTGCTTCACAGCAGGAGGTAAGCAGGATATCCCAGGGAACCCCAGGGTATCCCAGTATCCCAGGTTATCCCCAGGGCATCCCAGGGTACCCCAGGGCATCCCAGGTACCCCAGAGAATCCAAGGGTATCCCAGGGGTATCCCAGGGTAGAAACACAATGACCAGACCATAGATGGAGGTACGGGATATTAAAATCCTGGTTGGGGGATATTGAAAGGTAAAAATAACCCATGGTGACTATCAGCAGGAGCAGTTCTTAGAGGTACCCATGAAACAATGACTCTGAATGAGAATAGCTGTAAATGAGAAATATATCTGTGGAATGAGAAATATCACTGTCGAATAGAGAAATATTTGAATGAGAAATATGCTAATGAGAAATATAGCTGTAATGAGAAATATAGCTGTGAATGAGAAATATAGCTGTAATGAGAAATATAGCTGTAAATGAGAAATATAGCTGTAAATGAGAAATATAGCTGTAAATGAGAAATATAGCTGTAAATGAGAAATATAGCTGTGAATGAGAAATATAGCTGTGAATGAGAAATACAACTGTAAATGAGAAATACAGCTGTAGATAAGAAATATATTTGTAAATGAGAAATACAGCTGTAGATAAGAAATATATTTGTAAATGAGAAATATAGCTGTAAATTAGAAATATAGCTGTGAATGAGAAATATAACTGTCAATCAGAAATATAGCTGTAGATGAGAAATATATAGCTGTAAATGAGAAATACAGCTTCCTTATAGCTGTGAATGAGAAATTTAGCTTCCTTATAGCTGTAAATTATAGCTAGGGCGGAGCCCTCTCCACTGTGCTGTAACCTTCCCTCCGTCAGCACTTCATGACCAGGCCTTCCTGATGAGGGATACCACTGTCAGCGTCTTGACACCACTCCCGGCCTCCTAACACCATTGTCAGCCTGTTGACACCACTGCCACCTCCTGACACCATTGTCAGCCTCTGACACCACTGTCATCCTCCTGACACCATTGTCATCCTCCTGACACCACTGTCAGCCTCCTGACACCATTGTCATCCTCCTGAAACCATTGTCAGCCTCCTGACACCATTGTCATCCTCCTGACACCATTGTCAGCCTCTTGACACCACTGTCAGCCTCCTGACACCATTGTCATCCTCCTGACACCATTGTCAGCCTCCTGGACACCATTGTCATCCTCCTGACACCATTGTCAGTATCCTGACCTCTCTCTCTCCAGTCACTTCCATCCCAAGGGATAATAATAATATAATCAATTTAAGCGGTAAACCCATAAGGGTCACAACGCTGCAGGGAGGGATGTACGAAGGTTAGGAGTGTGCCAGGGTAGGAGTGTGCCAGGGTAGGAGTGTGCCAGGGTAGGAGATAGTGAGGATGTAACTATCAATTAAAATGATAATTGGTGTCATTGGCTATTGTACGTTGGTGAGAGAGAGAGAGAGTGTGTGTTAAAGATGGGACTTTCATTGAGGAGGCCGGTTAGAGTGGCTGTGTTGGAACAGTGTAGACATAGGAAGTGAATCCCTCTTTAAATAGCTTGCATTCCATAGTTTTGTACAAGGCAGGTAGAGAACTGAAGTACAGAGGTGTTGATAATAGAGTATAAATGCTGTCATCAAGTTCTAGAGCTTGTCAAAGTTCCAGCAGAGCTTGTCAAAGTTCTAGCAGAGCTTGTCAAAGTTCTAGCAGAGCTTGTCAAAGTTCCAGCAGAGCATGTCAACTTGTTCCATATTTACCTTCAGTCAGCACTTGTCGGAAACCGAGAGACCTGAGACGCCACCGCTGAAGGGTCAGAATCCTGCTAGATGACTCTACAGGAAGGAGAAATTATTTTTGTTGTTGCAAATGATGGGGTTGGCAGAGCAGTGTTGTCTGGGCGAGTGACAGATGATTCTCAAGTCGCCCTTCTTACTGGCAGTGAAGAACAATGTGCTGCTGGAGACTGTTATCATGGTGGAGCCAAGGGAATTACTGTTATCAATTGGGTGAGCCAGGAACAGTGTTTCATGGTGGAGCCAGGAACCAAGTGTTATCACTGGTGTGAGCAAGGACCAGCTGTTATCATGGTGTGAGCCAGGGACTACTGTTATCATGGTGTGAGCCAGGAACTACTGTTATCATGGTGTGAGCCAGGAACCAGTGTTATCATGGTGTGAGCCAGGAACCAGTGTTATCACGGTGTGAGCCAGGAACCAGTGTTATCATGGTGTGAGCCAGGGACTACTGTTATCATGGTGTGAGCCAGGGACTACTGTTATCATGGTGTGAGCCAGGAACCAGTGTTATCATGGTGTGAGCCAGGAACCAGTGTTATCACGGTGTGAGCCAGGGACCAGTGTTATCATGGTGTGAGCCAGGGACCAGTGTTATCATGGTGTGAGCCAGGAACCAGTGTTATCATGGTGTGAGCCAGGAACCAATGTTATCACGGTGTGAGCCAGGAACCAGTGTTATCATGGTGTGAGCCAGGGACTAGTGTTATCATGGTGTGAGCCAGGAACCAGTGTTATCATGGTGTGAGCCAGGGACTACTGTTATCATGGTGTGAGCCAGGAACCAGTGTTATCATGGTGTGAGCCAGGAACCAGTGTTATCATGGTGTGAGCCAGGAACCAGTGTTATCATGGTGTGAGCCAGGGACCATGTTATCATGGTGTGAGCCAGGAACCAGTGTTATCATGGTGTGAGCCAGGGACCAAGTTATCATGGTGTGAGCCAGGGACCAGTGTTATCATGGTGTGAGCCAGGGACCAGTGTTATCATGGTGTGAGCCAGGGACCAGTGTTATCATGGTGTGAGCCAGGGACCAGTGTTATCATGGTGTGAGCCAGGGACCAGTGTTATCATGGTGTGAGCCAGGGACCAGTGTTATCATGGTGTGAGCCAGGACCAGTGTTATCAGGTGTGAGCCAGGAACCAGTGTTATCATGGTGTGAGCCAGGACCAGTGTTATCATGGTGTGAGCCAGGACCAGTGTTATCAGGTGTGAGCCAGGGACCAGTGTTATCATGGTGTGAGCCAGGGACCAGTGTTATCATGGTGTGAGCCAGGAACCAGTGTTATCATGGTGTGAGCCAGGAACCAGTGTTATCATGGTGTGAGCCAGGAACCAGTGTTATCATGGTGTGAGCCAGGGACCAGTGTTATCATGGTGTGAGCCAGGAACCAGTGTTATCATGGTGTGAGCCAGGAACCAGTGTTATCATGGTGTGAGCCAGGGACCAGTGTTATCATGGTGTGAGCCAGGAACCAGTGTTATCATGGTGTGAGCCAGGGACCAGTGTTATCATGGTGTGAGCCAGGAACCAGTGTTATCATGGTGTGAGCCAGGAACCAGTGTTATCATGGTGTGAGCCAGGGACCAGTGTTATCATGGTGTGAGCCAGGACCAGTGTTATCATGGTGTGAGCCAGGGACCAGTGTTATCATGGTGTGAGCCAGGGACCAGTGTTATCATGGTGTGAACCAGGCACCAGTGTTATCATGGTGTGAACCAGGCACCAGTGTTATCATGGTGTGAACCAGGCACCAGTGTTATCATGGTGTGAACCAGGCACCAGTGTTATCATGGTGTGAACCAGGCACCAGTGTTATCATGGTGTGAACCAGGCACCAGTGTTATCATGGTGTGAACCAGGCACCAGTGTTATCATGGTGTGAACCAGGCACCAGTGTTATCATGGTGTGAACCAGGCACCAGTGTTATCATGGTGTGAACCAGGCACCAGTGTTATCATGGTGTGAACCAGGCACCAGTGTTATCATGGTGTGAACCAGGCACCAGTGTTATCATGGTGTGAACCAGGCACCAGTGTTATCATGGTGTGAACCAGGCACCAGTGTTATCATGGTGTGAACCAGGCACCAGTGTTATCATGGTGTGAACCAGGCACCAGTGTTATCATGGTGTGAACCAGGCACCAGTGTTATCATGGTGTGAACCAGGCACCAGTGTTATCATGGTGTGAACCAGGCACCAGTGTTATCATGGTGTGAACCAGGCACCAGTGTTATCATGGTGTGAACCAGGCACCAGTGTTATCATGGTGTGAACCAGGCACCAGTGTTATCATGGTGTGAACCAGGCACCAGTGTTATCATGGTGTGAACCAGGCACCAGTGTTATCATGGTGTGAACCAGGCACCAGTGTGTACTAGAGTGGTGAGAAAGGAACGCCAGGAAGTAGGTGGATGTTGTATGAGAGAGAGAGAGAGAGAGAGAGAGAGAGAGAGACAGAGAGAGAGAGAGAGAGAGAGAGAGAGAGAGAGAGAGAGAGAGAGAGAGAGAGAGAGAGAGAGAGGGGGAGAGTAAGAAAAGTCAAGCTGAGAAATATGGACTTAATGAGAAGGAAAGAGGGAGGGGGAGATAATTTTAGCAAGAAAACAAGGAAGTAGGAAGAGAGAAGAAGGAGGTGATGCAAGAGAGAACGTAGGAAGCATAACACACAGCCAAGAATAGTCGCCAAGAAGCTAAATTTAAAAAAATATATAAAAAAGAGAAGTTAGAGACACAATCATGACGTGAAAGATACACAGAAGGTAGGACAGACTGATTCACATGGCTGTCTTCAAGAAGGCACTGGACAGGCACCTAAAGTCAGTACCTGACCAGCAGGGCTGTGATTCGTACGTCGGTTTGCGTGCGGCCACCAGGAACAGCCTGGTTGATCCACCAAGAGGCCTGGTCACAGACCAAGCCACGGGGGGCGTTAACCCCCGAAACCTACTTAAAGTATACTCCACGTATACCTGTGACCCATTTCTTGAGTTTTTCTACCAGTGCACATACAATCACACATAGGTAAGTGCACATACAATCACACACAGGTAAGTGCACATACAATCACACATAGGTAAGTGCACATACAATCACACAGGTAAGGACAAAAAGTGCACATACAATCACACACTAGTGTAAAAGGTGTGCACATACAATCACATGCACTAAAAGGTAAGTGCACATACAATCACACAAGGTAAGTGCACATACAATCACACAGGTAAGTGCACATCAATCACACGGTAATGCACAATCACACAGGTAAGTGCACATACAATCACACATAGGTAAGTGCACATACAATCACACATAGGTAAGTGCACATACAATCACACACAGGTAAGTGCACATACAATCACACATAGGTAAGTGCACATACAATCACACACAGGTAAGTGCACATACAATCACACACAGGTAAGTGCACATACAATCACACACAGGTAAGTGCACATACAATCACACACAGGTAATTCACATACAATCACACACAGGTAAGTCACATACAATCACACACAGGTAAGTCACATACAATCACACACAGGTAAGTGCACATACAATCACACACAGGTAAGTACACATAATCACAGTATACACATACAATCACACACAGGTAAGTACACATACAATCACACACAGGTAATTACACATACAATCACACACAGGTAAGTGCACATACAATCACACACAGGTAAGTACACATACAATCACACACAGGTAAGTACACATACAATCACACACAGGTAAGTGCACATACAATCACACACAGGTAAGTACACATACAATCACACACAGGTAAGTACACATACAATCACACACAGGTAAGTGCACATACAATCACACACAGGTAAGTACACATACAATAACACACAGGTAATACACATACAATCACACACAGGTAAGTGCACATACAATCACACACAGGTAATACACATACAATCACACACAGGTAAGTCACATACAATCACACACAGGTAAGGCACATACAATCACACACAGGTAAGTACACATACAATCACACAGGTAAGTACATACAATCACACATTTAAGGGTGAGTAAGCCATCGGAATCGGTCAGGTGACACAAGCAAGTGTCAGGAAACACTTGTCCGACTCACTCAATTAGAAATATTATGACATGACTTGTATGATGTAATGATAGTGATGTTCATGGCGATGGTGTAGTGATGGTGATGGTGTAGTGGTGATGATGGTGTAGTGATGGTGTAGTGGTGATGGTGTAGTGGTGGTGATGATGTAGTGGTGGTGATGGTGTAGTGGTGATGGTGTAGTGGTGGTGGTGGTGGTAGTGGTGGTGATGGTGTAGTGGTGATGGTGTAGTGGTGGTGGTAGTGGTGGTGGTGGTGGTAGTGGTGGTGATGAAGGTCTGGGAGATGACTGTATATACCAAGTCTTCGTTGCTTGTAATGGCTGTATATACCAAGTCTTCGTTGCTTGTAGTGGCTGTATATAGCAAGTCTTCGTTGCTTGTAGTGGCTGTATATACCAAGTCTTCGTTGCTTGTAGTGGCTGTATATAGCAAGTCTTCGTTGCTTGTAATGGCTGTATATAGCAAGTCTTCGTTGCTTGTAGTGACTGTATATACCAAGTCTTCGTTGCTTATAATGGCTGTTATACCAAGTCTCGTTGTTGTATGGCTGTATGAAGTCTTCGTTGCTTGTAGTGGCTGTATATACCAAGTCTTCGGTGTGTATGGCTGTATATACCAAGTCTGTCTTGTAGTGGCTGTATATAGAAGTCTCGTTGTTGTAGTGGCTGTATATGACAAGTCTGTTGCTTGTAGTGGCTGTATATACCAAGTCTTCGTTGCTTGTAGTGGCTGTATATACCAAGTCTTCGTTGCTTGTAGTGGCTGTATATAGCAAGTCTTCGTTGCTTGTAGTGGCTGTATATAGCAAGTCTTCGTTGCTTGTAGTGACTGTATATACCAAGTCTTCGTTGCTTGTAATGGCTGTATATACCAAGTCTTCGTTGCTTGTAGTGGCTGTATATAGCAAGTCTTCGTTGCTTGTAGTGGCTGTATATACCAAGTCTTCGTTGCTTGTAATGGCTGTATATACCAAGTCTTCGTTGCTTGTAGTGGCTGTATATACCAAGTCTTCGTTGCTTGTAGTGGCTGTATATACCAAGTCTTCGTTGCTTGTAGTGGCTGTATATACCAAGTCTTCGTTGCTTGTAGTGGCTGTATATACCAAGTCTTCGTTGCTTGTAGTGGCTGTATATACCAAGTCTTCGTTGCTTGTAGTGGCTGTATATAGCAAGTCTTCGTTGCTTGTAGTGGCTGTATATACAAGTCTTCGTTGCTTGTAGTGACTGTATATACCAAGTCTTCGTTGCTTGTAGTGACTGTATATACCAAGTCTTCGTTGCTTGTAGTGGCTGTATATACCAAGTCTTCGTTGCTTGTAGTGACTGTATATACCAAGTCTTCGTTGCTTGTAGTGGCTGTATATAACAAGTCTTCTTTGCTTGTAGTGGCTGTATATACCAAGTCTTCGTTGCTTGTAGTGGCTGTATATACCAAGTCTTCGTTGCTTGTAGTGACTGTATATACCAAGTCTTCGTTGCTTGTAGTGGCTGTATATAACAAGTCTTCTTTGCTTGTAGTGGCTGTATATACCAAGTCTTCTTTGCTTGTAGTGGCTGTATATACCAAGTCTTCGTTGCTTGTAGTGGCTGTATATAGCAAGTCAGCCAGTTGTGTGTCAGCAGCAGTGTCAGTCTGGTAGTTACTGTCCAACACATCCCAGGGAACATTTCTTCACATATTCAATTGGACGAGGATCAAGGTGGGAGTCGTAAATCAAGTTTGGGAGGGCAGCCATTACACCTAGAAGGATGGTGGTGATAGTGATGTGGTGGCGATGGTGATAGCAATGATGGTGGTAGTCACAGAATATGTTTGACTGGTGATCATAAGGCGCTACGAGTAATTTAAATGTTTTATTGGCTCTATGTGAGCCGTAAATGATCTCTGTATCTATTGCACCTGTAATATTTCTCCCGCCCTGAACGGTCCTCCTACGACCATAAACCTTACACACACAGTCACTGAAGCCAGGACTGACCCTTCACACAGTCAGTGAAGCCAGGACTGACCCTACACAGTCAGTGAAGCCAGGACTGACCCTACACACAGTCACTGAAGCCAGGACTGACCCTTCACACAGTCAGTGAAGCCAGGACTGACCCTTCACACAGTCAGTGAAGCCAGGACTGACCCTTCACACAGTCAGTGAAGCCAGGACTGACCCTACACACAGTCACTGAAGCCAGGACTGACCCTTCACACAGTCAGTGAAGCCAGGACTGACCCTACACACAGTCACTGAAGCCAGGACTGACCCTACACACAGTCACTGAAGCCAGGACTGACCCTACACACAGTCACTGAAGCCAGGACTGACCCTACACAGTCACTGAAGCCAGGACTGACCCTACACAGTCACTGAAGCCAGGACTGACCCTACACAGTCACTGAAGCCAAGACTGACCCTACACACAGTCACTGAAGCCAGGACTGACCCTACACAGTCACTGAAGCCAGGACTGACCCTACACACAGTCACTGAAGCCAGGACTGACCCTACACAGTCACTGAAGCCAAGACTGACCCTACACACAGTCACTGAAGCCAGGACTGACCCTACACAGTCACTGAAACCAGGACTGACCCTACACCAGTCACTGAAGCCAGGACTGACCCTACACAGTCACTGAAGCCAGGACTGACCCTACACACAGTCACTGAAGCCAGGACTGACCCTACACACAGTCACTGAAGCCAGGACTGACTCTACACACAGTCACTGAAGCCAGGACTGACCCTACACACAGTCACTGAAGCCAGGACTGACCCTTCACACAGTCAGTGAAGCCAGGACTGACCCTACACACAGTCACTGAAGCCAGGACTGACCCTACACACAGTCACTGAAGCCAGGACTGACCCTACACACAGTCACTGAAGCCAGGACTGACCCTACACAGTCACTGAAGCCAGGACTGACCCTACACAGTCACTGAAGCCAGGACTGACCCTACACAGTCACTGAAGCCAAGACTGACCCTACACACAGTCACTGAAGCCAGGCCTGTCCCTACACAGTCACTGAAGCCAGGACTGACCCTACACACAGTCACTGAAGCCAGGACTGACCCTACACAGTCACTGAAGCCAAGACTGACCCTACACACAGTCACTGAAGCCAGGACTGACCCTACACAGTCACTGAAGCCAGGACTGACCCTACACACAGTCACTGAAGCCAGGACTGACCCTACACAGTCACTGAAGCCAGGACTGACCCTACACACAGTCACTGAAGCCAGGACTGACCCTACACACAGTCACTGAAGCCAGGACTGACTCTACACACAGTCACTGAAGCCAGGACTGACCCTACACACAGCCACTGAAGCCAGGACTGATCCTACACACAGTCACTGAAGCCAGGACTGACCCTACACACAGTCACTGAAGCCAGGACTGACCCTACACACAGTCACTGAAGCCAGGACTGACCCTACACACAGTCACTGAAGCCAGGACTGACCCTACACACAGTCACTGAAGCCAGGACTGACCCTACACACAGTCACTGAAGCCAAGACTGACCCTACACATAGTCAGTGAAGCCAAGAATGACCCTACACACAGTCAGTGAAGCCAAGACTGACCCTACACATAGTCAGTGAAGCCAAGACTGACCCTACACACAGTCAGTGAACCCAAAGACTGACCCTACACACAGTCAGTGAAGCCAAGACTGACCCTACAAAAGTCAGTGAAGCCAGACTGACCCTACACACAGTCAGTGAAGCCAGGACTGACCCTACACACAGTCAGTGAAGCCAAGACTGACCCTACACACAGTCAGTGAAGCCAAGACTGACCCTACACACAGTCAGTGAAGCCAGGACTGACCCTACACACAGTCAGTGAAGCCAAGACTGACCCTACACACAGTCAGTGAAGCCAAGACTGACCCTACACACAGTCAGTGAAGCCAAGACTGACCCTACACACAGTCAGTGAAGCCAAGACTGACCCTACACACAGTCAGTGAAGCCAGGACTGACCCTACACATAGTCAGTAAAGTCAGTTGGTGTCGGAGGGTAGGCCTCTCTACAACACACAGGTGATAAAACAACTAGGCCTAAATGGCGCCCTGGGCGGCGTGATGAAGGTCTCATCGCCCTCCTGGCAATAGGCCTACACCACGTTAACTGATGCTAGGAACACACCCACCCAAACAGTTATAGGCCTAGCAAGAGCACCTGACGATGAGAGGAGAGCTTATTATTGCAACACTAGGCCTACTGAGTTCTTACCTCGTTAGGGTGATAATTATGTACTTTAGTCTCTGTCTGTCTGTCTGTCTGTCTGTCTCTGTCTGTCTGTCTGTCTGTCTCTCTCTCTCTCTCTCTCTCTCTCTCTCTCTCTCTCTCTTTAATTAAGTAGATAAGATAGACACAATATTAAGTAGAAATAGTTGTAGTCCATCTCTTCTATATATCCTGTAAATTCAGTGACATGTTCACAATAGTTAATAGTATCTCCTGCCACCCCTCCCCCCCATCCCTGTTTCATGCCGGCAGTGGAGGGTGGGGAGAGAGCCTTCTGCTTTACAATCACTGACACTCACATCTAGACAATACACGTCAGTGGTTAACTTGGGTAGCACAGGTGGAAGTACTCAGCAGATACAGCCTCGGTGTGGAGTTCCAAATCCTCTGCTATCTGATGTACTCTTTTGTACTCTCTCATATGCTAAGATAAGATTTGTTGGGATTTTTAACCCCGGAAGGTTAGCCACCCAGGATAACCCAAGAAAGTCAGTGCGTCATCGAGGACTGTCTGTCTTATTTCCATTGTGGTCCTTCAATCTTGTCCCCCAGGATGCGACCCACACCAGTCCACTAACACCCAGGTACCTACTTACTGCTAGGTGAACAGGGACAGCAGGTGTAAGGAAATACGGCCAGAACCCTGGTTGTCTTCAAGAGGGAGCTGGACAGATACCTACAGTGCCTGATCAACCGGGCTGTGGTTCGTACGTTGGGCTACGTGCGGTCAGCAGTAACAGCCTCGTTGATCAGGCCCCGATCCACCAGGAGGCCTGGTCGTGGACCGGGCCACGGGGGCGTTGATCCCCGGAATACCCTCCAGGTAGACTCCAGGTAAACCCGTCTCGGGGATCGGACCACGGACACTCAGTGTGTGAGGCGAGAGCGTTGTCAACCAAGCCACGGGACACAGACATGTTATCAAGGGAAGGTTCTCCAGTAATCCTACACTCTCACAGCTGCCAGACCCACAACAATAAATTAGGGGTTAAATCACCCATAAATCTCTCTTATTAAGAGGACGCGAAGAAACAACTATTTAAGCCAGGTTAATCTGCTAAAACACCAAATCCTAGACACAGCTGCTGAGACACAGCTGCTGAGACAGCTGCTGAGACACAGCTGCTGAGACAGCTGCTGAGACACACCTACTGAGACACACCTACTGAGACACAGAAGCAAGTTCCATCATAGCTTTAAGAAGAGGTATGATAAAGCTCATGGAGCAGGGAGAGAGTGAATTTTGTATCGACCAGTGAAGAGGCGGGACCAGGAGCTATGAATCGACCCCTGCAACCACACATAGGTGTGTACATATAGGTGAGTACAGACACAAGTTACAGGACAAAGTTTTTTGATACAAGCTTGAGCTCTGGCTAGAGCTTCACCAGGTCTTGAAAAATAACTTCACAGTTTACAGAGGGAAAGATGGCTTGATAAAGCCCTACAGAGAGATGGCTTGATAAAGCCCTACAGAGAGATGGCTTGATAAAGCCCTACAGAGAGATGGCTTGATAAAGCCCTACAGAGAGATGGCTTGATAAAGCCCTACAGAGAGATGGCTTGATAAAGCCCTACAGAGAGATGGCTTGATAAAGCCCTACAGAGATGGCTTGATAAAGCCCTACAGAGAGTGGCTTGATAAAGCCCTACAGAGATGGCTTGATAAAGCCCTATAGAGATGGCTTGATAAAGCCCTACAGAGATGGCTTGATAAAGCCCTACAAGAGATGGCTTGATAAAGCCCTACAGAGATGGCTTGATAAAGCCCTACAGAGAGCGAAACAGTGTTTTGAGAAGTGAATGAGGTGACTTGCAAGTGGTAGAGGCGAAGTTCCACCTAATTTCCCTGTCTTCTAATAACATGTTCATTTGTCCACTATAATCTACCTTGTCCATATTACTATCACATTTACTTTGTCTGTTTCGTAAGGTGAAGTCAGGATCTTTCCTTAATTCATGGTATAACTTAACAAATGTTTGAGAACAATTGTAGAGGTGTGAGCAAAGCTCACACCTCTACAACTGTGCTGCAGAGGTCTGAGCAAAGCTCACACCTCTACAACTGTGCTGCAGAGGTCTGAGCAAAGCTCACACCTCTACAACTGTGCTGCAGAGGTCTGAGCAAAGCTCACACCTCTACAACTGTGCTGCAGAGGTCGAGCAAGCTACACCTTAACTGTGACAGAGGTCGAGCAAGCTCACCTCTAAACTGTGCTGAGAGGTCTGAGCAAAGCTCACACCTCTAACAACTGTGCTGCAGAGGTCTGAGCAAGCTCACACCTCTGAAGCAACAATGTCAGGGTCTGAAGCAAAGCTACACCTCTAACAACTGTCGAGGCTCTGAAGCAAGCACACTCTACACTGTCTGCAGAGGTCTGGCAAGCTCACATCTACACGTCTGAGAGGTCTGGCAAGCAACCTCTAACGCTCTGAAGGGTCAAGCAAGCTACACCTCTAAGGCAAAGATTTGTTAAGCTTACCATGAAAGGAAAGTCGGACTTACTTAAAGACAAGCTCTGAAGTGAGGCAACAATGTAAGTTGAAGAAAATGAACAGCTTCTGAAGGGGACAAGAAATGTACACGCTCTGAAGGGGCAACAATGTACACGCTCTGAAGGGGCAACAATGTACACGCTCTGAAGGGGCAACAATGTACACGCTCTGAAGGGGCAACAATGTACACGCTCTGAAGGGGCAACAATGTACACGCTCTGAAGGGGCAACAATGTACACGCTCTGAAGGGGCAACAATGTACACGCTCTGAAGGGGCAACAATGTACACGCTCTGAAGGGGCAACAATGTACACGCTCTGAAGGGGCAACAATGTACACGCTCTGAAGGGGCAACAATGTACACGCTCTGAAGGGGCAACAATGTACACGCTCTGAAGGGGCAACAATGTACACGCTCTGAAGGGGCAACAATGTACACGCTCTGAAGGGGCAACAATGTACACGCTCTGAAGGGGCAACAATGTACACGCTCTGAAGGGGCAACAATGTACACGCTCTGAAGGGGCAACAATGTACACGCTCTGAAGGGGCAACAATGTACACGCTCTGAAGGGGCAACAATGTACACGCTCTGAAGGGGCAACAATGTACACGCTCTGAAGGGGCAACAATGTACACGCTCTGAAGGGGCAACAATGTACACGCTCTGAAGGGGCAACAATGTACACGCTCTGAAGGGGCAACAATGTACACGCTCTGAAGGGGCAACAATGTACACGCTCTGAAGGGGCAACAATGTACACGCTCTGAAGGGGCAACAATGTACACGCTCTGAAGGGGCAACAATGTACACGCTCTGAAGGGGCAACAATGTACACGCTCTGAAGGGGCAACAATGTACACGCTCTGAAGGGGCAACAATGTACACGCTCTGAAGGGGCAACAATGTACACGCTCTGAAGGGGCAACAATGTACACGCTCTGAAGGGGCAACAATGTACACGCTCTGAAGGGCAACAAGTACACGCTCTGAAGGGGCAACAATGTACACGCTCTGAAGGGGCAACAATGTACACGCTCTGAAGGGGCAACAATGTACACGCTCTGAAGGGGCAACAATGTACACGCTCTGAAGGGCAACAATGTCACGCTCTGAAGGGGCAACAATGCTATACCTCTGAAGGGCAATCAATGTATATCCTTCTGAGGTTATCCGTCTGCACTGGGTTATCCTGCTAGGTTATCCTGCTAGGTTATCCTGCTAGGTTATCCTGCTAGGTTATCCTGCTAGGTTATCCTGCTAGGTTATCCTGCTAGGTTATCCTGCTAGGTTATCCTGCTAGGTTATCCTGCTAGGTTATCCTGCTAGGTTATCCTGCTAGGTTATCCTGCTAGGTTATCTACACATATGTATGATGATTTGTGTAAGTGTATTTATGTGTACGTGTACGTGAATAAGCTTACTTAGGTGTAAGCAGAGGTGGTGACCCAGGTGTGAGTGCGAACCGTCACTCAAGGTATGAGTAACGGAGACAACGCACACACTCACTAGTTATCTTACCACTATCAGCTGATAAGATCCAACCAGTGTATAAGACTATGAATGAAGGAAGAACAGGATGGGAACTTGTTATGCTTAATCAGTCAGGTGATTACTAATGATGGTAGGCTTATAAAACTCTCTCTCTCTCTCTCTCTACTGCTCACTCACAATACGTGCACACACACACACACACAGGGGACCAGGAGCTGTGAATCGACCCCTGCAACTACAAATAGGTGAGTACTTCAATAAGCTGAAAACCAATCCGAACAAAATATAAAGAAACTGTCTAGAAATATCTTTACTTATGAAGCAAAACTGGACGATTTGTGGAGCTGCGGAAGATAGTAAGATAAGTAACATGAAGATAGTAAGATAAGTAACATGAAGATAGTAAGATAAGTAACGTGAAGATAGTAAGATAAGTAACATGAAGATAGTAAGATAAGTAACATGAAGATAGTAAGATAAGTAACATGAAGATAGTAAGATAAGTAACATGAAGATAGTAAGATAAGTAACATGAAGATAGTAAGATAAGTAACATGAAGATAGTAAGATAAGTAACATGAAGATAGTAAGATAGCAGTAACATGAAGATAGTAAGATAAGTAACATGAAGATAGTAAGATAAGTAACATGAAGATAGTAAGATAAGTAACATGAAGATAGTAAGATAAGTAACATAATAGTAAGATAGTAATGAAGATAGTAACATAATGAATGATAGTAAGATTAAGTAACATGAAGATAGTAAGATAAGTAACATGAAGATAGTAAGATAAGTAATTGAAGATAGTAAGATAAGTAACATGAAGATAGTAAGATAAGTAAATGAAGATAGTAAGATAAGTAACATGAAGATAGTAAGATAAGTAACATGAAGATAGTAAGATAAGTAACATGAAGATAGTAAGATAAGTAACATGAAGATAGTAAGATAAGTAACATGAAGATAGTAAGATAAGTAACATGAAGATAGTAAGATAAGTAACATGAAGATAGTAAGATAAGTAACATGAAGATAGTAAGATAGCAGAAGTAAATACATGAAGATAGTAAGATAAGTAACATGAAGATAGTAAGATAAGTAACATGAAGATAGTAAGATAAGTAACATGAAGATAGTAAGATAAGTAACATGAAGATAGTAAGATAAGTAACATGAAGATAGTAAGATAAGTAACATGAAGATAGTAAGATAAGTAACATGAAGATAGTAAGATAAGTAACATGAAGATAGTAAGATAAGTAACATGAAGATAGTAAGATAAGTAACATGAAGATAGTAAGATAAGTAATTTGAAGATAGTAAGATAAGTAACATGAAGATAGTAAGATAAGTAACATGAAGATAGTAAGATAAGTAACATGAAGATAGTAAGATAAGTAACATGAAGATAGTAAGATAAGTAACATGAAGATAGTAAGATAAGTAACATGAAGATAGTAAGATAAGTAACATGAAGATAGTAAGATAAGTAACATGAAGATAGTAAGATAAGTAACATGAAGATAGTAAGATAAGTAACATGAAGATAGTAAGATAAGTAACATGAAGATAGTAAGATAAGTAACATGAAGATAGTAAGATAGCAGTAACATGAAGATAGTAAGATAAGTAACATGAAGATAGTAAGATAAGTAACATGAAGATAGTAAGATAAGTAACATGAAGATAGTAAGATAAGTAACATGAAGATAGTAAGATAGCAGTAACATGAAGATAGTAAGATAGCAGTAACATGAAGATAGTAAGATAGCAGTAACATGAAGATAGTAAGATAAGTAACATGAAGATAGTAAGATAGCAGTAACATGAAGATAGTAAGATAGCAGTAACATGAAGATAGTAAGATAGCAGTAACATGAAGATAGTAAGATAGCAGTAACATGAAGATAGTAAGATAGCAGTAACATGAAGATAGTAAGATAGCAGTAGCATGAAGATAGTAAGATAGCAGTAATATGAAGATAGTAAGATAGCAGTAACATGAAGATAGTAAGAAAGCAGTAACATGAAGATAGTAAGATAGCAGTAACATGAAGATAGTAAGATAGCAGTAACATGAAGATAGTAAGATAGCAGTAATATGAAGATAGTAAGATAGCAGTAACATGAAGATAGTAAGATAGCAGTAACATGAAGATAGTAAGATAGCAGTAATATGAAGATAGTAAGATAGCAGTAACATGAAGATAGTAAGATAGCAGTAACATGAAGATAGTAAGATAGCAGTAATATGAAGATAGTAAGATAGCAGTAACATGAAGATAGTAAGAAAGCAGTAACATGAAGATAGTAAGATAGCAGTAACATGAAGATAGTAAGATAGCAGAACATGAAGATAGTAAGATAGCAGTAAATGAAGATAGTAAGATAGCAGTAACATGAAGATATAAGAACAGAACATGAAGATAGTAAGATAGCAGAACATGAAGATATTAAGATAGCGTAACATGATGACATGTTAAAGAATAAGGTACAAGTGGAACACCTGGGTATCTTTCTTTTATATATCGATACCAGGGAGGGACTGACCACCTCGAAGCTGCTACCCCTCAGGGTTGAGGGACTGACCACCTCGAAGCTGCTACCCCTCAGGGTTGAGTGACTGACCACCTCGAAGCTGCTACCCCTCAGGGTTGAGGGACTGACCCCTGTGCAACAAGTTACACACAACAAACAATGCAACAAGTTACACACAACAAACTATGCAACAAGTTACACACAACAAACTATGCAACAAGTTACACACAACAAACAATGCAACAAGTTACACACAACAAACTATGCAACAAGTTACACACAACAAACTATGCAACAAGTTACACACAACAAACTATGCAACAAGTTACACACAACAAACTATGCAACAAGGTACACACAACAAACTATGCAACAAGTTACACACAACAAACTATGCAACAAGTTACACACAACAAACTATGCAACAAGTTACACACAACAAACTATGCAACAAGGTACACATAACAAACTATGAAACAAGTTACACACAACAAACTATGCAACAAGGTACACATAACAAACTATGAAACAAGTTACACACTACAAACTATGCAACAAGTTACACACAACAAACTATGCAACAAGGTACACACAACAAACTATGAAACAAGGTACACACAACAAACTATGAAACAAGTTACACACAACAAACTATGCAACAAGGTACAATAACAAACTATGCAACAAGTTACACAACAAACTATGCAACAAGGTACACACAACAAACTATGAAACAAGTTACATACAACAAACTATGCAACAAGGTACACACAACAAACTATGCAACAAGGTACACACAACAAACTATGAAACAAGTTACACACAACAAACTATGCAACAAGGTACACACAACAAACTATGCAACAAGTTACACAACAAACTATGCAACAAGGTACACATAACAAACTATGCAACAAGGTACACACTACAAACTATGCAACAAGGTACACACAACAAACTATGCAACAAGTTACACAACAAAACTATGCAACAAGTTACACACACAAACTATGCAACAAGTACACACAACAAACTATGCAACAAGTTACACAACAAACTATGCAACAAGGTATACAACAAACTATGCAACAAGTTACAAATAGAACAGTAACAAAAAATAAACAGTAACAAAAATGCAAAGTAAAACAAATAAAAGTAAAACAACATGAAAAGTAAAAACAAATATGAATAACAAACATGAAAAGTAAAACAAACATGAAAAGTAAAAAAATGAAGTAAAACAACTAAAGTAAAAATATGAACAGACAAAAAATAACAAGTTAACACACACTTGAACAAGTACACAAAATAGACAGTACACACCAACTATGCAACAAGTACCCACAAACTATGAACAAGTAACACATCAAGTACCACAAATTGAAGACACTATGCAACAAGTTCACAAAAAACATGCAACAAGTACACAAACAAACTATGCAAAGTCACAAACAACTATGCAACAATTACTAAAAAACATGCAACAAGTACAACAACAAACTGAACAAGGTACACACAACAAACATGAATTACACACAAACTGCAACAAGTACAACCAAATATGCAACAAGTTACACACAACAAACTATGCAACAGTACACAAAAACTATGCAACAAGCACAACAAACATCAACAAGGTACACACAACAAACATGCAACAGTTACACAAACAAACATGCAACAAGGTAAAAACAAACTGCAACAAGTTACACAACAAACATGCAACAAGTTACACACAACAAACTATGCAAAGTCACAACAAATATGCAACAAGTACACAAACAACTATGCAACAAGGTACACAAACAAATATGCAACAAGTACACACAAACTATGCAACAAGGTACACAACAAACTATGCAACAAGGTACAAAAAACATCAAAAAACAATATGCAACAAGTACACAACAAACTATGCAACAAGTTACACACAACAAACTATGCAACAAGGTACACACAATAAACTATGCAACAAGGTACACACAACAAACTATGCAACAAGGTACACACAACAAACTATGCAACAAGTTACACACAACAAACTATGCAACAAGGTACACACAACAAACTATGCAACAAGTACACAAACAAACTATGCAACAAGTTACAACAACAAACTATGCAACAAGTTACACACAACAAACTATGCAACAAGTTACACACAACAAACTATGCAACAAGTTACACACAACAAACTATGCAACAAGGTACACACAACAAACTATGCAACAAGTTACATACAACAAACTATGCAACAAGTTACACACAACAAACTATGCAACAAGTTACACACAACAAACTATGCAACAAGGTACACAAACAACTATGCAACAAGTACACTATCAACTTAAACTATGCAACAAGTTACAATAACAAACTATGCAACAAGGTACAACAACAACAAAAATTACAACAACAAACTATGCAGTACACAAACAAACTATGCAACAAGTACACACAACAAACTATGCAACAAGTACACACAACAAACTTGCACAAGTACACACAACAAACTATGCAACAAGTTACACACAACAAACTATGCAACAAGTACACAAACAAACTATGCAACAAGTTACACACACAAACTATGCAACAAGTAACAACAAACTATGCAACAAGTACACACAACAAACTATCAACAAGTAAAACAACAATAACAAACAATAACAAGTTACACACAACAAACTATGCAACAAGTACCACAACAAACTATGCAACAAGTACACAAACAAACTATGCAACAAGTTACACACAACAACTATGCAACAAGGTACACAACAAATATGCAACAAGTTAACACAACAAACTATGCAACAAGGTACACACAACAAACTATGCAACAAGGTACACACAACAAACTATGCAACAAGTTACACACAACAAACTATGCAACAAGTTACACACAACAAACTATGCAACAAGGTACACACAACAAACTATGCAACAAGGTACACACAACAAACTATGCAACAAGTTACACACACAAACTATGCAACAAGTTACAACAAACTATGCAACAAGGTACACAAACAAACTATGCAACAAGGTACACACAACAAACTATGCAACAAGGTACACACAACAAATATGCAACAAGTACAAACAAGTCTAACAATACACAACAAACTATGCAACAAGGTACACAAACAAACTATGCAACAAGTTACACACAACAAACTATGCAACAAGTTACACACAACAAACTATGCAACAAGTAACACAACAAACTAGAACAAGTACACAACAAACTATGCAACAAGGTACACACAACAAACTATGCAACAAGGTACAAAACAATATGCAACAGTACACACACAAATATGCAACAAGTTACACAAAAAACTATGCAACAAGTTAACAAACTATAACAAGTACACACAACAAACATGCAACAATACACATACAAACTATGCAACAAGTTACACAAACAAACATGCAACAAGGTATAAAATGCAAATACAACAAGTACCACAAAAACTATGAAAAGTACACAACAAACTATGCAACAAGTACACACAACAAACTATGCAACAAGTTACACAACAAACTATGCAACAAGTAACAAAAAAATATAACAAGTTACACAACAAACTATGCAACAAGGTATACACTACAAACTATGCAACAAGGTACACACAACAAACTATGCAACAAGGTACACATAAACTATGCAACAAGGTACACATAACAAACTATGCAACAAGTTACACACAACAAACTATGCAACAAGGTACACATAACAAACTATGCAACAAGGTACACATAACAAACTATGCAACAAGTTACAATGCATTACAAGAAATTCTTATTCGTTCTTCATTGCAGTGTGGTGTGCATTGTTTATCTTGAGGAGTACTATGCGAGACTTAGTGTGAAGTGAAGAAGGCGGCACCGAGGGTCCTGGAGGGAGAGCCATGCGAGTGGTGTTGGGAGGAGGAAGGTCATTGATGCAGCTGAGGAGAGAGTCACTGATGGTGCGGGAGAACAAGGGTCACTGAATACGTTGCGGAGAAGAGGTCACTGAGGGTGCTGAAGAAGAAGTCACTAGGGCAACAAGTACATAAACAAATATGCTAAGGAAGAGGTCACTAGAGTGTTGAAAGGAGAGATCACTGAGTGGCAAAGAGAGGTCACTAGAGTACTATGAAGAGAGGTCTACTGAGTGGTAGCTGAGGAGAGATGGTCACTGAGTGATGCTGATGGAGAGAGAGGTCACTGAGTGGTTCTGGGAGGGAGAGAGAGGGGTCACTGAGTGGTGCTGGGAGGGAGAGAGAGGGTCACTGAGTGGTGCTGGGAGGGAGAGAGGGTCACTGAGTGGTGCTGGAGGGAGAGAGGGGTCACTGAGTGGTGCTGGGAGGAGAGAGGTCACTGAGTGGTGCTGGGAGAGAGAGGGTCACTGAATGGTGCTGGGAGAGAGAGAGGGGTCACTGAGTGGTGTTGGGAGGGAGAGAGAGAGGTCACTGAGTGGATGCTGGGATGGAAAGGAGGGGTCACTGAATGGTGCTGGAAGAGAAAGGTCTGAGTGGTGCTGGAAGAGGAGGGGTCACTGAATGAGTGCTAGGGACTGAATAGTGTTAGAGGTCACTGAAGTGGTGCTGGGAGAGAGGGCACTGATGTGCTGGAGGGAGGGTCACTGAAGTGGTGTCTGAGGGGAGGTCACTGATGTGTTGAGGGAGATGGGAGGGGCACTGAGGTACTGGGAGGGGAGAGGGTCACTGAGTGATTGTAGGGGAGAGGTCACTGATGGTCTGGTGGGACTGAATAGTGTTAGGGGCACTGAATGGTCCTAGGGGCACTGAATGGTGTTAGGGGCACTGATAGTGTTAGGGGCACTGAATAGTGTTAGGGGCACTGAATGGTGTTAGAGGCACTGAATAGTGTTAGGGGCACTGAATAGTGTTAGGGGCACTGAATGGTGTTAGGGGCACTGGATAGTGTTAGGGGCACTGAATGGTGTTAGGGGCACTGAATAGTGTTAGGGGCACTGAATATTGTTAGGGGCACTGAATAGTGTTAGGGGCACTGAATAGTGGTAGGGGCACTGAATGGTCCTAGGGGCACTGAATGGTGTTAGGGGCACTGAATAGTGTTAGGGGCACTGAATAGTGTTAGGGCACTGAATAGTGTTAGGGCACTGAATGGTGTTAGGGGCACTGAAGGTGTTAGGGCACTGAATAGTGTTAGGGGCACTGAATAGTGTTAGGGGCACTGAATAGTGTTAGGGGCACTGAATGGTGTTAGGGGCACTGAATAGTGTTAGGGGCACTGAATGGTGTTAGAGGTAAGAAGAGGGTTAGGTGACAGTAAGCTTAAAATACATACATAGATGTAACTTACCAACACAAAGAGGGAAGACTTAATATAGACCAGCAACACACTGGTCAACATTTACATTTCCTACAGCAAAGGAAACAGTAAAGGGATCAGATGAGGGTGTCTGATCCCATCAACCTAGTACAAATGCTCCACGTAAACAACTGAGCACTGATAATCCTTTTGGGACCTAGTTCCTAGGTCTTTTTTGTGTCCATATACTGGTGCGCTACCATCCACAAGGTAGACACAAGGTGCACAATACACTAGTCACTGCACGACCACATCTAAATCTAAGTGAACAATACCATGGTATTGTTCACTTAGATTTACATGTTGTAACCCAGTAATAAGAACACTGAGACGTCCACTCTAATAAAGAGGATACATTGAGACGTCCACTCTAATAAAGAGGATACATTGAGACGTCCACTCTAATAAAGAGGATACATTGAGACGTCCACTCTAATAAAGAGGATACATTGAGACGTCCAGTTTAAGAGGATATATTGAGACGTCCAGTTTAAGAGGATACATTGAGACGTCCACTCTAATAGACAGGATACTTAATCATAACTAACGTTGCGCCGTGTAAAGCACTGCAGACAGTGTTGGAGAGTGTCACAAGTGAGTTGAGGTACCTCACACAGTGTTGGAGAGTGTCACAAGTGAGTTGAGGTACCTCACACAGTGTTGGAGAGTGTCACAAGTGAGTTGAGGTACCTCACACAGTGTTGGAGAGTGTCACAAGTGAGTTGAGGTACCTCACACAGTGTTGGAGAGTGTCACAAGTGAGTTGAGGTACCTCCCAGTGTTAGAGTGTCACAAGTGAGTTGAGGTACCTCACACAGTGTTGGAGAGTGTCACAAGTGAGTTGAGGTACCTCACAGTGTTAGTGTCACAAGTGAGTTGAGGTACCTCACAGTGTTAGTGTCACAAGTGAGTTGAGGTACCTCACAGTGTTAGAGAGAGTCAGAGGTGAGTTGAGTTACTTCTTAAAGTGTTGTAGAATGTCAGAGGTGAGTTGCGGTGCCTCACACAGTGTTGTAGAGTGTCAGACGTGAGTTGCGGTGCCTCACACAGTGTTGTAGAGTGTCAGAGGTGAGTTGCGGTGCCTCACACAGTGTTGTAGAGTGTCACAGTGAGTTGAGGTCCTCACACAGTGTTGGAGAGTGTCACAAGTGAGTTGAGGTACCTCACACAGTGTTGGAGAGTGTCACAAGTGAGTTGAGGTCCTCACACAGTGTTGAGAGTGTCAGAGGTGAGTTGGGTGCCTCACACAGTGTTGAGAGTGTCAGAGGTGAGTTGCGGTGCCTCACACAGTGTGGAGAGTGTCAGAGGTGAGTTGCGGTGCCTCACACAGTGTTGCAGAGTGTCAGAGGTGAGTTGCGGTGCCTCACACAGTGTTGTAGAGTGTCAGAGGTGAGTTGCGGTGCCTCACACAGTGCTGGAGAGTGTCAGAGGTGAGTTGCGGTGCCTCACACAGTGTTGCAGAGTGTCAGAGGTGAGTTGCGGTGCTTCACACAGTGTTGCAGAGTGTCAGAGGTGAGTTGCGGTGCCTCACACAGTGTTGCAGAGTGTCAGAGGTGAGTTGCGGTGCCTCACACAGTGTTGCAGTGTCAGAGGTGAGTTGCGGTGCCTCACACAGTGTTGCAGTGTCAGAGGTGAGTTGCGGTGCCTCACACAGTGTTGGGAGGCACTTTTCACAGAAAGTGGGTGTATCAGTGGGAGGGAGACCAAGACTGCAGTCCGCAGTGTCAATATTACAAGTGGGCGTGGGAAGGTGCACATGTTGAGCCCACACCCACACCCATTAACCCATGACTCCAGATGTTCCACCCATACACACCCACTCATCAACCCATGACCTCAGCAGTGTTACACCTACTAAAATCCCAGAATGTACATCTCATATTTAGCTTCCCCAACTTTGGTAAAGCTAACAATGTTTTAAAGGAAGTCCCTAAGCTAACTCCGGGGACCAGGAGGACGATCCTGGGAGAGCCACATAACAGCTGCTAAAGTGGATTGGAATAGCAAGAGTGGATGGATAAAGTGTGTATCTATACCCAAAAGATTCAAGGCTTTGGATAATGAAGAGCAGCGAGGACCTGTGTGTGTGTGTGTGTGTCCACCAAACACGGTGCTTGAGGTGAATGAAGACTAAGTTTGTGGTCCTGATATGGTGAGCAGCATCAGGTATCACGTGAGGTATACCATGCAACATACCTAATGTAACTTGGTCTACAAGAGCATAGAGTGGAATGGTACCAAGTTACCATCAACTTGGTCTACAAGAGCGTGCAATAGAATGATATTAAGTTATCATGGTTTCACTTACCCACTACAAACATTCTGAACGCCATTAACATCCACTAAAAACAGACACAAGAAAGACTTCACATTCCTCACACAGAACAAAACATAGAGCATGGTGATATATATATATATATATATATATATATATATATATATATATATATATATATATATATATATATATATATATATATAATATATATTATATATATACACGGGTGGGTATAGAACCCGCGGCCAGTCGTAAAGCTCCAGACTGACGCGTTAGCCACTGTGCCAGCTGGCTACAATAAGATTCATCCAGCTAGGTATATTTATACAACATAGGAAGGTTAGCATAGGCACTACTGTCACCACCAATGCAATTTTTTTAAAGACGAATCTCCCGCTAACGCCGCCGCCGTATGGTTTGTTTGCGATCGTGTCACTACGATTTCGTTAGTCGTGTTGTTAGGTATGTGAGCCAGCAGTGTCAGGAACACCATCCCTGACTAACATGGCTCGCTGCTGACATACTAAAAATCATGAGGACCACTGCTGACACACTAACAATGACAAGACTCGTTGCTGACACACTAACAATGACAAGGCTCGCTGCTGACAACTAACAATCTACAAGGCTCGCTGCTTGACAACTAACAATGACAAGACTGCGCTGCACTAACAATCACAAGGCTCGCTGCTGACACACTAACAATGACAAGGTCTCCGCTGACTATTAACAATGACAAGGCTCCTGCTGACACACTAACAATCCAAGGCTCGCTGACACCTACATGACAAGACCTGCTGCTGACACTAACAATCAAGGTTCGCTGTACAACTAACAACAGGCTCGGACACACAACAATGACAAGGCTCGCTGCTGACACACTAACAATCAAAGGCTCGCTGCTGACACACTAACAATGACAAGGCTCGCTGCTGACACACTAACAATGACAAGGCTCGCTGCTGACACACTAACAATCACAAGGCTCGCTGCTGACACACTAACAATGACAAGGCTCGCTGCTGACACACTAACAATCACAAGGCTCGCTGCTGACACACTAACAATGACAAGGCTCGCTGCTGACACACTAACAATGACAAGGCTCGCTGCTGACACACTAACAATCACAAGGCTCGCTGCTGACACACTAACAATGACAAGACTCGCTGCTGACACACTAACAATGACAAGGCTCGCTGCTGACACACTAACAATGACAAGGCTCGCTGCTGACACACTAACAATGACAAGGCTCGCTGCTGACACACTAACAATCACAAGGCTCGCTGCTGACACACTAACAATACAAGTTCGCTGCTGACACACTAACAATCACAAGGCTCGCTGCTGACACTAACAATGACAAGGCTCGCTG
Organism: Cherax destructor; assembly: GCA_009830355.1. Taxonomy (NCBI): domain Eukaryota; kingdom Metazoa; phylum Arthropoda; class Malacostraca; order Decapoda; family Parastacidae; genus Cherax; species Cherax destructor. The sequence goes on along the minus strand of WNWK01001032.1, from coordinate 251,244 downwards.
CTGACACACTAACAATCACAAGGCTCGCTGCTGACACACTAACAATGACAAGACTCGTTGCTGACACACTAACAATGACAAGGCTCGCTGCTGACACACTAACAATCACAAGGCTCGCTGCTGACACACTAACAATGACAAGACTCGCTGCTGACACACTAACAATCACAAGGCTCGCTGCTGACACACTAACAATCACAAGGCTCGCTGCTGACACACTAACAATGACAAGGCTCGCTGCTGACACACTAACAATCACAAGGCTCGCTGCTGACACACTAACAATCACAAGACTCGCTGCTGACACACTAACAATCACAAGGCTCGCTGCTGACACACTAACAATCCAAGGCTCGCTGCTGACACCTAACAATCACAAGGCTCGCTGCTGACACACTAACAATCACAAGGCTCGCTGCTGACACACTAACAATCACAAGGCTCGCTGCTGACACACTAACATCACAAGGCTCGCTGCTGACACACTAACAATCACAAGGCTCGCTGCTGACACACTAACAATCACAAGGCTCGCTGCTGACACACTAACAATCACAAGGCTCGCTGCTGACACACTAACAATCACAAGGCTCGCTGCTGACACACTAACAATCACAAGGCTCGCTGCTGACACACTAACAATGACAAGGCTCGCTGCTGACACACTAACAATCACAAGGCTCGCTGCTGACACACTAACAATCACAAGGCTCGCTGCTGACACACTAACAATCACAAGGCTCGCTGCTGACACACTAACAATCACAAGGCTCGCTGCTGACACACTAACAATCATAAGGCCCACTGCTGACATACTAACAATGACAAGACTCGCTGCTGACACAATATAACTCTTATGGGGAGACCGGCTACCGTATTTACATGTCAGCGATATTCATGTCAACAGACACGTGCATGTCAACAGACACCAGTCCAGTGTCCGACACCAGTGCCATGTGTCAACAGACACCAGTGCCATGTGTCAACAGACACCAGTGCATGTGTCAACAGACACCAGTGCCATGTGTCAACAGACACCAGTGCCATGTGTCAGCAGACGCCAGCGTCCACTGGCGTCGTGCCAACAACACAACTAACACAGCGACACGCGTATCAATTGATTTTCCACTGAAGAATGCAACAGCAAAGTGACGTGTCTCAGTGGTTGTTTGGTGGGAACCACTGTGTGTGTGTGTGTGTGTGTGTGTGTGTGTGTGTGTGTGTGTTGGCATCCGGTACAATACTTGACCTAGACAGCTTCCTTGACAGGAATGTCTCTCCTTAGTGATACTGTCTAGCACGAGACATACTCCATCAAGACTGATGTGGAGAACACTGTCCTCGCATCTCTGGAGAACATCGTCCTCGTATCTCTGTAGAGAACATCGTCCTCGTATCTCTGTAGAACATCGTCCTCGTATCTCTGTAGAGAACATCGTCCTCGTATCTCTGTAGAGAACATCGTCCTCGTATCTCTGTAGAGAACATCGTCCTCGTATCTCTGTAGAGAACATTGTCCTCGTATCTCTGTAGAGAACATCGTCCTCGTATCTCTGTAGAGAACATCATCCTCGTATCTCTGTAGAGAACATTGTCCTCGTATCTCTGTAGAGAACATCGTCCTCGTATCTCTGTAGAGAACATCGTCCTCGTATCTCTGTAGAGAACACTGTCCTCGCATCTCTGGAGAACATCGTCCTCGTATCTCTGTAGAGAACATCGTCCTCGTATCTCTGTAGAGAACATCGTCCTCGTATCTCTGTAGAGAACATCGTCCTCGTATCTCTGTAGAGAACACTGTCCTCGCATCTCTGGAGAACATCGTCCTCGTATCTCTGTAGAGAACATCGTCCTCGTATCTCTGTAGAGAACATCGTCCTCGTATCTCTGTAGAGAACATTGTCCTCGTATCTCTGTAGAGAACATCGTCCTCGTATCTCTGTAGAGAACATCATCCTCGTATCTCTGTAGAGAACATTGTCCTCGTATCTCTGTAGAGAACATTGTCCTCGTATCTCTGTAGAGAACATTGTCCTCGTATCTCTGTAGAGAACATCGTCCTCGTATCTCTGTAGAGAACATCGTCCTCGTATCTCTGTAGAGAACATTGTCCTCGTATCTCTGTAGAGAACATCGTCCTCGTATCTCTGTAGAGAACATCGTCCCCGTATCTCTGTAGAGAACATCGTCCTCGTATCCTTGTGGTGAACATTAACCTCTCTCGTCTGTGTGTAGTAAACAGTAACCTCTGGTCTGTGTAGTAAACAGTAACCTCTGGTCTGGGGTCGCTGGTATGTAGAACAGTAACCTCTGGTCTGTGTAGTAAACAGTAACCTCTGGTCTGTGTGTAGTAAACAGTAACCTCTGGTCTGTGTAGTAAACAGTAACCTCTGGTCTGTGTGTAGTAAACAGTAACCTCTGGTCTGTGTGTGGTAAACAGTAACCTCTGGTCTGTGTAGTAAACAGTAACCTCTGGTCTGTGTGGTAAACAGTAACCTCTGGTCTGTGTAGTAAACAGTAACCTCTGGTCTGTGTAGTAAACAGTAACCTCTGGTCTGTGTAGTAAACAGTAACCTCTGGTCTGTGTAGTAAACAGTAACCTCTGGTCTGTGTAGTAAACAGTAACCTCTGGTCTGTGTAGTAAACAGTAACCTCTGGTCTGTGTGGTAAACAGTAACCTCTGGTCTGTGTAGTAAACAGTAACCTCTGGTCTGTGTAGTAAACAGTAACCTCTGGTCTGTGTAGTAAACAGTAACCTCTGGTCTGTGTAGTAAACAGTAACCTCTGGTCTATGGTCGTAGTAAACAGTAACCTCTGGTCTGTGTAGTAAACAGTAACCTCTGGTCTGTGTAGTAAACAGTAACCTCTGGTCTGTGTAGTAAACAGTAACCTCTGGTCTGTGTAGTAAACAGTAACCTCTGGTCTGTGTAGTAAACAGTAACCTCTGGTCTGTGTAGTAAACAGTAACCTCTGGTCTGTGTGGTAAACAGTAACCTCTGGTCTGTGTGGTAAACAGTAACCTCTGGTCTGTGTAGTAAATAGTAACTCTGGTCTGTGTGTAAACAGTAACCTCTGGTCTGTGTGGTAAACAGTAACCTCTGGTCTGTGTGGTAAACAGTAACCTCTGGTCTGTGTGTAAACAGTAACCTCTGGTCTGTGTAGTAAACAGTAACCTCTGGTCTGTGTAGTAAACAGTAACCTCTGGTCTGTGTGTAAACAGTAACTTCTGGTCTGTAGTAAACAGTAACCTCTGGTCTGTGTAGTAAACAGTAACCTCTGGTCTGTGTAGTAAACAGTAACCTCTGGTCTGTGTAGTAAACAGTAACCTCTGGTCTGTGTAGTAAACAGTAACCTCTGGTCTGTGTAGTAAACAGTAACTCTGGCTGGTAGAAAAGTAACCTCTGGTCTGTGTAGTAAACAGTAACCTCTGGTCTGTGTAGTAAACAGTAACCTCTGGTCTGTGTAGTAAACAGTAACCTCTGGTCTGTGTAGTAAACAGTAACCTCTGGTCTGTGTGTAAACAGTAACCTCTGGTCTGTGTAGTAAACAGTAACCTCTGGTCTGTGTAGTAAACAGTAACCTCTGGTCTGTGTGTAAACAGTAACCTCTGGTCTGTGTGGTAAACAGTAACCTCTGGTCTGTGTGTAAACAGTAACCTCTGGTCTGTGTGTAAACAGTAACCTCTGGTCTGTGTGGTAAACAGTAACCTCTGGTCTGTGGTAAACAGTAACCTCTGGTCTGTGTAGTAAACAGTAACCTCTGGTCTGTGTGGTAAACAGTAACCTCTGGTCTGTGTAGTAAACAGTAACCTCTGGTCTGTGTAGTAAACAGTAACCTCTGGTCTGTGTGGTAAACAGTAACCTCTGGTCTGTGTAGTAAACAGTAACCTCTAGTCTGTGTGGTAAACAGTAACCTCTGGTCTGTGTAGTAAACAGTAACCTCTGGTCTGTGTGTAAACAGTAACCTCTGGTCTGTGTGTGTAAACAGTAACCTCTGGTCTGTGTAGTAAACAGTAACCTCTGGTCTGTGTAGTAAACAGTAACCTCTGGTCTGTGTAGTAAACAGTAACCTCTGGTCTGTGTGTAGTAAACAGTAACCTCTGGTCTGTGTGTGGTAAACAGTAACCTCTGGTCTGTGTAGTAAACAGTAACCTCTGGTCTGTGTGGTAAACAGTAACCTCTGGTCTGTGTAGTTAACAGTAACCTCTGGTCTGTGTGGTAAACAGTAACCTCTGGTCTGTGTAGTTAACAGTAACCTACTTACTAAGACAGCAGGACTGGCAGACGTGACACACAACATGTACAATACCAGTTACTAACAAATTACTTTCATACATGACACCTATTATTATTATTATTATTATTATTATTATTATTATTATTATTATTATTCAAGGGAAATGCTAAGCCTGAAAGGGTCCTACTGAGACTGGGGTACGAGAGGTTTCTAAAAAGATGGTGTGGCATCAGGTACATCACTATGACATCAACAAGACATCAGTAAGACATCACTAACATCAACAAGACATCACTAACATCAACAAGACATCACTAACATCAACAAGACATCAATAACATCAAGACATAACTAACAAACTAACATCAACAAGACATCACTAACATCAATAAGACATCAATAACATCAACAAGACATCAATAACATCAACAAGACATCACTAAAACATCATTAACATCAATAAGGCATCACTAACATTAATAAGACATCACTAACATCAATAAGACATCACTAACAACAACAGGACATCACGAACATCAACGAGACATCACTAAGACACCACTAACATCAACTGGACATCAACAAGAGTGCTCGCGCTCCCAGGCTATTAAAGATGACCTGATGTGATTATAACAGTGGTTCCTTTGTTTTATAAGTCGAAAGAAGATCCAACACTATACAAGTATCTAGTATAAATGCTCTAACACTATATAAATGTCTAGTATAAGTGATCAACACTATACTAGTGTCTGGTATAAGTGATCTAACACTATATAAATGTCTAGTATAAGTGATCAACACTATACAAGTGTCTGGTATAAGTGATCTAACATTTACAAGTGTCTGGTTTAAGTGATCTAACACTATACAAGTGTCTGGTATAAGTGATCTAACACTTTACAAGTGTCTGGTATAAGCAATCCAACACCACACATTAAAACACTGATACAACAATACAATAACTAACATACACAGATGTTTAGTGTATAATATTGCAGCTACAACACACTGGGGTGAGCAGAGTTGACCTTTGATGAAAACTAACACTCACATGCAATACTGGATGATGTGTTGAGCTGTACTTGTTGTGAGAGACACAACCACTCGGTGTAAATAGTCTACTCAACTCATCACACTACCAAATACATAGACTATTCAAAGTGAATTTGTTTTGGTGTTTGTGTAAGAGACTTAGACGAGGCGTTGCATGACCCCCTGTAAAACAGCTTAGCAGACCTACCTTCAACTAAGATGCTTGTAAAACTAAGACTAGAGGTTCGTTTAAAAACTAAGACTAGAGGTTAGTTTAAAACTAAGACTAGAGTTAGTTTAAAAACTAAGGCTAGAGGTTAGTTTAAAAACTAAGGCTAGAGGTTAGTTTAAAAACTAAGACTAGAGGTTAGTTTAAAAACTAAGACTAGAGGTTAGTTTAAAAACTAAGGCTAGATGTTAGTTTAAAAACTAAGACTAGAAGTTAGCTTAAAAACTAAGACTAGAGGTTAGTTTAAAAACTAAGACTAGAGGTTCGTTTAAAAACTAAGACTAGAGGTTCGTTTAAAAACTAAGACTAGAAGTTAGCTTAAAAACTAAGACTAGAGGTTAGTTTAAAAACTAAGACTAGAGGTTAGTTTAAAAACTAAGGCTAGAGGTTCGATTAAAAACTAAGGCTAGAGGTTAGTTTAAAAACTAAGACTAGAGGTTAGTTTAAAAACTAAGACTAGAGGTTCGTTTAAAAACTAAGGCTAGAGGTTCGATTAAAAACTAAGGCTAGAGGTTAGTTTAAAAACTAAGACTAGAGGTTAGTTTAAAAACTAAGGCTAGATGTTAGTTTAAAAACTAAGCTAGAGGTTAGTTTAAAAACTAAGACTAGAGGTTCGTTTAAAAACTAAGACTAGAGGTTCGTTTAAAAACTAAGACTAGAGGTTAGTTTAAAAACTAAGGCTAGAGGTTCGTTTAAAAACTAAGACTAGAGGTTAGTTTAAAAACTAAGGCTAGATGTTAGTTTAAAAACTAAGGCTAGAGGTTAATTTAAAAACTAAGACTAGAGGTTAGTTTAAAAACTAAGGCTAGAGGTTCGTTTAAAAACTAAGGCTAGATGTTAGTTTAAAAACTAAGGCTAGAGGTTAGTTTAAAAACTAAGACTAGAGGTTCGTTTAAAAACTAAGGCTAGATGTTAGTTTAAAAACTAAGGCTGGAGGTTAGTTTAAAAACTAAGGCTAGAGGTTCGTTTAAAAACTAAGGCTAGAGGTTCGTTTAAAAACTAAGGCTAGAGGTTCGTTTAAAAACTAAGGCTAGAGGTTCGTTTAAAAACTAAGGCTAGAGGTTCGTTTAAAAACTAAGACTAGAGGTTCGTTTAAAAACTAAGGCTAGAGTTTCGTTTAAAAACTAAGGCTAGAGGTTCGTTTAAAAACTAAGGCTAGAAGTTAGTTTAAAAACTAAGGCTAGAGGTTCGTTTAAAAACGTTATTTCCTTGTGAGTGTTTGTAGTATTATGTTACTGATATACCTTTGAAAGTTTCGAGAGATTCATTTCTCTGAGGGCCGGTCATGGGCCAGGCTCGTCTGGTGTTGCCTGGTCAGCAGGCTAGTTTGCTGCTGAGGCTCGCTGCCACAATCCATCACAGCCTGGTTGATCTAGCACCTGGTGAAAATTTGTCCAGTTTCCTCTTGAAGGTTTCTACACTGGTTCAGCCGTAGTTTCGGATATCTTCTGGTAAGATGTTGAATAGTCTGGGACCTGATGTTTAACTAGTGCTCCGTATTGTCAACACCTAGCCCTCACGGGTTATTTTTAAATTTCTCCTATTCTCACTCCAGTATGTTGTTTATGGCAGTGGCAGTTTGGACAGGCCTCAAGTACTTTCCAAGTATATATTATCATGTATTTTCTCTCCGCTCAATGAGTATATGTTCAAGACTTGAAGGCGTTCCCAATAATTTAGATGTTTCAATGGCTCAATGTGAGCCGTAAACGATCTCTTGTTAAACGGTCTCCACCAACCAGGTTATTATTATAATAAAAAAGAAGCGCTGTACCCACAAGGGCCATACAGCGCTGCTCCACCAACCAGAAACCGACTTCGTAAATATTGTGTGACTGAATTCATTTATCACTAACCTACTGAGACTTTAAAGTTAAGTAGTGTAACTTAGCAACCATTACAGGAGCACCTAGAACCTGGACCCATTATATGACTGTAATCTTTTTGACTACCATCCACACCCTTATGGACTACAAGATAAAGTTACCTTGTACTTCATCCACACCCAGTCTATGGATGGTAGTCAAAAAGATCACAGTCACATAATGGTTCCCAGTTCTGAGTCCCCGTATAATAGCACAGTCACCCCCCAGAGTGAACACTTGTACCACAGTGACCCCCAGAGTGAACACTTGTACCACAGTGACCCCCAGAGTGAACACTTGTACCACAGTGACCCCCAGAGTGAACACTTGTACCACAGTGACCCCCAGAGTGAACACTTGTACCACAGTGACCCCCAGAGTGAACACTTGTACCACAGTGACCCCCAGAGTGAACACTTGTACCACAGTGACACCCCAGAGTGAACACTTGTACCACAGTGACCCCCAGAGTGAACACTTGTACCACAGTGACAGAGTGAACACTGTACCACAGTGACCCCAGAGTGAACACTTGTACCACAGTGACCCCAGAGTGAACACTTGTACCAAGTGACCCCAGAGTGAACACTTGTACCACAGTGACCCCTAGAGTGAACACTTGTACCACAGTGACCCCAGAGTGAACACTTGTACCACAGTGACCCCTAGAGTGAACACTTGTACCACAGAGCCCCCAGAGTGAACACTTGTACCAGTGACCCAGGTGAACACTTGTACCACAGTGACCCCAGAGTGAACACTTGTACCACAGTGACCCTCAGAGTGAACACTTGTACCACAGTGACCCCAGAGTGAACACTTGTACCACAGTGACCCCCAGAGTGAACACTTGTACCACAGTGACCCCAGAGTGAACACTTGTACCACAGTGACCCCAGAGTGAACACTTGTACCACAGTGACCCCTAGAGTGAACACTTGTACCACAGTGACCCCAGAGTGAACACTTGTCCACAGTGACCCTAGAGTGAACACTTGTACCACAGAGCCCCCAGAGTGAACACTTGTACCAGTGACCCCCAGAGTGAACACTTGTACCAGTGACCCCAGAGTGAACACTTGTACCACAGTGACCCCCAGAGTGAACACTTGTACCACAGTGACCCCCAGAGTGAACACTTGTACCACAGTGACCCCAGAGTGAACACTTGTACCACAGTGACCCCAGTGAACACTTGTACCACAGTGACCCCAGAGTGAACACTTGTACCAGTGACCTCCAGAGTGAACACTTGTACCACAGTGACCCCAGAGTGAACACTTGTACCACAGTGACCCCAGAGTGAACACTTGTACCACAGTGACCCCCAGAGTGAACACTTGTACCAGTGACCCCCAGAGTGAACACTTGTACCACAGTGACCCCTAGAGTGAACACTTGTACCACAGTGACCCCCAGTGAACACTTGTACCACAGTGACCCCTAGAGTGAACACTTGTACCACAGTGACCCCCAGAGTGAACACTTGTACCAGTGACTCCCAGAGTGAACACTTGTACCACAGTGACCCCTAGAGTGAACACTTGTACCACAGTGACCCCCAGAGTGAACACTTGTACCAGTGACCCCCAGAGTGAACACTTGTACCACAGTGACCCCCAGAGTGAACACTTGTACCACAGTGACCCCCAGAGTGAACACTTGTACCACAGTGACCCCTAGAGTGAATACTTGTACCAGTGACCCCCAGAGTGAACACTTGTACCAGTGACCCCCAGAGTGAACACTTGTACCACAGTGACCCCTAGAGTGAACATTTGTACCACAGTGACCCCTAGAGTGAACACTTGTACCACAGTGACCCCTAGAGTGAACACTTGTACCACACCCCACAACACACTACTTGAATATTAAAATGGTATAAAATACCACTGAAACAGGACAACAGCGACAGACAGACAGACAGACAGACAGACAGACAGACAGCTCAACCGGCTCTCAGGGCTGTCTAACAAGCCTGATATTGACTGAAGATAAACACGAGACAATATACAGCACTTACTGAGAACACAGTGAAAGCAATTCCGACGGGGCCGAAACATTTCGAAGTGTTTCGTTACACACACACATACACATACATACAACAGGCCTAGTGTCTAATCGACATGTGCCTAGGACAAAATGGTAACACACACACACACACACACATACAACAGGCCTAGTGTCTAATCGACATGTGCCTTGGACAAAATGGTACCTAACCACACACAATATAAAGATGAATTTCCTGCCATAAGAAGGTAGCAGAACCAAACATAGAAAGTTGAAGGTTATGTCTGACACGTCAAGTACAACACCATAACCTGTAGTGGCAGACTGTACAACACTGGTAGACTGTACAACACTGGTAGACTGTACAATACTGGTAGACTGTGCAACACTGGAAAACTGTACAACACTGACAGACTGTACAACACTGGTAGACTGTACAACACTGGTAGACTGTACAATACTGGTAGACTGTGCAACACTGGAAAACTGTACAACACTGACAGACTGTACAACACTGGTAGACTGTACAACACTGGTAGACTGTACAATACTGGTAGACTGTGCAACACTGGAAAACTGTACAACACTGACAGACTGTACAACACTGGTAGACTGTACAACACTGGTAGACTGTACAACACTGGTAGACTGTGCAACACTGGTAGACTGTACAACACTGGTAGACTGTACAACACTGGTAGACTGTACAACACTGGTAGACTGTACAACACTGGTAGACTGTCAACACTGGTAGACTGTACAACACTGGTAGACTGTACAACACTGGTAGAACTGTGACGAAAAGAGAGCACTGACTGTCAAGAGGAGCACTGACTGCAAAAGAGAGCACTGACTGCAGAAGGCACTGACTTAAGAAGAGAGCACTGACTGCAAGAAGGAGCACTGACTGCAAGAAGAGCACTGACTGCAGAAGAGCACTGACTTTAAGAAGAGAGCACTGACTTTAAGAAGAGAGCACTGACTGCAAGAAGAGAGCACTGACTGCAAGAAGAGCACTGACTGCAAGAAGAGCACTGACTGCAAGAAGAGCCCTGAGTGCAAGAAGAGCACTGACTTTAAGAAGAGAGCACTGACTAAAAGAAGAGAGCACTGACTGCAAGAAGAGAGCACTGACTGCAAGAAGAGAGCACTGACTGCAAGAAGAGAGCACTGACTGCAAGAAGAGAGCACTGACTGCAAGAAGAGAGCACTGACTGCAAGAAGAGAGCACTGACTGCAAGAAGAGAGCACTGACTGCAAGAAGAGCACTGACTGCAAGAAGAGCACTGACTGCAAGAAGAGCCCTGACTGCAATAAGAGCACTGACTTTAAGAAGAGAGCACTGACTTTAAGAAGAGAGCACTGACTGCAAGAAGAGAGCACTGACTGCAAGAAGAGCACTGACTGCAAGAAGAGAGCACTGACTGCAAGAAGAGCCCTGACTGCAAGAAGAGCCCTGACTGCAAGAAGAGAGCACTGACTTTAAGAAGAGAGCACTGACTGCAAGAAGGGAGCACTGACTGCAAGAAGAGAGCACTGACTGCAAGAAGAGAGCACTGACTGTAGGTGACAAGTGGGTGTAACAAGTGTCTGTGCTAAGATGACACATGAAGGAGACTGTGTGATACTTCTTGTCTGTGCTAAGATGACACATGAAGGAGGCTGTGTGATACTTCTTGTCTGTGCTAAGATCAGCCAGGGCAGACTTCCTGCTACTGCTATTCCTTCCAGTACCATCCCAGCAGCCCGGGGATAGAAGATATCCGCTTCAGAACCATCCTAGTAGTCCGGGAATATAAGGTATACCCTCCAGAACCATCCTAGTAGTCCGGGAATATAAGGTATACCCTCCAGAACCATCCTAGTAGTCCGGGAATATAAGGTATACCCTCCAGAACCATCCTAGTAGTCCGGGAATATAAGGTATACCCCCAGAACCATCCTAGTAGTCCGGGAATATAAGGTATACCCTCCAGAACCATCCTAGTAGTCCGGGAATATAAGGTATACCCTCCAGAACCATCCTAGTAGTCCGGGAATATAAGGTATACCCTCCAGAACCATCCTAGTAGTCCGGGAATATAAGGTATACCCTCCAGAACCATCCTAGTAGTCCGGGAATATAAGGTATACCCTCCAGAACCATCCTAGTAGTCCGGGAATATAAGGTATACCCCAGAACCATCCTAATAGTCCGGGAATATAAGGTATACCCTCCAGAACCATCCTAGTAGTCCGGGAATATAAGGTATACCCTCCAGAACCATCCTAGTAGTCCGGGAATACAAGGTATACCCTCCAGAACCATCCTAGTAGTCCGGGAATATAAGGTATACCCTCCAGAACCATCCTAGTAGTCCGGGAATATAAGGTATACCCCAGAACCATCCTAATAGTCCGGGAATATAAGGTATACCCTCCAGAACCATCCTAGTAGTCCGGGAATATAAGGTATACCCTCCAGAACCATCCTAGTAGTCGGGAATACAAGGTATACCCTCCAGAACCATCCTAGTAGTCCGGGAATATAAGGTATACCCTCCAGAACCATCCTAGTAGTCCGGGAATATAAGGTATACCCCAGAACCATCCTAATAGTCCGGGAATATAAGGTATACCCTCCAGAACCATCCTAGTAGTCCGGGAATATAAGGTATACCCTCCAGAACCATCCTAGTAGTCCGGGAATACAAGGTATACCCTCCAGAACCATCCTAGTAGTCCGGGAATATAAGGTATACCCTCCAGAACCATCCTAGTAGTCCGGGAATATAAGGTATACCCCCAGAACCATCCTAATAGTCCGGGAATATAAGGTATACCCTCCAGAACCATCCTAGTAGTCCGGGAATATAAGGTATACCCTCCAGAACCATCCTAGTAGTCCGGGAATACAAGGTATACCCTCCAGAACCATCCTAGTAGTCCGGGAATATAAGGTATACCCTCCAGAACCATCCTAGTAGTCCGGGAATACAAGGTATACCCTCCAGAACCATCCTAGTAGTCCGGGAATACAAGGTATACCCTCCAGAACCATCCTAGTAGTCCGGGAATATAAGGTATACCCTCCAGAACCATCCTAGTAGTCCGGGAATATAAGGTATACCCTCCAGAACCATCCTAGTAGTCCGGGAATACAAGGTATACCCTCCAGAACCATCCTAGTAGTCCGGGAATATAAGGTATACCCTCCAGAACCATCCTAGTAGTCCGGGAATATAAGGTATACCCTCCAGAACCATCCTAGTAGTCCGGGAATATAAGGTATACCCTCCAGAACCATTCCCTAGTAGTCCGGGAATATAAGGTATACCCTCCAGAACCATCCTAGTAGTCCGGGAATAGAATGATGGTTAGGAATGTGATGGTAAGGTCTCGTCTGAGTCGTGGCCAGATGCAGCCTCCAGCCAGTCTAGCCTCGTCCTGTCTACCTAGCTGACTCGACCGGCTGGTTCCTGGTATAGCAGGAAGAGCCTCGTCCTGTCTACCTAGCTGACTCGACCGGCTGGTTCCTGGTATAGCAGGAAGAGCCTCGTCCTGTCTACCTAGCTGACTCGACCGGCTGGTTCCTGGTATAGCAGGAAGAGGCAGAGAGTATGGGGTAGGGCATTTATGGGTGATGGGGAAGGACAAAGGTGATGGAGGGAAGAGACAACACAAATGATGGAGTGGTACTAGTGACTGACATCCTCCCGTAAATGAGATGGAATGGGATGTATGACTGGAGGGAGGTATGGTATGGAGGGAGTGGAGAAAGGGAATGAGTACTACAAAGAATGGAGAGGGAAGATGAGAGGGATTTGGAGATGAATAAGATAAGTGGGGTTTACTTATCGAAACAAAATTAGGTGCATCAGCAGTGTGCTGCTACAATACTGTATTTGATAGTGACATACTTGATACAACAGGTGGGGGAAGGGTGGGGGAACTGTGAGTTATGGGGAGGGCTTAGACCATGATGGTGCCATGTTAGTCTGTGTTAGGTTTCAATACTATCGATTGCTCGTGGGTCATAAGAGATAAGATTTTGTAGGGATTTTTAACCTTGGAGGGTTAGTCACCTAGGATAACCCAAGAAAGTCAGTGCGTCATCGAGGACTGTCTGTCTTATTTTCATTGTGGTCTTCAATCTTGTCCCCCAGGACGCGACCCACACCAGTCCACTAACACCCAGGTACCTACTTGCTTGCTAGGTGAACAGGGACAGCAGGTGTAAGGAAACCCGCTTAATCTTTCCACTGGGCCGGAGACTGAACCACTGTCAGCAGGAGCGTCTCTAAGTATACTGTGTGAGGCCAGTGTTGTAATCCCTTAAGTGTATATATATGCTCTGAAGGCTGTATCTTTCTCAATGTATATAAACTCAAACGTTTATATATATATATATATATATATATATATATATATATATATATATATATATATATATATATATATATATATATATATATATATATATATATATATATATATATATGCAAAACAACCACTATGAAAAAATAGAAGAATTCCAAGCGCTTTCGTGACTACTCACATTATCAAGGAACTATAAAAGGAAACGTGAGAAGAAGGCTTATAAAGAGGCAGACTACACCTCACAGTCACATCACACTAACAAAGACAACACCTCACAGTAGCGTAACATCTCACGACTCTGTGAAGAGGAACATAAGAAAGGACCTGAAACTCTTCCCAAGAATTAAGATTAGTCCTATTAATCATTAAATTCTTCCCAAATTTTATTAATTATAAATGAATCCAATTTATATAAACCAAAAGAAATATTCATATTATTTTCAAAACTGCTTTTAATGAAACATGATTCTATTATATTTCTCTCAACCATGGACTTGCTTGATACAACCTTCTCAGCATTTTGAAAATCAATTGGATGGTTAAAATCTCTCACATGAATAAATAAAGCATTAGAATCTTGTCCAGTTCTAATGCTATATTTATGTTGTTTTAATCTTAGTTCAAGACTTTTACCAGTTTGACCGTAATAAACTTTATCGCATATTTTACAGGGAATCTTATAGACACATCCGTCAGCATTTTGGGGGAATTTTTATCAAAAGTCTTTTACTGTATCAAGATTTTTAAATACAACTTTGATATTAAAATTCTTAAGAAAAGAAGGCATATCAACCAAGTTTTCATGGTAAGGGAGAACCAACATATTTTTGGTTGAATAAGGTTGGTTGTCCCTTTTTGGATTGTAAAAAGTATTTCTAGCTATTTTAAAAGATTTATCAATTATGTTTCTTGGGTATTTTAAATCATTAGCTATTTCATAAATTTTAGAGATTTCTTCATCTATGAACTCTGGACTACAAATGCGTAAAACTCTCAAAAACATAGAAGAGAAAACCGACACTTTAACTCTATCTTGATGTGAAGAGTAATAATGTACATAGGAACAATTATTTGTAGGTTTTCTGTAAATTTTAAATTTAAAATCAATGTTACCCTTAATAATAAAAACATCTAAGAAAGGCAATGAGTTATTTACTTCAAATTCAACAGTAAAATTTATAGAATGAGCTAAGCTATTTAATTTAACAAGGAAATGGTTTATGTCTACATTCTTAGGCATAAGGCACAAAATGTCATCAACATATCTATACCACTTAGCTCTATTGGGAAGGATTGTGTTAAGCAATCTTGTTTCGAAAAATTCCATATATAAATTACTAAGAACAGGTGAAAGAGGATTTCCCATTGCCATACCAAACTTCTGAGTGTAAAACTCATCATTAAATACAAATTTTGCATCAACAATACAAAGTTTAATAAGTTTAATGATAGTAGGAACTGGCAATGGTAAATCGTAATTAACCAGTTCTTCAGATAAGAACTTTAGTAAATCATCAACTGGAACTTTTGTAAACAAAGAGGTAACATCAAAACTAACCATATTGAAATCATTTAAATCAGTCAAGGTGCTTAATTTATCAACTAAATCTAGTTGTTTTTAACATTGTTGTATATATATATATATATATATATATATATATATATATATATATATACAACACGCTGCGGTAGCAGTGTATATACGGTTCACTACTGTGAAAGCTGTACTGACCAATAATTATCTATATGTGGTTGCAGGGGCCGAGTCTTAGCTCCTGGCCCCGCCTCTCAACTTGCCAATACAGCATGGCGTATTTTTTTTATTTTTGTGTGATGTTACGAGGAGTCTAACTAGCGTAGCGACGAGGCCTACCTGATAAATTAATATAGCTTTGTGAAGACTACGTCAAGTATCCACTGATATATTCCTAATGAGGAATATCTCAGTGATAAGTATCGTGTGAGGTACTCCTCATAGTATAGTCCTGCCTTATATTTAGTGAGTGTTGCTCAGAACAAGTGAAGTAGGTTAGGTAAGGTTTGTCAGGAAACAGGACAAGTGTTTCCTGACGTGGGTCTTAGTCATATGATGACCCACAGCTGGAGCTTTTGGTCATCTGACCGAGGCCTTCCACTGGCTTACCTCTACACCCTTCTTTAAAATCAGGGTTGCAAGTTTATTGTTTGTTAGTGGCCAGGCTACTGCAACTTTCCTTAACCTATTGTAACTACACTACCATACCCCGTTACACTACCATACCCCGTTACACTACCATACCCCGTTACACTACCATACCCCGTTACACTACCATACCCCGTTACACTACCATACCCCGTTACACTACCATACCCCGTTACACTACCATACCCCGTTACACTACCATACCCCGTTACACTACCATACCCCGTTACACTACCATACCCCGTTACACTACCATACCCCGTTACACTACCATACCCCGTTACACTACCACACTCCTACACACCCACACCCTACACCCCACACTCCTACACTCCCACACTCCACACTCCCACACCCTACACTACCACACTCCACACCCTACACCCCACACTCCTACACTACCACACTCCTACACTCCTACACTACCACACTCCTACACTACCACACCATACACTACCACACCCTACACTACCACCCTACACTACCACACCCTACACTCCCACACTCCTACACTCCCACACTCCTACACTCCCACACTCCTACACTACACACCCTACACTACCACACTCCACACTACCACACTCCTACACTAACCTACACTACCCCTTACACTACCACACTCCTACACTACCACACCCTACACTACCACACCCTACACTACCACACTCCTACACTACCACACTCCTACACTACCACACTCCTACACTACCACACCCTACACTACCACACTCCTACACTACCACACCCTACACTACCACACCCTACACTACCACACCCTACACTACCACACTCCTACACTACCACACTCCTACACTACCACACTCCTACACTACCACACTCCTAACTCCCACACTCCTACATACCACTACTAACTCCTACACTACCCACTCCTACACTACCACACTCATACACTACCACACCCTACACTACCACACCTACACTACCATACCCTACACTCCCACACCCTACACTACCACCCCTACACTACCACACCCTACACTACCACACCCTACACTCCCACACCCTACACTACCACCCCTACACTACCACACCCTGCACTCCCACACCCTACACTACCACACCCTACACTACCACACCCTACACCCTACACTACCACACTCCTACACTACCACACTCATACACTACCACACTCCTACACTACCACACCCTACACTACCACACCCTACACTCCCACACCCTACACTACCACCCCCTACACTACCACACCCTGCACTCCCACACCCTACACTACCACACCCTACACTACCACACCCTACACTAGCACACCCTACACTACCACACCCTACACTACCACCCCTACACTACCACACCCTACACTACCACACCCTACACTACCACACCCTACACTACCACCCCTACACTACCACACCCTACACTACCACACTCATACACTACCACACTCCTACACTACCACACCCTACACTACCACACCCTACACTCCCACACTCCTACACTCCCACACTCCTACACTACCACACTCCTACACTACCACATTCCTACACTACCACACTCCTACACTACCACACCCTACACTACCACACCCTACACTACCACACCCTACACTCCCACACCCTACACTACCACCCCCTACACTACCACACCCTGCACTCCCACACCCTACACTACCACACCCTACACTACCACACCCTACACTACCACACCCTACACTACCACACCCTACACTACGACACCCTACACTCCCACACCCTACACTACCACACCCTACACTACCACACCCTACACTACCACACCCTACACTACCACACCCTACACTACCACACCCTACACTACCACACCCTACACTACCACATCCTACACTACCACACCCTACACTACCACACCCTACACTACCACACCCTACACTACCACACCCTACACTACCACACCCTACACTCCCACACCCTACACTACCACACCCTACACTACCACACCCTACACTCCCACACCCTACACTACCACCCCCTACACTACCACACCCTGCACTCCCACACCCTACACTACCACACCCTACACTACCACACCCTACACTACCACACCCTACACTACCACACCCTACACTACCACATCCTACACTACCACACCCTACACTACCACCCCTACACTACCACACCCTGCACTCCCACACCCTACACTACCACATCCTACACTACCACACCCTACACTACCACACCCTACACTACCACATCCTACACTACCACACCCTACACTACCACATCCTACACTACCACATCCTACGCCCCAACAATAAAAGTCCACACATAGTTACACAAGATATATTACCCTCAGTGATATTTGTCAATTAAGGTAGTTTGTGGAGAGTGATGAACATCACACTGCTACCGTCCTCTCTCTCTCTTCTCTCTCTCTTCTTCTCTCTCTCTCTCTCTCTCTCTCTCTCTCTCTCTCTCTGTGTACACACACACAAACACACAGTTGAGTACACATAGTGATATGTATAGATATGTATGAGGCAAGAGGTGATGATACAAAGTATAGAGTGGTAAAGGATGGGTGGTGAGGACTGGTAGTGAGGTACGCAGGTTGAACAGAGGTGCTGCTAAGGGAATGTAAGGATGGATGTGTTGTTGTGATGTAGGGATGTGGCAGGGTATAAGCATAGTGTAGTACCTAGGAGAGAGAGAGAGAGAGAGAGAGAGAGAGAGAGAGAGAGAGAGAGAGAGAGAGAGAGAGGAGAGAGAGAGAGATAAATACCTGCTAGGGAAGACAAACGTGACCCATACAAAGTGTTAAGGCAGCAGTAGGTGACAGTAGAGGAGTGTAACAAAGGAGCATCTGCCAGAAGGGAACAATGGAGTAACAAGGAACACGAGGTAGTACCAGTCACTGGTCGTCACTCTTACTAGCGTCGTGCCACTATCCTGGCATTAATTATACACTCCAGACACACTTTCCTATCCCTTATTGACTACAATGCAACTAGGCTCACGACCCTCCATTATGGCTTTCTTACCACCAACAAGGCTCGCTCTCCACGCCATAGCTGGCTTGTTAGCAAACTCAGCTCACACACTGAGCTCCATGGTTCGATCCTCGGTACGTGTGGAAACATTGGGGCGTATTTCTAAGACATCTGCTGTCCATGTTCACCTAGCAGTAGATTGGTACCTGGGTGTTAGTCGACTGTTGTGGGTCGCATCCTGGGGACAAAATTAACCTAAGTTGTGGGAAAGGCTCAGCATAACAAGAGGCTTACTGTATAGTATGTCACTGATGTCAGCTGTGGTCTGTATAAGTTGTATCATATGCTTGTAGAAATAAAGATTATTATTATTATTATTATTATTATTATTATTATTATTCCGTCAAGCTAAATTTGTATTTACTAGTGAGGCTGCTGTGCATATGTTGAACTGTGGGCGGCAAACAGTAATAGTTTGATTGATTAGGACAGCGACCAGGAGGTCTGGTCTGGGGACTGTTCCTCTTTGACCTCCGGTAGCAGCTCCAGGTAACCTCCAGGAAGTCACCAGTGGAGAAGTACTGTGGTGGGATGGACCTTCATGATGGATTGACAGGTAAGTGTGTTGGTGTCATCCCTCTCTCCATCCATCCATCATTGTGCTCCATCACCCCATCATTCTCCATCACCCACAACCTCACCTCCACACCCTCCTCACTCCACACCCCTCCATTACCTCCACACCCTCCCTCACCTCCACACCCCTCCATTACCTCCACACCCTCCATTACCTCCACACCCTCCCTCACCTCCACACCCTCCCTCACCTCCACACCCTCCTCACCTCCACACCCTCCCTCACCTCCACACCCTCCCTCACCTCCACACCCTCCTCACCTCCACACCCTCCTCACCTCCACACCCTCCCTCACCTCCACACCCCTCCCTCACCTCCACACCCTCCCACACCTCCACATCCCTCCCTCACCTCCACACCCCTCCCTCACCTCCACACCCTCCCTCATCTCCACACCCTCCATTACCTCAACACCCTCCCTCACCTCCACAACCCCTCCCTCAATCACCAACTGAGTCAGGAGACACTCTCAACAGTACTAGTACCTCTCTTACACCTTATCCAGACTTACGTCCGGCTCCTACCCACCGCTCACACTCTCTCCCATACATCCCCCCCCCCTGCTAAGCCTTTACTCACACAACATTCACAATTAACAAGGCGGACATAGACACTATCGTGGCTACTCTTGTATTTTGTTTAACATTTCCTTTATTATCTTTGTGTAATGTTATATTTGGTTAATTTTTATCAACAGAGGAAATCTAAATTAACGCAAACTGTGTGTTCTCACACTGTATCATAGGCTGGTGTAGCAACACACTGTGTGTTCCCACACTGTATCATAGGCTGGTGTAGCAGCACACTGTGTGTTCCCACATTGTATCATAGGCTGGTGTAGCAGCACACTGTGAGTGTTCCCACACTGTATCATAGGCTGGTGTAGCATCACACTGTGAGTGTTCCCACACTGTATCATAGGCTGGTGTAGCAGCACACTGTGAGTGTTCCCACACTGTATCATAGGCTGGTGTAGCAGCACACTGTGAGTGTTCCCCCCACACTGTATCATAGGCTGGTGTAGCAGCACACTGAGTGTTCCCACACTGTATCATAGGCTGGTGTAGCAGCACACTGTGAGTGTTCCCACACTGTATCATAGGCTGGTGTAGCAACACACTGAGTGTTCCCACACTGTATCATAGGCTGGTGTAGCAGCACACTGTGAGTGTTCCCACACTGTATCATAGGCTGGTGTAGCAGCCCACTGTGAGTGTTCCCACACTGTATCATAGGCTGGTGTAGCAGCACACTGTGAGTGTTCCCACACTGTATCATAGGCTGGTGTAGCAGCACACTGTGAGTGTTCCCACACTGTATCATAGGCTGGTGTAGCAGCACACTGTGAGTGTTCCCACACTGTATCATAGGCTGGTGTAGCAGCACACTGTGAGTGTTCCCACACTGTATCATAGGCTGGTGTAGCAGCACACTGTGAGTGTTCCACACTGTATCATAGGCTGGTGTAGCAGCACACTGTGAGTGTTCCCACACTGTATCATAGGCTGGTGTAGCAGCACACTGTGAGTGTTCCCACACTGTATCATAGGCTGGTGTAGCAGCACACTGTGAGTGTTCCCACACTGTATCATAGGCTGGTGTAGCAGCACACTGTGAGTGTTCCCACACTGTATCATAGGCTGGTGTAGCAGCACACTGTGAGTGTTCCCACACTGTATCATAGGCTGGTGTAGCAGCACACTGTGAGTGTTCCACACTGTATCATAGGCTGGTGTAGCAGCACACTGAGTGTTCCCACACTGTATCATAGGCTGGTGTAGCAGCACACTGTGAGTGTTCCCACACTGTATCATAGGCTGGTGTAGCAACACACTGTGAGTGTTCCCACACTGTATCATAGGCTGGTGTAGCAACACACTGTGAGTGTTCCCACACTGTATCATAGGCTGGTGTAGCAACACACTGAGTGTTCCCACACTGTATCATAGGCTGGTGTAGCAACACACTGAGTGTTCCCACACTGTATCATAGGCTGGTGTAGCAGCACACTGTGAGTGTTCCCACACTGTATCATAGGCTGGTGTAGCAGCACACTGAGTGTTCCCACACTGTATCATAGGCTGGTGTAGCAGCACACTGAGTGTTCCCACACTATGAGGCAATATCCTGCTGTAATATTGACGATATTCTGCTGTAATACTGACGATATTCTGCTGTAATACTGACGATATTCTGCTGTAATACTGACGATATTCAGCTGTAATACTGACGATATTCTGCTGTAATACTGACGATATCTTATACGACGATATTCTGCTGTAATACTGACGATATTCTGCTGTAATACTGACGATATTCTGCTGTAATACTGACGATATTCTGCTGTAATACTGACGATATTCTGCTGTAATACTGACGATATTCTGCTGTAATACTGACGATATTCTGCTGTAATACTGACGATATTCTGCTGTAATACTGACGATATTCTGTTACTGACGATATTCAGCTGAAATACTGACGATATTCAGCTGTAATACTGACGATATTCTGCTGTAATACTGACGATATTCTGCTGTAATACTGACGATATTCGCTGTACAAGACGGAATTGATGCTGTAATATGAGATATTCTGTGAATATGGAGGATATGGAGCGAATGAGAGGAGGTGGGCTGTAATGACCTCACACACATAACATTAACAAATATTGGGAGGTATGGTCGAGGAGTTTAGGAGGGGATGGATGGGACACCAGTCAGGACGGGGGGTGTATGAGTTCACACCATCAACATTTTTAGTGACGATGTACCAGTCAGTACCCGTGTGTTAGTGACTGATGTTACACCAGTCAGTGACCCCCGTGTGTTAGTGACTGATGTTACACAGTCAGTGACCCCTGTGTTAGTGACTGATGTTACACCAGTCAGTGACCCCGTGTGTTAGTGACTGATGTTACACCAGTCAGTGACCCGTGTGTTAGTGACTGATGTTACACCAGTCAGTGACCCCGTGTGTTAGTGACTGATGTTACACCAGTCAGCGACCCCCGTGTGTTAGTGACTGATGTTACACCAGTCAGTGACCCCCGTGTGTTAGTGACTGATGTTACACCAGTCAGTGACCCCGTGTGTTAGTGACTGATGTTACACCAGTCAGTGACATCCGTGTGTTAGTGAGTGATGTTACACCAGTCAGTGACCCCGTGTGTTAGTGACTGATGTTACACCAGTCAGTGACCCCCTGTGTTAGTGACTGATGTTACACCAGTCAGTGACCCCGTGTGTTAGTGACTGATGTTACACCAGTCAGTGACCCCGTGTGTTAGTGACTGATGTTACACCAGTCAGTGACCCCGTGTGTTAGTGACTGATGTTACACCAGTCAGTGACCCCGTGTGTTAGTGACTGATGTTACACCAGTCAGTGACCCCGTGTGTTAGTGACTGATGTTACACCAGTCAGTGACCCCGTGTTTAGTGACTGATGTTACACCAGTCAGTGACCCCCGTGTGTTAGTGACTGATGTTACACCAGTCAGTGACCCCCGTGTGTTAGTGACTGATGTTACACCAGTCAGTGACCCCCGTGTGTTAGTGACTGATGTTACACCAGTCAGTGACCCCCGTGTGTTAGTGACTGATGTTACACCAGTCAGTGACCCCCGTGTGTAGTGTGATGTTGCAGTCATGATGTGTTACGTGATGTTCACCAGTCAGTGACCCCGTGTGTTAGTGACTGATGTTACACCAGTCAGTGACCCCGTGTGTTAGTGACTGATGTTACACCAGTCAGTGACCCTCGTGTGTTAGTGACTGATGTTACACCAGTCAGTGACCCCGTGTGTTAGTGACTGATGTTACACCAGTCAGTGACCCCTGTGTTAGTGACTGATGTTACACCAGTCAGTACCTTGTAGTGACTGATGTACCAGTCATGACGTGTGTTAGTGACTGATGTTACACCAGTCAGTGACCCCGTGTGTTAGTGACTGATGTTACACCAGTCAGTGACCCCGTGTGTTAGGAGTGAGTGATGTTACACCAGTCAGTGACCCCGTGTGTTAGTGACTGTTACACCAGTCAGTGACCCCGTGTGTTAGTGACTGATGTTCACCAGTCAGTGACCACCGTGTTAGTGACTAGTTACACCAGTCAGTGACCCCGTTGTTAGCATGACTGATGTTACACCAGTCAGTGACATCCGTGTGTTAGTGAGTGATGTTACACCAGTCAGTGACCCCGTGTGTTAGTGAGTGATGTTACACCAGTCAGTGACCCCCGTGTGTTAGTGACTGATGTTACACCAGTCAGTGACCCCCGTGTGTTAGTGACTGATGTTACACCAGTCAGTGACCCCGTGTGTTAGTGACTGATGTTACACCAGTCAGTGACCCCCGTGTGTTAGTGACTGATGTTACATCAGTCAGTGACCCTGTGTTAGTGACTGATGTTACACCAGTCAGTGACCCCCGTGTGTTAGTGACTGATGTTACACCAGTCAGTGACCCCCGTGTGTTAGTGACTGTTACACCAGTCAGTGACCCCACAGTACTTCCCATGACTCTTCTCTTCCTCCTCGTCCTCTCAAGTCAGTCAGGCATCAAGATAAACAACGTTCAGAACTCAACGTATACCCCTTCCCCCAGGGCCACCCCGCTGCCAGACGCATCGTGGCCAGTTTTTGCAATTCTCCGATTTTTTTTAGTTAAAGAAATGTTTGTACAGACTTATATAAACTAACTAAACTTAACCTAAACTGAATTAATGTAAAGAAAAAAATAACTACTGACTTTTATAAGCTATTAGACACTTTATAAGCTATTGTAGGGATTATCAGGCACTTTATAAGTCTTTGTAAAAGTAATTTGGCACTTTACAAGCTATCGCAGGGTTTATTATGTACTCTATAAGCTACTGTAGGGGTAATTAGGCACTTTATAAGCTAAAGTAGGAGTTATTAGACACTTTATAAGTTATGGTAAGGATAATCAAGTGCTGAAGAAACTATTAAAGTCTCCCATTAGTGTGGAGAACCTCGGGGACAGTCTTCTAGGTGGGAAGTATAAGTGTAGGAATGTTAGGTACAGCGAAGGGAGGGAGGCAGGCAGGGAGGCAGGCAGGGAGGGAGGCAGGGAGACAGGGGGACAAGCAGGGAGGCAAGCAAGGAAGAAGGCAGGGAGGGAGCGAGGCAGGCGGGTTATAGGGCATGATTCACACCTTCAACAAGGAGTGTCTTGTGCAACATTTGTCAATACTGAGGAAACGTTTCGCCAGCCAGTGGCTTCCTCAGTCCAATACAGAGAAGAACGGTGGAAGATGAGGAGGAGTTTGAGGTAATCAGTCGCTCAGCCTGGAGTCGATGTGTTCACAACATCAAGTTTGAGCTTGTTTCCACTTCTCAGTGAGCTGCGTGGTGGCACTGCAAGCACTTCTCAGTGAGCTGCGTGGTGCCACTGCAAGCACTTCTCAGTGAGCTGTGTGGTAGCACTGCAAGCACTTCTCAGTGAGCTGCGTGGTGCCACTGCAAGCACTTCTCAGTGAGCTGCGTGGTAGCACTGCAAGCACTTCTCAGTGAGCTGCGTGGTGCCACTGCAAGCACTTCTCAGTGAGCTGCGTGGTGCCACTGCAAGCACTTCTCAGTGAGCTGCGTGGTGCCACTGCAAGCACTTCTCAGTGAGCTGCGTGGTAGCACTGCAAGCACTTCTCAGTGAGCTGCGTGGTGGCACTGCAAGCACTTCTCAGTGAGCTGCGTGGTAGCACTGCAAGCACTTCTCAGTGAGCTGCGTGGTGCCACTGCAAGCACTTCTCAGTGAGCTGCGTGGTAGCACTGCAAGCACTTCTCAGTGAACTGCGTGGTGCCACTGCAAGCACTTCTCAGTGAGCTGGTGGTAGCACTGCAAGCACTTCTCAGTGAGCTGCGTGGTGCCACTGCAAGCACTTCTCAGTGAGCTGCGTGGTGCCACTGCAAGCACTTCTCAGTGAGCTGCGTGGTGGCACTGCAAGCACTTCTCAGTGAGCTGCGTGGTGCCACTGCAAGCACTTCTCAGTGAGCTGCGTGGTAGCACTGCAAGCACTTCTCAGTGAGCTGCGTGGTGCCACTGCAAGCACTTCTCAGTGAGCTGCGTGGTAGCACTGCAAGCACTTCTCAGTGAGCTGCGTGGTGCCACTGCAAGCACTTCTCAGTGAGCTGCGTGGTGCCACTGCAAGCACTTCTCAGTGAGCTGCGTGGTGCCACTGCAAGCACTTCTCAGTGAGCTGCGTGGTGCCACTGCAAGCACTTCTCAGTGAGCTGCGTGGTGCCACTGCAAGCACTTCTCAGTGAGCTGCGTGGTGCCACTGCAAGCACTTCTCAGTGAGCTGCGTGGTGCCACTGCAAGCACTTCTCAGTGAGCTGCGTGGTGCCACTGCAAGCACTTCTCAGTGAGCTGCGTGGTGCCACTGCAAGCACTTCTCAGTGAGCTGCGTGGTGCCACTGCAAGCACTTCTCAGTGAGCTGCGTGGTGCCACTGCAAGCACTTCTCAGTGAGCTGCGTGGTGGCACTGCAGGCACTTCTCAGTGAGCTGCGTGGTGGCACTGCAGGCACTTCTCAGTGAGCTGCGTGGTGGCACTGCAAGCACTTCTCTGTGAGCTGCGTGGTGCCACTGCAAGCACTTCTCTGTGAGCTGCGTGGTGCCACTGCAAGCACTTCTCAGTGAGCTGCGTGGTGGCACTGCAAGCACTTCTCAGTGAGCTGCGTGGTGCCACTGCAAGCACTTCTCAGTGAGCTGCGTGGTGGCACTGCAAGCACTTCTCAGTGAGCTGCGTGGTGCCACTGCAAGCACTTCTCAGTGAGCTGCGTGGTGGCACTGCAGGCACTTCTCACTACAATCTTCATCAGAATAAACTTAACTACAATACCCTGACATTCTATTAACTTCATTTTGTTAAGTAATTATTTACCAATATAAAAAAATACTTTTATACAAGTTATAAAATCCATCATCATTTTCAATTGTTATTAAATTTGTAAAACTCCACTATAAAAATATTACAAGTAAATGTTTGTGTACTAATATAGAGAAAATAAAAGATTTTCAATATTATATGAGTATTATTTGTAATGCAACTTTCTGAGTCAGACAATCTTGGGGGATTCGGGGGTAGGGAGATATTCTGACATTTGGTGAAAACGATGAAGGGGGAAAAACACTGAGAATCACTACTCTAGTATGTTTTACACTGGTGTATTATATACTACATGGTGTATTATACACTACCTGGTGTATTATACACTACCTGGTGTGTTTTACACTACCTAGTGTATTATATACTACCTGGTGTATTATACACTACCTGGTGTATTATACACTACCTGGTGTATTATACACTACCTGGTGTATTATATACTACCTGGTGTATTATACACTACCTGGTGTATTATACACTACCTGGTGTATTATACACTACCTGGTGTATTATAACTACCTGGTGTATTATACACTACCTGGTGTATTATACACTACCTGGTGTATTATACACTACCTGGTGTATTATACACTACCTGGTGTATTATACACTACCTGGTGTATTATACACTACCTGGTGTATTATACACTACCTGGTGTATTATACACTACCTGGTGTATTATACACTACCTGGTGTATTATACACTACCTGGTGTATTATACCTACCTGGTGTATTATACACTACCTGGTGTATTATACACTACCTGGTGTATTATCACTACCTGGTGTATTATATACTACCTGGTGTATTATACACTACCTGGTGTATTATACACTACCTGGTGTATTATACACTACCTGGTGTATTATACACTACCTGGTGTATTATACACTACCTGGTGTATTATACACTACCTGGTGTATTATATACTACCTGGTGTATTATACACTACCTGGTGTATTATACACTACCTGGTGTATTATACACTACCTGGTGTATTATACACTACCTGGTGTATTATACACTACCTGGTGTATTATACACTACCTGGTGTATTATACACTACCTGGTGTATTATATACTACCTGGTGTATTATACACTACCTGGTGTATTATACACTACCTGGTGTATTATACACTACCTGGTGTATTATACACTACCTGGTGTATTATACACTACCTGGTGTATTATACACTACCTGGTGTATTATACACTACCTGGTGTATTATACACTACCTGGTGTATTATACACTACCTGGTGTATTATACACTACCTGGTGTATTATACACTACCTGGTGTATTATACACTACCTGGTGTATTATATACTACCTGGTGTATTATACACTACCTGGTGTATTATACACTACCTGGTGTATTATACACTACCTGGTGTATTATACACTACCTGGTGTATTATACTCTACCTGGTGTATTATATAATACCTGGTGTATTATACACTACCTGGTGTATTATACACTACCTGGTGTATTATACACTACCTAGTGTATTATACACTACCTGGTGTATTATACACTACCTGGTGTATTATATACTACCTGGTGTATTATACACTACCTGGTGTATTATACACTACCTGGTGTAGTAAGGGGGGTTCTGATGCAAGGAAATTACACCTTCCCTTCCTTGTATCACGCTTAATCACCTCTCTTTCCCATGCACATGACCCATACAAGTTTATCACTCGTCCGTAAGTATGATAACCCCGCCCCTGCACAGCTGTTAAGTATGATAACCCCGCCCCTGCACAGCTGTTAAGTATGATAACCCCGCCCCTGCACAACTGTTAAGTATGATAACCCCGCGCCTGCACAGCTGTTAAGTATGATAACCACGCCCCTGCACAGCTGTATGATAACCCCGCCCCTGCACAGCTGTTAAGTATGATAACCACGCCCCTGCACAGCTGTTAAGTATGATAACCACGCCCTGCACAGCTGTTAAGTATGATAACCACGCCCCTGCACAGCTGTTAAGTATGATAACCCCGCCCCTGCACAACTGTTAAGTATGATAACCCCGCCCCTGCACAACTGTTAAGTATGATAACCCCGCCCCTGCACAACTGTTAAGTATGATAACCCCGCCCCTGCACAGCTGTTAAGTATGATAACCACGCCCCTGCACAGCTGTTAAGTATGATAACCACGCCCCTGCACAGCTGTTAAGTATGATAACCACGCCCCTGCACAGCTGTTAAGTATGATAACCACGCCCCTGCACAGCTGTTAAGTATGATAACCATGCCCCTGCACAGCTGTTAAGTATGATAAATACGCCCCTGCACAGCTGTTAAGTATGATAACCATGCCCCTGCACAGCTGTTAAGTATGATAAATACGCCCCTGCACAGCTGTTAAGTATGATAACCACGCCCCTGCACAGCTGTTAAGTATGATAACCACGCCCCTGCACAGCTGTTAAGTATGATAACCATGCCCCTGCACAGCTGTTAAGTATGATAAATACGCCCCCTCCACAGCTGTTAAGTATGATAACCATGCCCCTGCACAGCTGTTAAGTATGATAACCACGCCCCTGCACAGCTGTTAAGTATGATAACCACGCCCCTGCACAGCTGTTAAGAGTGACTGGTAACATCATACTAACAGTAAGATAACTCAGTCAACAGGCACGACTCCACCCGTTTGCCGTTTTTTCTTCACAAGACGAGCCTGGCCCATGACCGGGCTCCTAGGGTAGTAAGACTCTCGAAACTCATCAAAGGTATATCAAAGGTATACCTGTTCGTAAACACATGAACAATATAAATACCACCAGGGCAGTGGTTTTAATAAATCAATGATGACTCACGATAAACAAGGCCAGTATGCCAAACATGTGACGCTGGTCAGGTCATACCGTGAAGGTGTGATCCCTGGATTAATTAGGATCATGATCCTCGAGCAGTGGATAATTCATGATCTTGATGAGTCAATCCTGGCCAGCGTGAGATCACTGAGAGAGGATACTCACCCACTCATTTCCCCTGCCCACGTCTCACCACTACCACCACCCTCACTATAACAACATTAACACCACCATAACAACACCACCACCCTCACTATAATAACATTAACAGCACCACAACGCCACTAACACAATCACATTATCACCACTAACACCATCATAATAATACTAAGGGAATCATAACAATAACAAAAGTATACATGGGTATATATTTGTCCAAGATAATACAATATGACGCCAGAATAGACCAAAACATAGTTAATCACTGGGTAAGATAAGGAAGAATCTTACTGCATGATACTGGTTCTCCACTGACCGAAACGTTGACTGAAGTTTCCTCTCCTAAGTTTGGTTCTGTGTATAAGATGGCAGATATTGCCCACTAGGTTGGTACACACGCTGGGTAGAGCTTTGTAAAGCTCTACCCAGCGCAGTTGGGGGTGTAATGTGAAACATAGCTTCTTCCTACACAGTCTCGGGTCTTACAAATGTTCGTCAGTGTTCACAAGTCTCAGAGCAGTGTGTGGTTCTCAACCCGTTTCAGGACAATTAAAAAAACATCGTGGACCACCACCTGTCTGAGACATGATAAAATAGAATAGACAGCTAACATCATGTTGCAAAATTGACACCTTACTGATATTTGGATTCTCTTCTCACTGACAAGATTCTGAATGTTTGGAGTGATACTTGATAATGCACAGCTAATATCGCTTTCCACTGCAAGTCAATTATTTTGTTTGAATTTAATGCGCAACAAACACGAAAATCCAGCTTCACACATAACTTGATGTTTGTGGATAGAAATGTGACTGTACGTGCTGACAGATCTGGGTAACTTCCAGTCATGCTGGCCCAAAATTTATCCCTGGTCGCCTGCTGCCAAATAATTTATCAGATCCAATAATTCCTCGGGCAGATTCTCTGGAATACTATTAACACTTGTTGTGAAAGGAATCCTGATAAAGATAACCCATCCTTTGTCGGAGGCCTGGTCAAAGACTAGGCCTCGGGGGCGTTGACCCCCGGAACACCCTCCATAGACCCTCCAGGTGTCCACCTCAGGAAAGCATGGTTTTAATTCGTCTCGTAGCTACTATAAATGATCGAGAATTTGCATTCGAATGGTTTACTATTCCCCGAGCATGGCACCCACACATGGAAACTGAGCCAAATTAGTCTCTTCCAGTCTTGCGATCCAGAGTTTGAATTTGTCAAGAAAAAGGCCTTGATAAGAAAGCAGATTTGCACCTTTTCCTTTCAGCTGAAGATTCAATTTGCTCAAGATTCCAAAAATATTAACACGATATGCAAGCTGTACACATGACTACGTCAACTCAATTCAGAATTCCTTTCTCCCTTGATCATGAAGAAATAAATCCAACTCCTCTCAACTGAAAAAACCCTGCTGAGTACGTTCCCTGCTGACAACCACCCTACAGATGAGTACGTTCCTTGCTGACAACCACCCTACAGATGAGTACGTTCCCTGCTGACAACCACCCTACAGATGAGTACGTTCCCTGCTGACAACCACCCTACAGCTGAGTACGTTCCCTGCTGACAACCACCCTACAGAATTGCAAAACAGCAACCTCAACGTTGGAAACCCTCTGAGTACGTTCCCTGCTGACAACATTCTACAGTATATTCTTGCTGACAACCCCATTGTTCTGACACTCTGAGCGTTCCTGCTGACACCACCCTAAGCTGAGTAGTTCCCTGCTGACACCACCACAGACTGTACGTCGCTAAAACCAACCTTGATGTCACTTGTTCTGGCAATGTTTTTGATGTCAGTGATTCCCTCTGAATAAAGAAATCAATTGCGGTTAGTATTGGAGCGAGCTGTTACACCAACGTCTGCAAGCTTGACCAGTGAACCATCAAAAAAATATCCCAATGGACCACCAACCACAATTTCAGACTCGGGGATAATGGCGGCACTCTACATTGCTCTCAGCTCTCACTACACAACATAGACAACAAACACACTCTCAGCTCTCACTACACAACATAGACAACAAACACACTCTCAGCTCTCACTACACAACATAGACAACAAACACACTCTCAGCTCTCACGATAGCTACATGCACGACCACCACACTGACGGCGCCACCAAGGTATCGTATTTAAGCTTTTGTTCTTCAGTCTCAAGACATAACGTCTATACTAACTTATACCAGATACTGACACCTACTCACTTATACCAGATTCTACCATCAGTATACTCATTTATACCAGATTCTACCACCAGTATATTCATTTGTACCAAATACTACCACCAATATATTCACTTATACCACATTCTACCACCAGTATACCCATACCAGATACTACCACCAGTATACTCACTTATACAAGTTACTGCCACCATTATACTCACAAGAGACAATGTCACCACTATACTCACTTATACCCATGAATATACTCTACCAAATAATGCCACCACAACACCTACTCATACTCGAGTATACTCACTTATACCAGATACTGCCACCACCACCACTACCATTGTCACAACTTATGTCAGACATCATAGTTATGACATAGTCTTCAATGGTGTGAAATAGTGTACTACCCAGGGAGGCCTGACAAGAGTTACACAGAGGTCACAACTGGAGGCTCGATCCATCGTTCACTAAATAATAAACATATAGTGCAGCTAGCAGAGGTTCCTTCACGGTTTACAAGGAGAGTAAAGCCTGAGGGAGTGTTGATGTTGGTTGTTTGTGTTGATGGTGGTTGTTTGTGTTGATGGTGGTTGTTTGTGTTGATGGTAGTTTGTGTTTGATGGTTGTTTGTGTTGATGGTAGTTTGTGTTGATGGTGGTTGTTTGTGTTGAGTGGCTGATGACTGCAAGTTGGAAGTAAACATCATGGTTGACAATCACGGGATGATGATTGACTGGCCAAAATCCCTCAAACATCAGAGGTACAGTTATGCGCACACGCACAGCTGCTCCCATGGCCCAGCCATGCCATCGACAGTGACTGCCAGAGTCCAGCAGTGACATGGCCCAGCCATGCCATCGACAGTGACTGCCAGAGTCCAGCAGTGACATGGCCCAGCCATGCCATCGACAGTGACTGCCAGAGTCCAGCAGTGACATGGCCCAGCCATGCCATCGACAGTGACTGCCAGAGTCCAGCAGTGACATGGCCCAGCCATGCCATCGACAGTGACTGCCAGAGTCCAGCAGTGACATGGCCCAGCCATGCCATCGACAGTGACTGCCTGAGTCCAGCAGTGACATGGCCCAGCCATGCCATCGACAGTGACTGCCAGAGTCCAGCAGTGACATGGCCCAGCCATGCCATCGACAGTGACTGCCTGAGCAGCGACATGGCCCAGCCATGCCATCGACAGTGACTGCCAGAGTCCAGCAGTGACATGGCCCAGCCATGCCATCGACAGTGACTGCCAGAGTCCAGCAGTGACATGGCCCAGCCATGCCATCGACAGTGGCTGCCAGAGTCCAGCAGTGACATGGCCCAGCCATGCCATCGACAGTGGCTGCAGAGTCAGCAGTGACTGGCCCAGCCATGCCATCGACAGTGGCGCCAGATCCAGCAGTGACATGGCCCAGCCATGCATGACAGTGGCTGCCAGAGTCCAGCAGTGACATGGCCCAACAGTGTCAAGGCCCAGCAATGCCATGAGCCAGCAGTGCCGTGGGCCAGCAGTCCCAAAGCCCAGTAGTGCCATGGCCCAGCAGTGCCATGGGCTACCCTACTTTAATAGGGTTAAGTAAACAAGAAGTAAGCCATTAGATCACACTCGTGTAAATATTGTTGTTGTGCTAAGTTAAACTCTGGCAGGGAACTGAACGAACAAGGACCTTCTAACATAACATTATTCCATACTAGTTGATCTATGTAATCCCTCTAATAGACACTGTGTCAATCACTTAAGAGGTGCACCAATCACTCTTCCAGTCTCTCACTTCAAGATTCCTCCTGTTAAAAGCGATGGAGTAATGAGTACACTGAGAGAGACTTCAATAAGTGTAAAGGGACCACGACTCTTCAACACCCTCCCTTCATGTATAAGGAAAATAACCACGAGACCCCTGGCTGTCTTCAAGACGACGAATAGTTTCTCAAATCAGTTCCTGATAAGCCGGGTTGTGGCGCATGCGTGCAGACGGCGGGCACTAACAGTTTAATCGATTAGGCCAGCAACCTGGAGGCCTGGTCTGGGACCAGGCCACAGGGGCGGTGACCCCCGCAGGTGACCAGCTAACTCTCCACTCTCATCACATTCTTCTATCCTTCGTCTCTTTTAGTATCACTGTTACAATCATACATAAATACCAGCACATGGGAGAAAGGACCTTATAACATCGTGGTAAGTTTCGCTCTCCTATGTGTGGGTTATTTGTGTATTGTTCCAGTCACGGTATTGTAGCTTTTTCTTCTTACATTTACAAATCAGCCTAAAGCACAGGTCATAACACTACGAAAACTCAGATCACAAAGCCTCACGCCCCCAGGACCTGCCTGTCCTTGTCTTAGGGACCTGATACCAGGAGGGAGGGTGAGGCCACGTGCAGGTGTTTCTACTCTTATCCTGTGTTCTCTTATAACACCATTATCACTCTTCTTATTAATGGATCTCCTGTACGATGGTCCAGTCTGCAGCAGCTTGTATGTTTACCTGCTGCCGTGACTTCTGAACCAGCTCTTTCAACTCACTCACTCACCCAGCACTCTTCTGCTTTCCTATTCTTGACTCACGCACCTAGGTCACGATAGTTCTTAATCTAGGCACACTTAGTTCTCAGCATATGTAGTCTTGGTGTGGCCTTCCAAAGTCCTCTATTATCTTAGGGCTCTGGTGGTCTGGTGGCTAAAGCTCTCGCTTCACACGGCGAGTGCCTGGGTTCGATTCCCAGCCAGGGCAGAAACATTGGGCGTGTTTCTTTACACCTGTTGTCTATGTTCCCCATCAGTAAAATGGGTACCTGGGTGTTAGTCGACTGGTGTGAGTCGCATCCTAGGACACTGACCTAATCTGCCCGAAATGCTCAGCATAACAAGGGACTTTCTATATAGTGGTATGTCACTGATGTCAGCTAGGACTGTATACCATGTACATGTACTTGTAGTAAATAAAGATATTATTATTATTATCTGTCTTTCCTATGTACTCCCTTGTACCCTCTCTTTCTCTCTCTCTTCTTTCTCTCATGATCGTGTTACACCAGCATACCATTACTAGACCGCTCCAAACACACTTTTTTAAAGAGCGGTATCATTACATCGTCACCTGAGATGAACCTTACGTCATGCCCTTGTTTACAAGACCTTGTCTCTGATGGTTACCATGGTATAGTCTCGCAAGACTTGCCTACGCCCTGATGGTCAAGTCTTGCAAGATTTGCCTGAACTCTGATGGTCAAGCCTTGCAAGACTTGCCTGAGCTCTGATGGTCAATTAAGTCTTGCAAGACTCGCCTGCGCTCTGATGATCAATCTTGCAAGACTCACCTGCGCTCTGATGATCAAGTCTTGCAAGACTCACCTGCGCTCTGATGATCAAGTCTTGCAAGACTCACCTGCGCTCTGATGATCAAGTCTTGCAAGACTCACCTGCGCTCTGATGATCAAGTCTTGCAAGACTCACCTGCGCTCTGATGATCAAGTCTTGCAAGACTTGCCTGAGCTCTGATGGTCAATTAAGTCTTGCAAGACTCGCCTGAGCTCTGATGGTCAATCAAGTCTTGCAAGTCTTGCCTGCGCCCTGTTTTCTAAGTCTTACAAATGAAGCAAATATATTAATCAATAGTTAACCTACAGACTGTGTATATAACACTAAAATAAAGTTATATTATATAAAAGATTTGTTTGTTTATAGAAAGAAAGATGGAACTATTATAGTAGCGACCAAGGTGGCCAGGACTAGTTTGGGTTATGTTGCAATAACAAGTGCAGCAGAGGAAAGACAATGTAAAGTGTGTTGATGGGAAGATAAACACTCGCCTACAGATTTCTCAGATATCTGTGAATACGTGTCCTCTTCAGAGTAGGTGTAATGATGGTTGTATGTTGTAGGAATCAAGATGATGTCGCCATCTTTTTCGGCTGCATTGTACTGCTTGTTTGTGGTGTGTTCACTCACAGTATGAGTGACACTGGTCAATACTATTATGGTGGTAGTGTTCACTCACAGTATGAGTGACACTGGTCAATACTATTATGGTGGTAGTGTTCACTCACAGTATGAGTGGCACTGGTCAATACTATTATGGTGGTAGTGTTCACTCACAGTATGAGTGACACTGGTCAATACTATTATGGTGGTAGTGTTTACTCACAGTATGAGTGACACTGGTCAATACTATTATGGTGGTAGTGTTCACTCACAGTATGAGTGACACTGGTCAAGTGACTATTATGCTGGTAGTTCACTCATACTAGTATTAGTGCCCACAAAGGATATCTGAGGTAGTTACTTCACAGTATGAGTGACACTACAAGGATATCTGAGGTAGTTACTAGTGACCACTACAATGATATCTGAGGTAGTTACTAGTGACCACTGCAAGGATATTGATGGTAGTTACTAGTATGACACTACAAGGATATCTGAGGTAGTTACTAGTGACCACTACAATGACTATCTGGTGGTATGTTCAATACAGTAGAGTGACCACTACAATGATATCTGATGGTAGTGTTACTACAGTATGAGTGACCACTGCAAGGATATCTGAGGTAGTTACTCACAGTATGAGTGCACACTACAAGGATATCTAGGTAGTTACTAGTGACCACTACAAGGATATCTGAGATACTTACTAGTGACCACTACAAGGATATCTGAGGTAGTTACTAGTGACCACTACAAGGATATCTGAGGTAGTTACTAGTGACCACTACAATGATATCTGAGGTAGTTACTAGTGACCACTACAATGATATCTGAGGTAGTTACTAGTGACCACTACAATGATATCTGAGATAGTTACTAGAGACCACTACAATGATATCTGAGGTAGTTACTAGTGACCACTAGGATATTCAGGTTGAGGGACTGACTACCTCAAACTCCTTCACTTCTTCGTGCGTTCTCCGTATTATACTGATGAAGTCACTGGATGGCGAAACGTTTCCACAATAAAGTTCTACAAGTGTTGCACAAATGTCTCATTCATCAACATGTCGGGTTTTTTAAACCATTTATAAAATAATACCCTCGAAGGAGGGTGGGGAAGAGCGCGGGCAAGTAACTGAGGCAGTCCATGTGCGTTACCAATTACTAGGCTGTCAACTATGGCTTGTCAGCAGCGGTACACACATTCTCCAACCTTCCCTCTTCTCTCTTTTATCCAGTTATATTGTTATATGCGGTCGTCTTTATCAGAGATCTTGCTGCCTCTGCTTTTATTTATTTTCCAGCGGGGTAAAAGGGAGGAGAGTGTTTCGTTCGTCAGGAAACAAAACAGCATCTCCTGACGCGGGTCTTCGTCAGATAATGAACTATACCGAGGCAATCAAGATTTTGTCATGGAATCCTTTAAGATACACAGGCAACCTTACTAACTCTACTATCATCCTTTCCCCCTACCTTTTTAATACTCTGGCTCCATCCCTTTTTAAAACTTCGCCTCCCTCTCTCTTTTATACCTCACCACTCTTGGGATCTTCAAGACACTCTGGCAACTCTTGTAAGAGCTCTGCTATCAAGCCCCACCCCTCCCACCTAACACTCCACCACTCTTACTGTTGCTCCTCTCCCCCTCTATACCTCCCAGCCTCATCACCAAGCAGACGAGCACCAGCGTCACCACCACATTAGTACTGCAAGTGTTGGCTAGGCTCAGTGCCCGGGGCAGACACTGAAGGTGCGAGGCTAACTTGTTCTCAGACGACGTGACTGGCCATGCAAAGTGCTCGCACCATACTAACACACATACACTCACACGAACCTCCATGAATCATTATATTTGCAAGATTTATCCATTTATACAAATTAATATACGTTTATAACAAATTAGGAAAGTATTAGGGATCTCTGACAAGATGGCGCTCCGAGAGACTACCCTCTTCTGCCCGAAATGCACATGCATGCTAGTGGCTTTCTTTGTGCTTAACAATAATTTACTACATGTAAACTACACACTGTATTTATTTCTTTGCAAAGAAATAAATAAATGAATTTAAATTTGAATAAACTTGGATATTCAAGCAATGTGCGTCTACACTATATGTATTGTATATAATGGAAATATTCGTAGTTTGGGACACAACTATACTGTATGAGAGTTATATTGAGGGAGAAATGGTAGTTTTGTTTTCCTATCATAGTCTAATACAGAATGGGTTTGATATTTGAGATAATGGAATCGGTCAGAGCTGGGACTCATTGTGAGGTCTCTAGTGGTGGCCCAGAGATACCGGGTCTGGGGACCCTTTCAGGAAGCCTGGCCTCATCAGTTGCTGAATAATAATAATAATAATAATAATATTATTATTATTATTATTATTATTATTATTATTAAAAACAAGCGGTCAACACGTATGGACAAGTGATAGTGAGGGCGTGGGACTGACTTGTGTAGATCGGGAGAACCTAGTAAACATACAGCTAACACTCACCCAAACATTGCCTAAATCATGGTGCTAGGGGGTCGCAGCCACTTGGTCGTCACGACCATCAAGCAGCAGGTACACGAACCCTCTTCACTCGTGCTAGTGATTAAAACTTACTCGCACTTTCGCCTGGTTAATGTTCACATCTTTTACTTGCTCTTATTAACATGTCAAGATAATCGTGTTAGGGAAAGGAGGCTGAATGAATGGACTTACCTGACATCTGAGGTGATGCGTTGTATTTTGTTTGTTAACTTTTTACAATGCTGTGGCTAGAACTATGCATATCTTATCCACAATTTGGAAATGTATCTCTAAACTACGCTTAGGTTCAGTCAAAGACGGACTGAATCGTCGTCTAAGTTTCCCCTCCAAACTGATATACTTCAGGTCACTCGTTATATCTAGGGTGGAATATTGTTGTGTACTAATGGCCCTCTTCAAGCAGGCGAAACTACTGAGCTGGAAAATGTACAGAGAACCTTTACAGGTTGTATAAACTCAGTCAAGCACCTAAATTGCTGGGAGCTCCTAAAATATCTAGAACTGCACTCCTTAGAACTTAGGAATGAACAAGAAAAACCTCAATGGTCAGACTGTCTGATGACAGGCCTTACCTGGAACCCAGCCGTTGACAATGATCTTTGGAACCATCTTCAAGTAAACTTCATGTCATACCATCATCCTTCATGTCATATCATCCTTCATGTCATAAAATCATCCTTGCGTCTGCTTTATTATAATTATCCCTTTCTTCTTCCTCTCATACTTTTTCCCTTGCTACCATACTACTTCTTCCCCTTTCTGCCATAAC
Source organism: Cherax destructor (assembly GCA_009830355.1). Lineage (NCBI taxonomy): Eukaryota > Metazoa > Arthropoda > Malacostraca > Decapoda > Parastacidae > Cherax > Cherax destructor. The sequence goes on along the minus strand of WNWK01001032.1, from coordinate 212,435 downwards.
ACCCCCTTCCCTCCCTACCATACTACACCCTCCCTTTGCTACCATACAACCCCTTTCCTTGTTCCCATACAACTACCCACCAACTCCTATGCAACCTCTATTAAATGTGATCTATGGCTCTCTACTCCTCTTATCTGCGAACATGCCCGCCGCCTGCAACAACTAGGCTCCGCTCACTGGAGCCATCTTATGCTCTGTTCATTTATATTTTTCCTAGCGGTCAATATTGCTTCTTGTCATACAATGTATTCTTGTGTCCTGAAAAACTGAGATTATTAATGATGAAATTGTAGTTTACATACTTAACATGATGTATCCTAGTGTCCTGAACAATTTATCCAGACTGATAATGTTGGAATTGTAGCTTGAATATATATTGTTTCCACTGTGTTCCAAAGCAGGTGATTAGTGGAATAAAACCTTTCTCTGTATCGTTGCTGGAAAGCATACAAAAGCTGGCCCCTTAACCCCTAATTGCGACTGCCTTAAAAGAAGTGTGAGCCATCGACTCCCAACTACGAACGCTCCGTAAAATCTCTGGAGAAGCTCTCCACTGCCATTCTCTGGGGAAGCTCCACTCCCCCCTCTAACAGGATTCGTTTTACAATTCAGAGATGTGTATTGAATGGTAAGACTTGCCGACAAATATGGTAAACAGACACTTTTATATATGCACAGTAAACCCTTATTTTGTAAATAAGGGTTTCGTTCTATATAGTTTTACCAAGTATCCGTGTGTAAACAAAGTGTCTTTTTTTTTACCAAATTCAGAGGAAACCAGTTCATCTCATTTGTTCATCTGACTTCAGCATATACTGACATATAATCTTGAATCATTTGCCTTTTGCCACATAAGTGCATCCATCACTCTCGTCTGTCACTACATCCATGGTTCTTGCTCTCAGAAACTTGCAAATTATATACCTCCTCATCATATATGGCCTCGAACACAGTCTGTTCTCCCGGATGTTCTTCGTTCGTTGGTAATCCTTGAATAGAATGTTATGCTCTCTCGTATCGCTCCATTATTCGGCCATTCAGTATAACTACCACCCTGTCTTTCCTGGCACTTGTGATCTTCATTCCTTTAAGGGGCATCTGATGAGTTATCTTCTCTAGACAATAGCTCCAACTGCTTTACCACCGCACAATCATACCACTATCTAAGCAGGCAAATTCGCTAGACACAATCTTCTTCAGGCTATGCAAATGTGTTAGAAACTCCAGTCCCACACATTTACACACTCGCACACGTTTACAGCACCCAATTAGATTAACAGATGCCCCCAAAACTTAAGAGCCTTCCTGTACACATGTTCAATATGCACATTTACAGATCACACAAACATTTATAAATGTCAAACACACATTAACATTTACACATATGTCATAATTCTAAATATTTACACATGTCACAATCTCACAACTCTCTCACACACAATTAAACCTGCCCCTAAACACATTTACTGATGTCCCACAAAGTTACAATCTCCCTTCACACACACACACACACACACACTCCCTCTTCCCACTAGAGATGCATCACTAACTGTAAGCCTCGACACAGACGTTCACCATACATGTTCTTAACTGACAAGGTATGTACAGCTCATGGCACAGAACAGACGTCATTGCAGATCTTCACAGCATCATGGTTACCAGACTAGTTCACCACTCAACACATTAGTGACACTCCCTTCCTTCAGAACTCCTCCACACACCCTTACACCTCTCCCCTTACAGACTTCCCCCCACACACACTTTCTTGCACATTACAGACCCCTCCACACCTCTATCACCTTCATTTACAGATTCCCACACTCTAACCTGACCCACTTGATTCCACTACACCTACACCCTCCTCTACAGATTCACACACCTCACTTCCCTCAGATTCCACCACTTCCTTTACTCTTACAGATTCCACACACCCTTACACCTCCCTCCTTACAGATTCCACACACCCTTACACCTCCCTCCTTACAGATTCCACACACCCTTACTGGCCTTACCCCTCCCACTCTACACCTTAACAGACCCCAGCTGTGAGCTCTGAATGACCCAGCGTGACATAACACATTCTACAGTGGAGATAAATCATTCTATTCAGTTGTTATCTTAAGTTAAATCGTCACTATTTGTCACCGCTGTAGATCTATGCACATATAGGGTAATGTAATCAGTGGTTAAATCCCAATACAGGTATGGGATTTTTTGTAAACATATGTATTTAAAAAATGTAAAGTGGATGTAACCTAAATAAACATCAATCAAACATCAGTCTACATGACACAACACATTACGGGGTCCTGTGCAACATATACAGGGTACTATACGATACTACAAAGTACTATACAAGACTACAAGATAATATACAACACAATAATATAAAACACATTCAGATAATTTGCAGCGAGGGCTAGATGTCTGCAACAAGTGCATTTAATATTGACTTATACACTCAGAGCACGACATTTCTGGTCTATTAAATAGTGATACTTCGCCTACTCTGGCATCCCCAGCAAGCTACATTAATTACCTACCTTGAAAAGCTTGCCTGAGTACGAAACTTTTGTTGTAGTACTTTTCTATTAAATAAAATTGGGTACATCAGCAGTACTGCTATCTTCCTCTATATGATAGTTGCACAGAAGGAATAAAAGCTAGCTATATTTCAATGTCATATTCAGACATCGGTAATAAAGTCTGCTATAAGAGTGTATTCCCTCGTGTTTACGAAAATGCAAAGTTTGCCCACGTCTCCTTTGAACATATATGAGTTTGATTTAATATAAGAATTTTGAGCAGATATAGTAGGTGTTCTTTTGAGTAAAAGAAAATGCAAGGTTTGCCCATGACTTTCTTGAGCAGATATGGGTGTACTTTGAGTATAAGAAAGTTCAAAGTTTGCCCACGGCTTCCTTAAATGAACAAAGTTACTAGTGGTGGGATGGGAGGGCAATAACCTAGAGTGCAACACTTCAAGATCAAGTTCACGGTAACACTAACTGACGCAACTCTACTACTGCTATCTACAGCCTTTTAAAGTTCACATTAAGCCGTGCACGTGTGTACTAGTTTCTTTTATAAGTAGTGCTGAAGGTCACACCTCAGTACGGTGCCTTTATTGGAGATAGTTTATAAGTCGCCCTGTGTGATGTCGGCACTATATGAAGTGTACAAGCAATTGGTATGCACGAGGGCTTCAGTATGGTAAAGTAAGCACCCATGCTGCTGCCATGGCTGCTTCACCACCTACATGCCAAGTGCCGTGGCCTGTGAAGCTGCCACTAAATAAGGCAAAGTGAAGATGTACTTACAGGATGGTGGTCTTGGGTGGCACGTGTGGTATCCTCTTGAGGCCGAGAACATACAGCGGACAGTGGTGCGGAAACACAAGCACTTGGGAGGGCATCTGACAGCAGCTGCTGCTGCCCCCAGCATCACCACCAGCAGCGACACCCTCAGCGCCATGCTACCCTGCCCACCACTCACCATACTTCCAAAGTGCATCTTTTACTGCTGCTTTATTTGATCACTACACTTAATAACTCAAAATAATAAAATATCACATTTCTTTGCCAAGAAATCACTTGAGTACACGTATACTGTTTACGAGATGTAATGTGTCTGCGATGAGCACAGGTATGATGGCAGGGCGTGTGAGAGCACCAGCATGGGTGGCAGGGCGTGTGAGAGCACCAGCATGGATGGCAGGGCGTGTGAGAGCACCAGCATGGGTGGCAGGGGCTGTGGATAAAGGGAGTACAGCCTTTACACTGTGCCCGCTCTGCTCACACTGACTACCCTCATGGGTGTTGCTGCCTCGCTCACTGACGTTATATACATGCCATCATCTTCCTCCCATCTTTACCCTCTCTCTTACGCCACGTACTCTACTCCTCTTCTCTTCTCTTCTTATGTAAACATGCTGACTAATACTGATTATTGAGCATCACTATATCACCTGTGTTTTCTGATACTTCCTTTACAAAATACAGTATAATGAAGTCAACCTTCAGAAATGTTTACATTACTGTTGACACATTAAACAAACATCTTCATCAGTGCACCAGACATACGTGATAAAGTTAGCCAGCTAAACTTACACCATGCATATAACTTTAAATATTGGACCCTTAAAAGGAGAAACACATTTCGTATCCTATATTTATATAAGAATAAGTTATGCTAAAAACAACAGGGGCTTGCCATATTGAGCGTATGGAAAGCAATACACGTATACACAAGCTTGCGTATATGCTTGAAGGAACATGAGTTATATAGATTATATAAATCTCAACTCAAGTCACCGGAAGAGGACAGAAGCAAGACAATAATATGATCACGTCTTACAAGATACTTAAGGCCTGGGGAGGCAGGACAAGGCTGCTCTCTGGACGGACCAGAACAAGGCACCATACATGCAACACCAACACCATCTAAAGAATGTTCGCAAATATTTCTTTAGTGTGAGCTAAATAAAACGAAACTTGTGCATGTTAAATCTCCAAATTATATTTTAAATTTCAACAATGGTTGCATTAAGCACGTTATTATAGGTATACACTGGTGAAATATTATAAAGGTTTACATGAAAAAAACTTGATAAGTAAGACACAAGTGCAACAGTTAAGTATCTTTATTCCGAAAGGTTTCACCTACACAATAGGCTCCATAGTCTGGAACAATGTTCCAGACTATGGAGCAGAACTCTTCTCCAGGCTGAGGGACTGACCACCTCAAAACTACGTCTCTACTGCTTCTACTGCCTTCTCTGTATTTGACTGAAGAAGCCTACTGTGTAGACGAAACGTTTCGTAATAAAGATACCTAACTTGCACATGTGTCTTATCAACTTGTCGATATTGTATATCATTATTATATTCAACAAACCACTTGTTTCAAAACTTGATATGTTAGGACCCAAAAGGCTAAGAATTAAATATTCCAGTCGACTTAAGGTAAAGTACTTGGGCCAGGAGCTGAAACTCGAGCCTCACAAGCACAACTCATTGATAAGTCCCTGGGGCAAAGAATATAACATATCCTATTTGTTTCCTCAAAATTTAGATTCAAAACACCGACCAATATAGCAGGGAGGTCAGGCCAAGTCAAGACACAGCTGATAGAGCTTTGATAGTGACACAACTACCTAATGCTGTGTGTATTATCAAGAAGATAAGATGTAATATGGTAATATAAAGACCATCATCACGGTAGCATCACAGTCTACACCTGGAAAATCCTTCAGGAACTGTTCCCAAATCTGCACACAGAAATCACTCCATGTGAAATAAGTGCCCGGGGCCCAAGACTTCATCATCCTCCCATGACACATAAAGGGGATTACTAATAAACCCTTGCCTGTCTTCAAGGGGGAACAGGACATATACCTGAAGTCAGTGCCCGATCAGCCGGGTTGTGGTTCGTAAGTTGGATTGCGTTCGAACAACAATAACAGCCTGGTTGATCAGGCCCTGATCGACTGGGAAGCCTGGCTACGGGGGCGTTGACCCCCGGAACCACCGCCAGGTAGACTATTATGAGTTTAGCACTTTCCCATAATAATAATAAAAATAATAATAATAAACAATAATAATAATAATATTTTTGGCAAGATAAAAAAGTTCTTATTTTTTAAAGTCGTTGAGTATCAGTAATTTTTGTATATGTTGGCTGGCAGAAGCCTCGCCTACCTCGCTGGCAGAAGCCTCGCTTACCTCGCTGGCAGAAGCCTCGCCTACCTCGCTGGCAGAAGCCTCGCCTACCTCGCTGGCAGAAGCTCTCCCGCCTACCTCGCTGGCAGAAGCCTCGCTCTCTCTCGGCGTGGCAGAAGCCTCGCCTACCTCGCTGGCAGAAGCCTCGCCTACCTCGCTGGCAGAAGCCTCGCCTACCTCGCTGGCAGAAGCCTCGCCTACCTCGCTGGCAGAAGCCTCGCCTACCTCGCTGGCAGAAGCCTCGCCTACCTCGCTGGCAGAAGCCTCGCCCCCTACCTCAAGGCTGGCAGAAGCCTCGCCCGCTCACTCCTCGCTGGCAGAAGCCCTCGCCTACCTCGCTGGCAGAAGCCTCGCCTACCTCGCTGGCAGAAGCCTCGCCTACCTCGCTGGCAGAAGCCTCGCCTACCTCTTCTAACATGTAACTAACAATAGCTGCTTTCATCTATCGTCATGAATATAAAGCCATTATATGTTTGTATACACACATGTAGCATTTGTTCTAATGCTCTTCCTGCATATAAAGTAGGGCGTGTCCACGATAAATTAGCTTATTTAATGGAACCAAAAATATGAATTTAAAAATCTCCGAGTTTATGCCTATCTTTATGTTAAGGTAAAGATATACTTGATAGTCAGACATATTTATAAGGCGCAAGGAATCAGATTACTGTTATTGTGTATATGGTGTTCACAGCAAGAACATTTGGTCACTGCTGAGCTGTTGCTCTTGTTGCAACATTAAACACATGGGTTTCGGGGGTCAACGCCCCCGCGGCCCGGTCTGTAACCAGGCCTCGCGGTGGATCAGGACATGATCAACCAGGCTGTTACTGCTGGCCGCACGTAAACCAACGTACGAACCACAACCCGGCTGGTCAGTTACTGACTTTAGGTGGCTGTCCAGCGCCTTCTTGAAGACAGCCAGGGGTCTATTAGTTTATTCATGCATAAAATTGACTGTTAAACTAAATTTGGAAATAGCAAGCGATGCGTAACACAACTTGCATAAAATTAAGTGAGCTTTATTCATGTTAGAGTTACAGATGCTTTTACAAATTGATGTTTTAAATTTACACGATACTTCCATTACACACAGATTATTATTATAAGTAATTCAACACTACTTCCAGTGCCCACCGTAATAATTGTGCCCAACAACTGGTTCAAGTTAATCACTAAGAATATAGTGATAAATAAACGGGATGGATTTCTGAACCCCATTACAGTGTGTGGGGTAATTAGTAATTAATTAGTTTGACTTTTTTAAATTAATTACTCCAGACAGGTCTTGGTAGATGTATTATTTCCTTGCAGTCTGACAACCCAAGGAAGTAACCAACCTGTAACACAAGGTGTACAGACAACATAAACACACTCACCTAGAACCAACCTGCAACACAAGGTGTACAGACAACATAAACACACTCACCTAGAACCAACCTGCAACACAAGGTGTACAGACAACATAAACACACTCACCTAGAACCAACCTGCAATACAAGGAGTGTAAGACAACATAAACACACTACCTAGAACCATACCTGCAACACAGTAGGTAGTACAGACAACATCAAACACACTCACCTAGAACCAACCTGCACACAGTGTACAGACAACAAAACACACCACCTAGAACCAACCTGCAACACAAGGTGTACAGACAACATAAACACACTAACCTAGAACCAATCCTGATAGCTACTGTGTCGACTATAGCTGTACTAGGCCATGGAGTATGCTCAAGCTGAATTAAATATGGAGTGATATATTGTAGAATGGTGAGTAAGGTTATCATGGAACATAAACTAGAAATGGCCATAATTTACACTGAATAATGTTAGAGTCAAGGTTGTCCATCACAAGACATACATGGCCTTGACCAACGCCAGCTGCCACACGTAAAATAAACTGAACAAGGAGCGACTATAATATATGAATAATAACCTAATAAAAATATATGTATATCACCCTAAGGCGCTTGGCCGTGGAAGTATATTTATAAGATGATGGGCTGATGTCAGCAATATAATGTTGTGTAGGTGATGTATGGTGTTACCCTGTGTTGAAGGTGATGTGTGGTGTTGATGTTGTGTAATGTGTGGTGTATGGTGTTAATGTTGTGTGGTGTATGGTGTTAATGTTGTGTGGTGTATGGTGTTAATGTTGTGTGGTGTATGGTGTTAATGTTGTGTGGTGTATGGTGTTAATGTGTATGGTGTTAATGTTGTGTGGTGTATGGTGTTAATGTTGTGGTATGGTGTTAATGTTGTGTGGGGGAGTTGTGCAGTATTAACATGGTGAGTAAGTAACCTCGAATATTCCATAAATTTAGTAGTCACAGTTATTATATTCAAGTGAAAGCACTAAACCCACACAGGTCATGCAGCACCTGGTTAATAAGAGAATGGGACCGACACCCTGGGAATAGGAAGCTCTCAGACTTGATTTCAGGACGCGGACAGTAGCTCTAAGTCCTCGAATCAAGAGCCCTTTACCAGTACTCCAAAGCAGCTAGGGAGAAGAAGGGAAGGGGGGGTCACAGCGCTGAAAATAAATCATCTATGTTTTGTGCACTAATATTTATTTAAAGGCCTTTCGAGAACCATGTCCTTAGTTTTTAGGAAACTGACGCCTTCAGGAGACTAAGGGAAAATATATAAGCTTGTCAATCCTACAATGGGGTGCCTTGATGTTGGTGAAGGGCTCTTGATCCTAGGATTGATGCTACCTTCCCTTTCCTTGGACCGAACCTGATCACCTCAACCCCTACGGGTTGAACGCTCCCCGTCAATTTATAAATATTCCTTGTGGCCTAAGTTGTCTTAAATTAGATGAACATAAACTTCTACTCTCAACTGGAAGAACAAAATAATATGAAAGTTCTCATTATGCCTATAAAATAAAGCTACAAAATGAGCTCTAATATAAACTTTGTGATCGTAGATAAAGCTGCTATATTTGGCTATATATCATTAAATATACTATCAAGTGAACTAGACTTACTCATTAGTGGTGAAGGTTTTCTATACCCAATACTTGTGCTTCAAACTATCAAGATATATCATTTTTACTTGGTCTCCCCAAACAAATTTCAACTTTTAAAATCACACAGACTGGCGACGAACAATGCTATAATTTGCTTCACTGACATAGCAAGTTTAACACTTGGTTCTAGAGTCGTACCAGCTAGAACATTCACAATACAAGTGTTACTTGCATCAGTCACTAGGCAGTGTTGTGTTGTTGGTCCCACTGTCTCACTTTCACTTCAGAATCTCTCATATAAGTGTATTAACGTTCCTAAATGAGTCATTTATTCTCACTCAAAGATTAATATTCTTCTTTGCTGGAGGAATCTCTGACCACTAGCTACAAAAATTATTATAATATATATATATATACCCTGCCTCGGTGGGAGACGGCCGACTTGTTGAAAAAAAAAATATATATATGAACACTCGATTTCTGTTAATTTGTCATCTAATTGTTCTAACTCACTAATCTGTATTATTAGTAATACTGCTGTTAAAATTTAAACACTCATACAAACACATACATTTTACAATTATTACATTTCTAAAAATTCAAGAGTTAACAAAACTACAAAACTACCAGTAATCCCAGAGTGAAATTAGTTTGATAGGTTTATTGGTTGTTGACTAGGCAAGAGTCATTACAATGTTATATGCACAGAACGTGTCTCTCAGTGTGCATATGCTAATAGTTTTCTTTTTATCTTTCTTTAAAGGATCCAAGTATACTTTGGTAGTGTACAGGTGACATGTAGCTTTAATGACCCTCCTGTAGTTGTTAGGTTTTTATTCCCAGTCAACAATCAAATGTCACTGAGGATACTGTCCTCCTAGATATTAAATCAAATATATTTTACTCCCTAAGATAGGAATTATAATAAATACTCACCGTATACACAAAGGGAGATATAAAGCTCTTGGCGTACAGACATATACACATCTCTCGATGTCTGGTATATATACAGAGAAACATTTCTCCGTTTAACCTATTTTTTTTTAACCAAAACGACACTAAGTAGGCTTCTATTAAAAATCCTTTGTTTGCGACACTCAAAATTGTCAACATATGTTACATATGGTGTAATTTATATCCTGGGAGCATGTGGCTTGCCTGGGTATTATAATCACACCCCCTGTTAAAAATACTTTCATGGGTTAAGTGGCTTGATAACGGTGAAGGATTACCCTTCTCTGTCTAAGATCGAACTTAATTACTGCCCCATTACCCAGGAGCTCTATGACCCCTACAGGTTTAACCTTTCCCCGTGAATATGATGATAATATTAAATAAAGGCAAAGTATGTGTCTCTGGGTACAACAGTGAGGCACACCCGAGTAAGCCACATTAAGTGCTCAAAGACCCCAATGGAAATAAGTCACTTTGTCTTACTTTTGGGGTTATCCTAGGTAATTTACACATATGCTGCTATGATAATTTATGTAACTATTTACGTGTACCTATACCTGAATAAACTTATGTAACTCTCCAAACCTTGGCAGCTTAACACGACATGCAGGAATTTGACTCATATATACCTCGTGGGAAGTTCCAGCCTATTTTTTTTCCTATTCTTGATTGTGATAATTTCACTGTACACATTCTGAAAGATAAGCTTACAACAAGAGTCTCGCCGTACAACGTTCTTACAATTTGCATGATAAGGTTTGAGCATCTTACTGAGGGAAGAGAGAGCTCAGCACCAACACACTGCCAGTCTTCCATAACTGTACAAATATTTAACTTATACAGTATATATTCTTTATGTGCAGCGTCATTACCGTGTGGGTCAGAGTACAAAACATTTCAATTACCCTTATACATACAATCTAATTTAAGGTATGTTTATGGATTTGGAAAAAAAATAGAGGTGGGTTGACATGTTATTATATTGTAAGTGGTTGAGTTTCATGAGATGAGGTTCAGTTTAGTGTATGTAGGAGGAAGGGAATATTTTCCAATAAAGGTGGTCCTTACACAAAGCTGTGTGATGTCACCGTGGTTTTTGAACACACCGGAAGTGTCATAACGAGTCAGGAGCATTAAACCTTCCTCGGACATCCTCATTACCACCTTCCATACAATCCGAAATTATATACGTACTTTAATTATTGTATTGTGCTCCTCTATTTTATGTGAGCAAACCATCTCAGTAACTACTCTACTGCTGGTTCAACATACACAGTCAGTAACCACTCTACTGTTGGTTCAACATACACAGTCAGTAACCACTCTACTGTTGGTTCAAATACACAGTCAGTAACTACTCTACTGTTGGTTCAACATACACTGTCAGTAACCGCTCTACTGATGGTTCAACATACACTGTCAGTAACCGCTCTACTGATGGTTCAACATACACTGTCAGTAACCGCTCTACTGATGGTTCAACATACACAGTCAGTAACTACTCTACTGTTGGTTCAACATACACAATCAGTAACTACTCTACTGTTGGTTCAACATACACAATCAGTAACTACTCTACTGCTGGTTCAACATACACAATCAGTAACTACTCTACTGTGGTTCAACATACACAGTCAGTAACTACTCTACTGATGGTTCAACATACACAATTCATACTGATGGTTCAACATACAATGTACTCTCTACTGATGGTTCAACATACACAATCAGTAACTACTCTACTGCTGGTTCAACATACACAATCAGTAACTACTCTACTGCTGGTTCAACATACACAATCAGTAACTACTCTACTGCTGGTTCAACATAAAATATTAGCAATAAATCTACAACTCTGAGATATCAGTGGAAGATGGACCCAAACATCATCTAGTCTCCTCTCGTAATTGTGGGTTAATGGTTAATTGTTCCATCCACTATATTATGACTTATTCTACACACACTATCACATGACAAACACACACGAGTTTCAATACACACACACACACACACTATCACACAACAAACACACATAAAGATCAACGTATCACACTAAAACAGTCATGTCTCTTCTGAGATGACTGACGTCATGTCTCTTCTGAGATGGCTGACGTCATGTTTTTGGCATGCTTACATTCATAGGGGAGCGCTAAAGCCGTAGGGGTCATGCAGCGCCTTGGGGAAATGGAAAGCAATAACGTTCGATTTCAGGGAGGTCAGGTCCAATTCCTTGGATCAAGAACCACCTAACCAGCATCAAGGAAAGTCATGCTCATCAGTAGCTTACTCTATTCTCATGATATATATAATCTATTTCTTTATTTTTTTAAAGAAAACATTGGGCTTATTTTTTCATTTCAGTTTATTGACCCAAAATTAATAATTTAGACATATTTAATTATGTTTTTTTCTCATAAATGTTGGTTTTGTTCTGTGTCATATTTGTTTAACCTGATAATAGGTATGTGAAGTTTGTTGTTAAGTCAATCTTAACTTAATTAAACTTAACTTAATTAATTAATCTTAACTTAATTAAACTTAACCTAGCAGTGGTGTATGTTATGTGAAGTTTGTTGTTAAGTCAATCTTAACTTAATTAAACTTAACCTAGCAGTGGTGTATGTTATGTGAAGTTTGTTGTTATTAAGTTAATCTTAACTTAATTAAACTTAACCTAGCAGTGGTGTATGTTATGTGAAGTTTGTTGTTATTAAGTCAATCTTAACTTAATTAAACTTAACCTAGCAGTGGTGTATGTTATGTGAAGTTTGTTGTTATTAAGTTAACTTAATTAAACTTAACCTAGCAGTGGTGTATGTTATGTGAAGTTTGTTGTTATTAAGTTAATCTTAACTTAATTAAACTTAACCTAGCAGTGGTGTATGTTATGTGAAGTTTGTTGTTATTAAGTCAATCTTAACTTAATTAAACTTAACCTAGCAGTGGTGTATGTTATGTGAAGTTTGTTGTTATTAAGTTAATCTTAACTTAATTAAACTTAACCTAGCAGTGGTGTATGTTATGTGAAGTTTGTTGTTATTAAGTTAATCTTAACTTAATTTAATTAAGTTAATCTTAACTTAATTAAACTTAACCTAGCAGTGGTGTATGTTATGTGAAGTTTGTTGTTATTAAGTTAATCTTAACTTAATTAAACTTAACCTAGCAGTGGTGTATGTTATGTGAAGTTTGTTGTTATTAAGTCAATCTTAACTTAATTAAACTTAACCTAGCAGTGGTGTATGTTATGTGAAGTTTGTTGTTATTAAGTTAACTTAATTAAACTTAACCTAGCAGTGGTGTATGTTAAGTGAAGTTTGTTGTTATTAAGTCAATCTTAACTTAATTAAACTTAACCTAGCAGTGGTGTATGTTATGTGAAGTTTGTTGTTATTAAGTTAACTTAATTAAACTTAACCTAACAGTGGTGTATGTTATGTGAAGTTTGTTGTTATTAAGTCAATCTTAACTTAATTAAACTTAACCTAGCAGTGGTGTATGTTATGTGAAGTTTGTTGTTATTAAGTTAACTTAATTAAACTTAACCTAGCAGTGGTGTATGTTATGTGAAGTTTGTTGTTATTAAGTCAATCTTAACTTAATTAAACTTAACCTAGCAGTGGTGTATGTTAAGTGAAGTTTGTTGTTATTAAGTCAATCTTAACTTAATTAAACTTAACCTAGCAGTGGTGTATGTTAAGTGAAGTTTGTTGTAAGCAATACGAAATGATTAATATTGTAACTATACTCTAGATATATACATCTAGAGGTGTTTGTCTGTCAGTGTATATACTCTCTGAGTTTATTTTAATCCCAATTTTAGGGTTTAAAGTTTTTTTCATTGTTGGTGAACGTGACATGCAACCTTAATGACACTCATGTAATCACTAAGTCTAATTAACCATCTCTTATGATACTCAACTATTACATTTAAACAACAGCGCTAAATCCGTGTGGGCCATACAGCGCTACTCAGTCACAATCTTCTTTGTTATATAACTAATTGTTGAAAACTTTGAATTTTTCATTTCTTAAAAACTTCAATTTATAGTTAAATTAATAATGAATTTTTATAGAGCTTAATGAAGTGCGCGGCGCACTTGCTATCACTGAGTGACCCTGACCTTCCTATATAAAGTTATCACACTTGACACACACTAGGCTGTCTTGTTGCATGGTCTAGTTGACGTAGGTTCACACACACTAGGCTGTCTAGTTGCATGGTCTAGTTGACGTAGGTTCACACACACTAGGCTGTCTTGTTGCATGGTCTAGTTGACGTAGGTTCACACACACTAGGCTGTCTTGTTGCATGGTCTAGTTGACGTAGGTTGATACACACTAGGCTGTCTTGTTGCATGGTCTAGTTGACGTAGGTTCACACACACTAGGCTGTCTTGTTGCATGGTCTAGTTGACGTAGGTTGATACACACTAGGCTGTCTTGTTGCATGGTCTTGTTAATATAGGTTGATACACACTAGGCTGTCTTGTTGCATGGTCTAGTTAATGTAGGTTCACACACACTAGGCTGTCTTGTTGCATGGTCTAGTTAATGTAGGTTACACACACTAGACTGTCTTGTTGCATGGTCTAGTTGACGTAGGTTCACACACACTAAGCTGTCTTGTTGCATGGTCTAGTTAATGTAGGGTTACACACACTAGACTGTCTTGTTGCATGGTCTAGTTGATGTAGGTTCACACACACTAGACTGTATTGTTGCATGGTCTAGTTAATGTAGGTTCACACACACTAGGCTGTCTTGTTGCATGGTCTAGTTGACGTAGGTTTACACACACTAGATTGTCTTGTTGCATGGTCTAGTTGATGTAGGGTTACACACACTAGACTGTCTTGTTGCATGGTCTAGTTAATGTAGGTTCACACACACTAGGCTGTCTTGTTGCATGGTCTAGTTAATGTAGGTTACACACACTAGGCTGTCTTGTTGCATGGTCTAGTTAATGTAATTTTTCTCAGAAATCTTCACGAGAAAAAACTTAGTCACGTAAATTAATAGTAATAATTAAGAGAACCTCGTAGTACATGAGAGACTGTTGACATTGTGCAATGTGAGACTGATACACGCACTAGTGTATACCAGACACATGTCTGTGTATTAAGTGACTTAACATGATCACTCACATATGTATATGTATATTTAACGATTAACATGATCACTCACACATGAATATATGTACATTTAGCGATTAACATGATCAGTCATATGTATGTATATATGCATATTTAACTGCTAATGTGATCAATCACACATATGTGTAATGAGTCAAAATCATAATAACACTATTGTAATAAGCCAGGGAAGAGGCTGGGTTTTAACTCACGATAAGCCAGTCTTAGACTTACTAATATGATCACTCACATATCTTAGAGACTGACGTCATCACTCACATAGTTATTAATGGTCATGGCAATAAAGTTTGATATGCTGGGAGATGATGACCACGACGCTCCTTATAAGTAACAAGTCATGCAGCGCGTCATGTCAAGTATTAGCAACAAGTGGTGTCAAAGTTAATGAAATCAGTGTATATACACTGAGAAGTGTATTTCTGCGTATTTAATACACGAAAAAGTGACTCTTTGGTTTTTAAATGGGTTGGAAACCCATTTTCAATGTGCCTGCAGTTTTTAATATCCTCGGGTACACAGCACCTCAGCTGATGCTTTTAACAACATATATACAGTACCAGTACAAAGGTTCTACTAAGCGGGTCATCTTGTGACAAATACCAATGTCAGGAGACACTTGCCCTGTTTCCTGGCAAGTAAAACACCACCACCGTCACTCACTTGTTGGACGGTGATGCCCACGGTACATACTTACCTCTTCACGACCACGGTACATACTTACCTCTTCACGACCACGGTACATATTTACCTCTTCACGACCACGGTACATACTTACCTCTTCACGCCCACGGTACATACTTACCTCTTCACGCCCACGGTACATACCTCTTCACGACCACGGTACATACTTACCTCTTCACGACCACGGTACATACCTCTTCACGCCCACGGTACATACTTACCTCTTCACGACCACGGTACATACTTACCTCTTCACAACCACGGTACATACTTCTTCACGACCACGGTACATACCTCTTCACGACCACGGTACATACTTACCTCTTCACGACCACGGTACATACTTACCTCTTCACGATCTTCTATCAACAAGAAGAGGGAGGAGGAGAGAAGATATAATACAATTCCAAAGTTTGCTTGTATTTTGGCATGGAATTAATGAAGAAGAGGTTTTATGGCTGATACAAGATAAAAGTTTAGGATGGGAGGGCAGGCAAGGTGGTCTAGTCTCCATCAATATGATAACAAGCCGCACTCACTCGGCCTCAACAATCTGCATAAGAAAAACCCTCATAATACCTTGCCCTGGTAACGCAACAACAAAATTTAAATGTAAATTACATTTTAAAATTCCTATCGAGTAAAATCGCAGTGGAAATTGTGAATAATATGATAATTTATGAAGGAAAGGATCTTACTTAGTATACCCATGGTGGAGCACTAACAGCAGACAATGATATTCTAGCCTCTATGGTGGAGCACTAACAGCAGACAATGATATTCTAGCCTCTATGGTGGAGCACTACAGCAGACAAGGATATTCTAGCCTCTATGGTGGAGCACTAACAGCAGACAATGATATTCTAGCCTCCATGGTGGAGCACTACAGCAGACAAGGATATTCTAGCCTCCATGGTGGAGCACTACAGCAGACAAGGATATACTAGTCTCCATGGTGGAGCACTAACAGCAGACAATGATATTCTAGCCTCTATGGTGGAGCACTACAGAAGACAAGGATATTCTAGCCTCTATGGTGGAGCACTAACAGCAGACAATGATATTCTAGCCTCCATGGTGGAGCACTACAGCAGACAAAGATATTCTAGCCTCCATGGTGGAGCACTACAGCAGACAAGGATATACTAGTCTCCATGGTGGAGCACTACAGCAGACAATGATATTCTAGCCTCTATGGTGGAGCACTACAGCAGACAAGCATATTCTAGCCTCCATGGTGGAGCACTACAGCAGACAAGGATATACTAGTCTCCATGGTGGAGCACTACAGCAGACAATGATATTCTAGCCTCTATGGTGGAGCACTAACAGCAGACAATGATATTCTAGCCTCCATGGTGGAGCACTACAGCAGACAAGGATATACTAGTCTCCATGGTGGAGCACTACAGCAGACAATGATATTCTAGCCTCTATGGTGGAGCACTACAGCAGACAAGCATATTCTAGCTCCATGTGGAGCACTACATGACAAGGATATACTAGTCTCCATGGTGGAGCACTACAGCAGACAATGATATTCTAGCATCTATGGTGGAGCACTAACAGCAGACAATGATATTCTAGCCTCCATGGTGGAGCACTACAGCAGACAAGGATGATACTAGCTCCATGGTGGAGCACTACAGCAGACAATGATATTCTAGCCTCTATGGTGGAGCACTACAGCAGACAAGCATATTCTAGCCTCCATGGTGGAGCACTACAGCAGAGAAGGATATTCTAGCCTCTATGGTGGAGCACTACAGCAGACAAGGATATTCTAGCCTCTATGGTGGAGCACTACAGTAGACAAGGATATTCTAGCCTCCATGGTGGAGCACTACAGCAGACAATGATATTCTAGCCTCCATGGTGGAGCACTACAGCAGACAATGATATTCTAGCCTCCATGGTGGAGCACTACAGCAGACAATGATATTCTAGCCTCCATGGTGGAGCACTACAGCAGACAATGATATTCTAGCCTCCATGGTGGAGCACTACAGCAGACAATGATATTCTAGCCTCCAAGGTGGAGCACTACAGCAGACAATGATATTCTAGCCTCCATGGTGGAGCACTACAGCAGACAAGGCTATACTAGTCTTCATGGTGGAGCACTACAGCAGACAAGGATATACTAGTCTCCATGGTGGAGCACTACAGCAGACAAGGATATACTAGTCTTCATGGTGGAGCACTACAGCAGACAAGGATATACTAGTCTCCATGGTGGAGCACTACAGCAGACAAGGATATACTAGTTCATGGTGGAGCACTACAGCAGACAAGGATATACTAGTCTTCATGGTGGAGCACTACAGCAGACAAGGATATACTAGTCTCCATGGTGGAGCACTACAGCAGACAAGGATATTCTAGCCTCCATGGTGGACCACTACAGCAGACAAGGATATACTAGTCTCCCTGGAGCCTCACAGACAGGATCTGTCATTATGTGAGCACTACAGCAGTACGATATACTAGTTATGGTAGCACTACAAGACAAGGATATACTAGTCTCATGGATGAACTCCACAAGATATTCTAGCTCATGTCGTGACTCCAGACAAGAAACTAGTCTTCTTTGTCATTATGTGAGGTACATATTCTGGACAAACATTATGTTTGACTCCCAAGCAACTCTGTCGGACCAGACAGAAAGTCTTCCAATCTCAAGCCACCCCTGGGGAGCACGAGACCAACCTCTGGGGAGCACGAGACCAACCTCTGGGGAGCACGAGACCAACCTCTGGGGAGCACGAGACCAACCTCTGGGGAGCACGAGACCAACCTCTGGGGAGCTGGATGAAGTGCTTCAGATATCAGTTGCATCATGTCATACATGTTATCCACATTTAATACATTTAAAATGTATTAAAACCTGAATGTATGCAAGTATGTATGTACTCACCTAATTGTGGTTGCAGGGGTTGATTCATAGCTCCTGGCCTCGCTGGTCGCCTCTTCACTATATGTATATATATATATATATATATATATATATATATATATATATATATATATATATATATATATATATATATATAACATGCTGCGACCAGCAGGGATCGAACCCGAGTCATTTAGTCAGTCTCTCTAAATTATCGACACCTTTTAGTCAGTCTCTAAATTATCGACACCTTTTAGTCAGTCTCTAAATTATCGACACCTTTGTCCACTACAATTACAGGTGTTTGAATCCAAGAATTCTATAATCTTTATTGTGAACAATTATGCACTGTTGTCTTGACTTTAAATTTTTGCTAATCAAAACTAGATTTTTTTCGTATTCACTCTGACTAAGATCTACATTATTTAGCTTATAAGTGCCATAATCATTTCTCTGATCTAAGATTAGATGGAACCTTGTACTTGTCTGCACTGAACTGCATCTGCCACTTTTCAGACCACATCAACCTGTCCAGATCAAATTTATGTAGCTATTTAGTCCCTCATTAATGTCGTTTATGTAGATTGTGAACTTGAAGCGTCCTAACACTGACCCCTGTGGCACATCACTTGCAACAGGTTCCCATTCCAATTTCTCCCCATTAATGCAAACTCTCTGTTGCCTATCGGTCAGCCATGCCTCGGCTCAGGAGATCATTTCTCTTCTTATTTTATGTGCCACTGCTTTCTTAATCAAGTCTCCTGCGTGGAACTTTATCAAAGGCTTTACTGAAGTCCATACACACAATATCTCATTCTTTATCTTGATCTACCGCCTCGAATATCTTAGATAGAAATGGTTAGCAAATCCGTAAAGCAAGAACACCCCTTCGTAAAACTACTGAGATTCGTCAATCAAACATCTTTCAATGTGGCTTCGAACTGCGTCGACAAATACTGACTATCAACTTTCCTGTATGTCCTCAAGGTACCTGAGTGTTCCCGGGGTGGAATAATAATAATAATAATAATAATAATAATAATAATAATAATAATAATAATAATAATAATAATAATAATAATAATATCTTTATTTGTACAAGTACATGTACATGGTATACAGGCCTAGCTGACATCAATGACATACTACTATATATAGAAAGCCTCTTTTTATGCAGAGCATTTCGGGCAAATTAGGTTAGTTTTGTCCCAGGATGTGACCCACATCAGTCGACTAACACCCAGGTATCCATTTTACTGATGGGTGAACATAGATAACCAGTGTAAAGAAACACGCCCAATGTTTCTACCCTAACTGAAAATTGAACCCAGCCCCTCGCCGTGTGAAGCGAGAGATTTAGCCACCAGGCCACGGGGCATCCGGTACTCGTCCATCACGTCTGGTGGTGGTGGTAAGAAAGTCCTCCTTACATGGGTCTTACATACATAGTTATATGATGACCAGCTCAGAGGAGATTTTGGTTATTTGGACGAGGCTTCCTTCGTTTACTTACCGGTCCACTCTATAAAAATTAAATATCACACCATAAGATGTTGTAGTAGGTTTTTCAATATAATAAACAAAGAACCACAAAACAGTAATTAACGTTTTAGTTAGGATATTATATGTACTTGGTGGTAGATCAGGTCTGAGGTGTAGTCCACCTCGACACGTGACAGAAAACGTAGAAACTGAATATAGAGAAAACGAATTTAGGACATAAACTTAAATAAATAAATGAAACGCTGTCTATAAATACATTTTTCAACATCCCTCCCACCGAGGCAAGGTGACCCGAAAAAGAAGAAACATTTTCACCGTCATTCATTCAATCAGTCCTGGCAGAAGTGTATTGACACCACAGTCCAGTGGCCTGGTAGGCAACGCTCTTGCCTGTCTGACTTTTTTTGGGTTATCCTAGGTTTTCTACACATATGCTGCTATGTATGGTAATCTATGTAACTGTATTTGTGTATACCTGAATAAACTTACTTACTTACTTGCCTCGCACACAGTGTCCGTGGTTCAATTCCCGGCAGGGGTGAAAATACTGGACGTGAAACACGCTGTTTACCTAGCAAGTAAGTAGGTACCTGGGTGTTAGTCGACTGGTATGGGTCGCATCCTGGGGGACAAGATTTGAGGACCCAATGCAAATAAGACAGAGTCCTCGATGACGCACTGCCTTTCTTGGGTTAACCTGGGTGGCTAGCCCTCCGGGGTTAAAAATCCCAACAAAATCTTACCTTATCGTTTGAACTGCAACATTCACACCCTTCCAAGAGTGCAGACATCGTGCTTCTTCCCTTCAGAACTAAGTCCAACTAACCGGTTTCTCTGAATACCTTCATAAATATTGCCTTGCTCGCACTGCAACAACCCGTCAAGCACTAAAATTTCCTCCACTTTTTGTAACAGGCACACACAAGTATGATGGATGTCCAAGCCCATAGCACTCAAAACCTTTACCTTCCTTCCTTTACCTTCTGGGACGACTCCTATCCCTCCACCCCAGATTTATACTCCCTCCTAATTCCTTCCTTTCTAAATATCCAAGGCACGTCAACAGCCTACTCAACCTTGTGAATAATATTTTGGGTAACCCCACACTCTTAAGCTCCAAGTGATAAATTCTCTGCATAATACTCGCACCACATAGCGCCCTCAAACACATCTCAACTTCCTCCTCGATGCAACATTTAAAATTCATATAGCGATTTTGGTACAACCTCACATTCCTCTTTTTGTATAAAGTTGTCTCCATACTCCAGGTATACGCCGTAGATGACTCAATGCACAGCCTACTTTTTTTCTCATCAGTTCTGTGGTTCACCTCATCTTTCATAGATCCATCCGCCCTCCAAGGCATTCTAACGAACCGCCACTTTGTTAAGCAATTTGAAAAAATTATAGTCTGCAGTTTAAGAACGAGTTCGTTTTGATTTGAGTATGTCCTTATGAGCAGCTGGTGTTTGAGTCACAGCTGCAAGATCCTGCAACACTTGACGTACTTAATATAACTTTTTAGACGATTTAACCTGATTTCAGGACAGATACGTTTCTTTGCCCCCCCCTTCCTTGTTAATATAGGAATGAGTGCAAATCAGCGCCATCTGTGTTTCAACCGTCATTCCTTCAGGGGCTCGCCTGGAACACCCCGAAGAGGTCTCTTTATTTTGCTTTCTTTTCTTGGTTTCTTTGTTTACTTCTGGTAATTTTCGACTGGTGTTGCACCTGACAAGCGTAAGTACCTGCTCCCCAAATGAACATACATTTATTTAATATCTGATCAATGATTTGTATTTCTTTAACTTAATTTGTAGCTGATATCACTAATGTCTCTAATGGAAGACGTGAATTTTGAGCTATTATTAAAGCTTTGTTTTTTTTACCAAAAGTGTATGGCTCGTGTAGCTTATCTAACTGGACAAGCTCTGATGTGACCCACTAGTCAAACTAATTGATCCCCTTCCACCCCCCTGGATTAGAATCCTAACTGGAGATGTAAGATAAGATAAGATTTCTTCGGATTTTTAACACCGGAGTGTTAGCCACCCAGGATAACCCAAGAAAGTCAGTGCGTCATCGAGGACTGTCTGTCTTATTTCCATTGGGGTCCTTAATCTTGTCCCCCAGGATGCGACCCACACCAGTCGACTAACAACCCAGGTACCTATTTGCTGCTAGGTGAACATGACAACAGGTGTAAGGAAACACGTCGAAATGTTTCACCCACCGGGAATCGAACCTGGGCCCTCCGTGTGTGAAGCGAGAGCTCTAGCCACCAGACCACCGGGCCAGGTTAATATGCAGTCGATAAGCTCTGAGCCTAACATGAACCTTCAATAAATCCCTCCCTCGTGGGTTTAGCGGTTCTTTATTATAGTAAATCCCTACGATATTCAGTTATTAGTATTTGAGGTTAATATGTCATAGATTTAATTCACAGAAATGTCGAGTAGGTAAGGAACATTTTACTGTACCAGTCCTAAATAAAACCTTTGGTTTGTGGGGTGTTGGTTTAAAACCTATCGACTACACAAGTCAATAATTAAGACTGCGTATCACTTGTTTACTCTGTATATATACTTTGTATATATATACACTGAGAAACATACACATCTCGGTGTATATACCCTGTTGCTCCCGAAGTAACTTTCATACTAGATTAAGTTAGGCTAGTATGAGCTGTTGTCTTAGTACTACCATGCTGGACAAACAACTCTCTCCTTGATGCTATTGAAGGGCTCTTCATCCAAGGAATTGGAACTACCTCCCCTTCCCTGGATCAAACCTGATTTCATCTCATTCCTCCAGACTGTAGAACCTCTTGCGTGTTTAGCGCTCCCTCGTGAATATAATGCAACTCGTAGGATTAATTTATTGTATTTTTTTTTCTAACAGTTTTGCATATGATATATACACAGAGTTGTATGTGTGTGTGTACGCTCAAGGTTTACTTCAATACATATTTTAGGGATTGTGACACGTTACACAGCCCTAATGGCTTGCATAGCCGATAGTTTTTTAAACCCAGTTAGCCAACCTGCAGCCTATTATGAAAAAAAAGAATATGTTGTGTTCATAATGTGCAAAACATTATTGAAGCTGTGACAGTGACGTCAACCACCAGAAGCACAACACAGGTGTAGACAAAGACTGTGTTGAAGAACAAACTTTTAACGGGACATTTCCATCTGTACAGCTTTATCAAGTCCCAATCAAAGCGTATTTTTCAACTCTTGTCTTTGTCATAAGCAAACAGTATATAGCTAGATAAGACATCCTAGTTTCTGTTTTTTCTAGGAGGCAAGATGACGGCGCTGGGAGCAAGGTAGCAACTCAACAAGTGTTCTTCAGACTGGTGTTCAACCTGAGGCGAGTCTTACAACACTGGTGTTCAACATGAGGCGAGTTTTACAACACTGGTGTTCAACCTGAGTTGAGTCTTACAACCCTGGTGTTCAACATGAGGCGAGTTTTACAACACTGGTGTTCAACCTGAGTTGAGTCTTACAACCCTGGTGTTCAACCTGAGGCGAGTTTTACAACACTGGTATTCAACCTGAGGCGAGTCTTACAACCCTGGTGTTCAACATGAGGCGAGTCTTACAACACTGGTGTTCAACATGAGGCGAGTCTTACAACACTGGTGTTCAACCTGAGGCGAGTCTTACAACACTGGTGTTCAACCTGAGGCGAGTCCTACAACACTGGTGTTCAACATGAGGCGAGTCTTACAGCACTGGTGTTCAACATGAGGCGAGTCTTACAGCACTGGTGTTCAACCTGAGGCGAGTCTTACAGCACTGGTGTTCAACCTGAGGCGAGTCTTACAACACTGGTGTTCAACATGAGGCGAGTCTTACAACACTGGTGTTCAACATGAGGCGAGTCTTACAACACTGGTGTTCAACATGAGGCGAGTCTTACAACACTGGTGTTCAACATGAGGCGAGTCTTACAACACTGGTGTTCAACATGAGGCGAGTCTTACAACACTGGTGTTCAACATGAGGCGAGTCTTACAACACTGGTGTTCAACATGAGGCGAGTCTTACAACACTGGTGTTCAACATGAGGCGAGTCTTACAACACTGGTGTTCAACCTGAGGCGAGTCTTACAACACTGGTGTTCAACCTGAGGCGAGTCTTACAACACTGGTGTTCAACCTGAGGCGAGTCTTACAACACTGGTGTTCAACATGAGGCGACTCTTACAACACTGGTGTTCAACCTGAGGCGAGTCTTACAACACACCAGGTATTGTGACAGTTTCCATTCCTTAGCTGTCTGGATGTAGTCAGCGGTAACTTTGTATGGGAATATCCAGTGCCATACATAAAACTTCTTGTATGGATTAAGTAATGTAGAAACACTAATACGAGGCAAAATATTCTCATTATTTTATATGGTGATCGTAAGAAGAGATAGTGATTGTGCCGAGTAAATGGATGAGAGAAAATATTGTAACAGAGTATCTCCGCTCAATAACAAAAACATTGAACAATTTAATAAGCTGATATAGTTCAGTAAATTCTGTTTAGAAGTAAGAATATACAAATTAAAAGTTGGGGAAAAAATCAAAATAGCATTGAAGTTGAATTTCAAGTGTGAGAGAAAAGCTGAGAATTAACTAGGTCATTAGAGCCAGGTAATGAAACTGATTAAGCTGAAAGAGGTTGTATCCCTCCTGCTTGAAGGACTCCTTCACGTCATCTATGTTGAAGAATTGTTGCAGTTCATTGTCTTGGTACAGGATCATCTGCAACAACAAACATTATAACAGTTTTTCTCAAGCTTCAATAACTTGACTGGTTACAAATCTGGCCGCGATAAATGTACGAACGACACCACTCCTTGGGATAACCTAAACGGGTTTAGCACTTCTCGAAATACAATCTATTTGATGAGAGTCCACTTAGTGTCGTGATACAGGAGCCTTGTGTTTACTTATTCTTATTGACATAATAGATCAAGATACTGGTTGATCAAGGTTTAGCGCTTCTATTTGATTATAATAATAATAACTGGTTGATCATATCTCTTAATAAATTAGATCAGCACCAGTAAAACAAGTCTGTAGGTGTCTGCTAAACTTGGCACAAAATTTTGTGTTTAGTGTTAGACACGTTTTCATATACTAGTTATGACAGTACCAAGTAGCCTATAACTTTGATCTATTGTCGTGAGCGCAAATGAAGCCTAATACATAAATGCAGTTTACCGCCTATAATAACTGGATCTATCCACTGTCTTGCTGCACTCCATACCCTACTAATCATCCATCTCCCGCTTACAATCCATTCTCCCTGCATCGTGTCCTGCCTGGCCGCGTTGTATAACCCTTGTGGTTTAGAGCTTCTTTTGATTATAATAATAATAATAATAATAATAACTGGACAGGAAGACAAAATAAGAATTACTAAAAAAATAAGAATTACTAACACAAACACGTCTCGAGGGAGGTTTCTTGTAACATAAGAATGGAGGAGCACTGTAGCATACCTACTGGCCCATACAAGGCAGTATGGGCCTGGAGTATACCTGGAGAGGGTTTCGGGGTCAACGCCCCGCGGCTCGGTCTGAGACCAGGCCTCGTGGTGGATCAGGGTGTGATCAGCCAGGCTGTTACTGCTGGCCGACGCAAACTGACGTACGAACCACAGCCTGGCTAGTCAGGTACTGACTTTAGGTGCCTGTCCAGTGCCTTCTTGAAGACAATCAGGGGTCTATTGGTAATCACCCTAATGTATGCTGGGAGGCAGTTGAACAGTCTTGGGCCCCGGACACTTATTGTGTTCTCTCAGTATACTTGTGGCGCCCCTGCTTTTCATTGGGGAAATGTTGCATCGTCTGCAGAGTCTTTTGCTTTCATAGGGAGTGATTTTCGTGTGCAGGTTTGGTACTAATCCCTCTAGGATTTTCCAAGTGTATATTATCATGTATCTCTCTCGCCTGTGTTCCAGGGAATACAGATCAAGGGACTTCAACCGTTCCCAGTAATTTAGGTGCCTTGTCGTTTAGAGCCTTAGGTTTAGAGCTCCCTATAAATGTAATTACTACCACAAACAATACAAATAATATCACCAAGTTAAAAAGTTAAAAAAAAGCCATCGTTAATAGACTACTAGAGGAACACTGAAGTTATTTAGGATAATAAAACTAAGTTACCTGCACGTGGAACTTGTTTTTAAGTTGATTGTTTCGAGTGATGAAGTTTAGGGTCATCTCCATGCCTCCACCATAGACGTCCATGATGAGTAGGTCCACCTGAGGAAGACAGTGACCTGAGTTACTCCTTCAAGGACGGGGGACCTTCATCCAGCTGAAAGGCTCTTCATCCAAGGAATTGTAGCTATTCTCCCTCGGAACAAACCCGAGGGAGGTAATGTATGACAATTACAGATATAACTCTTCCCTACGTGTGTAATAATAATGAAAATACTGAATTAGGTTAGGTAAGATTCACCAGGAATAGGACTAGTGTTTCCTGACACGGGTCTTGTTATATGATGACCCGCAGCTGGAGCTTTTGGTCATCTGACCGAGACCTTCCACTGGCTTACCAGCCCACCCCTTTAAAAATTAATATTAGTAGTGATACAATACTGAATTGCTCGCCACTATACAGTTTAATAAAGCCCACTGTTAACTAAAAACAAACTGTGTATATATACACTTCTCGGTGTATATATATTCTGAAAGATACACAGCTCAGTATATACAATGAGATACACTCCTCTCAGTATTTATACAGTGTCCATGGAATGTTGAGACGACTAAGGTAATGTCTGCACCTCACAAACTTAACTAAGGTTAATCTATGCTACTTTTCCTAGCTAACTTGTGTTGTACTCACCTGCAGGTACCATGGTTCATTATGCACGGTTATACATCTTGCTAGAATTGGTTTAATGGGTTTAACTGAAGGTAACCAGTTCCAACATAACTTATGCAGTGCTAACCTGTGATAATGTATTATTACAGGAATGATGTGTGGCCGGGGATGGTTGGTTAATGGGGGTTTAAAACCTGTCCACTACACTAGGGTCATTAAGGCTACATTTTACCACCAGAGAGGAATATTTTAACCCCTAAAATAGGGATGAAAGTAAACTGTCAGGATACACACGACGAGAGAAACCCATCTCTTTGTGTATACAGTATATAGTGTCCGTGTGGCTGGAGAGTGAGAAGATGCAAGTATTGTTTAGAAAGTCATTATGACTCACCTGCCTGTACCTACTGGCAGTGAGTACGGAGAAGAGAGGGTAGCATGTGGTGGTCCACGTCTCTCCAAACAACACTTCCTGAACGACATTAGCACACCATTAATATCATCTTTAACTATGAAAAATCACATTTGCATGTGCTTAATCATGAATTAGAATAATTCAAAATAGTTTGAACCAACACGCCAGTACTTGCATATACCAAGCTACGCACAACTCTACCCCAGCAGCTACATCAAGGTAAGGTAGAGGGAACGTACTGTAGTAGTAGCGTATTTCAGCAGCTTGGAGTGTCCCAGCTGGTTACGATAAACCTCGTCCGTCACTGTACTTGGGGAACGTGTTCGTACAAACTTCTCCTGTACACAGAGACAACCAGTTACTACCATTATATTAATAACCTTTTAACATGACATTAATATGATTCGTATTAAACATTCATTCAGTATAATGTTACAGCTAAGCAAATAATAATGTTACAACCAAGCTAATAGTGGCGTTACAGGTAAGCTAATAGTGGCGTTACAGGTAAGCTAATAGGGGTTACAGGTAAGCTAATAGTAGCGTTACAGGTAAGCTAATAGTGGCGTTACAGGTAAGCTAATAGTAGCGTTACAGGTAAGCTAATAGTAATGTTACAGGTAAGCTAATAATGTTACAGGTAAGCTAATAATGTTACAGGTAAGCTAATAGTAATGTTACAGGTAAGCTAATAGTAATGTTACAGGTAAGCTAATAATGTTACAGGTAAGCTAATAATGTTACAGGTAAGCTAATAATGTTACAGGTAAGGTAATAATGTTACAGGTAAGATAATAATGTTACAGGTAAGATAATAATGTTACAGGTAAGATAATAATGTTACAGGTAAGATAATAATGTTACAGGTAAGATAATAATGTTACAGGTAAGATAATAATGTTACAGGTAAGATATGTTACAGGTAAGCTAATAATTACAGGTAAGCAATAATTTACAGGTAAGCTAATAATTTACAGGTAAGCAATAATATTAATATGTTACAGGTAAGCAAATAATATTACAGGTAAGCAAATAATATTACAGGTAAGCTAATAATATTACAGGTAAGCAAATAATGTTATAGGTAAGCTAATAATATTACAGGTAAGCAAATAATATTACAGGTAAGCAAGTGACGTTAGTCAAAGTTCTTACGTGTGTGTTATGTAAGCTAATTTACGGTAGCCAATATTAATAAGCTTTAGTCTTACAGTGTAGTATAATTCTGTGTTGTTACATGTGCATATGTTTCAAAGCTCCTTATTCATAAGGGGAGAAAATAAATTGTTTCAATATTATTTGAAGAAGAACCCGGACCCTTAGCGACTGTACTGGCCCAGCTACAACTGATCAGTGCTTATATAAAATGATTGGGAAGTATTATGCATAACTCAGGTATTCTTCCCCCAAAGTAAGTTTGGGGTTGCCTTGTGTACTGTCCCACACTGGTAGTGTGGGCGAGGACCTAGGTGTGGGTGTGGTTCTGGGTATGTGTGGGTGAAGGCTTACCTGTGTGGGTGTTAGGCTGGTAGTGACACACAGGTAGTGTGGGTGAAGGCTTACCTGTGTGGGTGTTAGGCTGGTAGTGACACAGACAGGTAGTGTGGGTGAGGTTCTGGGTGAGTTACGGAGGTGATGATAGTTAAGTGGATCAGCCTCCACTAACAGCCCCCTCCACCCCCGAGCTGCCTCCAGCCACCAAGTGTTGCTCAGCCACACTCCATCCTGAGCACCAACCTCCACGAACACTCCACCCTCCTGCACAACACAAGTAACACTATATTACAAGCATATAATAAGATATAATTAGGTCGGTTAATTAAGGCATCTATTCACCACCACTCAATACTACATTAATCTCTAAAACAGGGATTGAAATAAACTAACAGCACTGAGAGGCATACACCTCTCAGTTAACACTATTATAACCATATAATCATGTATAAAATTAAAACGTACTTACGTTTTAATGAAATAAAGTATAATTATGGAAATGGTTAGTACATTCTTAAGAATGCAATACGTATATCATACACGTATATGAATATCACTGGAAAAACAGTGAATGAATGAATGATGGTGACTGTGTATTCTTTTCTTGGGTCACCCAACCGAAAAATACATATAATCTGAATCAGAGTCCAAACAAGCTTGTGTTGTCTGTAAATTGTATGGATTTTTTATACACCAAATATTTACATGGAAGACATGCATGAGGTGTGTGATGGGGGTCCCAGGCGCCTAATGTAAAGTTGGTGTAGCTAGGAGAGGTTAATGGGATGTGAAGTCCCTTTTCCACGGAGATCCTGAGTAGTTGTTACATTTGCAACCTGAGTGTGAAGCTGTGTAATGCTTAATAGCACATGGGGGCTATCATGTCAGAGAGGCTTTAAGTATAACCTTACAGGAAGTTAGATTAGGACCTGCACTAAGGCCCTGTAAAGTGGATACTACTGTACGGTCCTGTAGACGTGTAGTGAACTCTGGTAGATGCAACTGTGCACTAATTAACCTCGGATGGTTAATAACTCTGGATAATCAAAGCAAGCCAAGCAGAATGGCTTATTTACACCAAGATTCTTCCTTCCCCAAGTTGCCACCCACAACTTTCGACAAACTGCTGGGTACCTATTTACTGCTAGGTGCAGAGCAGCATCAGTGTTGTGGGGGTGATGGACTGGCAGAACATTCAACCACCACATCCATAGTTTTATTCGTGTCCTGGAAGACTCTTCTGCTTTTTCCTAATTTAATGTTTTTAAGAATGTAGGTCCCGATATATGTTGAACAAATATCTAACTATCTATATTTACAAGTCAAACTCACTACATTGCTTCATGGATGAGTACACAAATATTTTGGAGCACTGAAAGGGAGAAATTAAAAAAATATTACTTACCATCTCATTATATAAAGCGTTAAACTCGTTTGGGTCATTCAGCACAAGTGTTGCAGGCTCGATCCTGCATGCACTAATCATGAAAAATGTACATTGCCTAGTTACATCACGCTCATACAAGCACCTTTCTCTGAAGAATAGTCCTGATGTTTTCTTCTGTGACGTTGTATGAAGGTATGTGTGCCCAGGGCGGGTGGTGAGGATCAAGGTCATGCCCAAGTGCCCGCGGTGCCGCCTCTATAGAGCCTCGCAGGTGACTTATTAAACGGTTGTCGTGCCAGAGCAGCGGATGACGCAGCACGTGACGCGCACACTCACCTGCCCTCACAACACATCACAAGTTAGTGTTGTGATCACTGACGGGTAATATAACAAGAAACATTACAAAAGTGGAGTGAGAGATGGTGGTTTTCCGAGATGTAAACATTACACAACATATACACAAGAGAAAGCAGCGTCATAAACTTCTCTCTACCATGTACTGGTTGTGTATTGTTCCAGTCACTCGTGATGTTCCAGCCTCATCCAGGTGAGACATCACATCACTCGTGATGTTCCAGCATCATCATCCAGGTGAGACACATCACTCGTGATGTTCCAGCATCATCTTCTTGAGATGGAATCTTGAGTGTTTAAACTTTATAATTTGTACAGCGATCAACTCTGTATTCTGGTCTCTTTATCTGTTGGTTTTATTCTCTCCTTTATTAAGAGGTTTTGATGTTAGTGCTGGTTCAGTTTCCTCGTCTGTTAAGTGTGCACCTGGGTTTTGGTACACCTGCCCCTAAGGAAAGTTGTATTAATCTGAAACTCTAATGTACGTACCAGGACAAGTGATTAATTTGGGAGGAGCAACACAGCTGCTACG
Organism: Cherax destructor; assembly: GCA_009830355.1. NCBI lineage: Eukaryota > Metazoa > Arthropoda > Malacostraca > Decapoda > Parastacidae > Cherax > Cherax destructor. The sequence goes on along the minus strand of WNWK01001032.1, from coordinate 181,520 downwards.
AAAACTGAGTGGCAGCAAGGAGAACAATGGGACTGGTCTCTTTGTATGGAAATTCTACCATATTTCTACCAAATTCTACCAACATTATTACAGAGACGAGGCTGTAGGCGAGGCTGTAGGAGAGGCTGTAGGAGAGGCTGTAGGCGAGGCTGTAGGCGAGGCTGTAGGAGAGGCTGTAGGAGAGGCTGTAGGCGAGGCTGTAGGAGAGGCAGCGAGGCTGATGTTCCCTCAAGGAGCTTGCAAAGTGCACTATCTGTATTCTTATTTGTCGGTCTGCTTTGTGTTTTCAAGTCTCATAACTATGTAATAAATCATTGTAATAATCCCCTCCCCCATTTATACACATTATTTTCCTCTCAATAACCTTGTGTAGGCTGTACCTCACTAGTGACTCTTCCCACAAACTTTCGTTATTAGTGTAATTGTATTCCCTCGTACATTACTTTCCACAATATAATGACCTGATATTTTAAGTGGCTATTAGAGTAGAGTTTGAGTGATGGAAAGTATTCGTCAGAGGATTTGCCACCTCCTGGTGTGACGCAACAGGAGTAACAAACTAAAAACTAACATTAAATCAGGTATAATATAGAAAAGGTAATGACTAAGACCCATATGCAACACCAATGTGTTTTTACTGAGATGTTTCGCCCGCAGAAGCTGGCTTTATTAATGACACATGTCCTTGTTTTGTAGTAGACTGTGAAGGTGAAACGTCTCACTAAAGAAACATAGGTGTTGTACCTGTGTTGCAGCTGTAGAGAAGCACTGGGAGAGAGATGGATGGTGCATCACTGCTGAGAGAGGGGGGGGTTATCAGTAGTGATGGTAGGACACTCACTGCAGGAGGTTGGTGATGGCCGGATAAGAGAGAGGTCAACAGCAGGAGGCTGGCTAGAGTGTACATCTTCCTTGCACCACCAGCAGTAATGTACCACCTGAACCACCGTCAGTACCGCCGCCCACAGGTACACCAGCTTCCACATAAACTCCTGTCTGCTCCACTGCAATGTAACACTGAGTGGTACTAAAATGCTTCGTCATTTTGGGCCATTTTTTTATACTAAAGACATTTATAAATGTAAACGAGATTTTCCTCGCAATTCGTCTAAATATTGAGTTTTCAATATATTTTTTTATTGTACAATGGTGTGAGAAGATTGTGTTAGAAACAACATACACACGTTAGGTTAAATTACAACGGGTGTACACTGCACACACATGTGTGAACTCGACAGGTGCACACTTTACACACAGGTGTAAAACACACGAAGTGCAAACAGTGAGCAGGAACCACCTGTCAGGAACCACCTGTCTGGGATTACGAATGTTACTGTAACGTTGGTATCACTGCTTGTACAGTGTCACTGTAACTGCGTTATCACTTCTTGTACAATGTGTCACTGTAACCTCATCACTGTACGTCACTGTAACCTCATTATCACTACAATGTCACTGTAACCTCATTATCATTGTACAATGTCACTGTAACCTCATCACTGTACAATGTGTCACTGTATGAGGCCTGGTCACAGACCGGGCCGCGGGGGCGTTGACCCCTGGAATTCTCTCCAGGTAACCTCGTTATCACCACTTGTACAATATAATCTTTAACGATAACTTCAATGAAGACTATCCAGATATTAATAACCCAGAGAGTTATTAACCCAGGATAACCCGAGAAAGCCAAGCAGTGTGGCTTATTTCCATTAAAGTTCCTTGTTGATCCCTCTCTAGGATACAACCCACAACACCCACCATTTTTCACTAAGTAAATGAGGAAATTAATAGAATATGTGGCAAGAGTATGGTGGTGGTGGTGGTGGTGATGGAAAGGGTAATGTAATTGATGGTAGTGATTTTATTGGTTGTAATGTTGTTGTTGGTGGAATGGTTAAATATCCTAGTGATGGTAATATTGCTGGTGGAGGGGAGAAGCACTCTACAACACTACTGCCTGGATACCACCACCGTCACCAAAACTTCCTCCCACAAGGTGGTATTACGGTCCAGTTTTCCTGGTACTGTCTGGCTTCGGAAGTAGTCAGACATAAATATTACTAAAAGTAACATTGTAACTCACTCTTCAAATATACATAATAAGTCACTTTGACTTTCTAGAGTTAGCCCAGATAACTTACTAGGTTATTTAGATGGACTAGTCCCAGATTGCCCAGATAACTTACTAGGTATCTAGATGGACTAGTCCCAGATTGTCCAGATAACTTACTAGGTTATCTAGATGGACTAGTCTCAAATTTGTACACGAAAATCACTTCCTACGAAAGCAAAAGACTGCAGGCGATGCAACATCCCCTCACTGAAAAGCAGAGGCGCCACGAGTACGCTAAGAGACAACACAATAAGTGTCAGGGGCCCAAGACTGTTCAGCTGCCTCCAAGCGGACATAGGGGGAAAGATTACCAATAGACCCCTGGCTGTCTTCCAGAACGCGCTGGACAGGCACCTAAAGTCAGTACCTGACCAACCAGGCTGTGGTTCGTACGTCGGTCTGCGTGCGGCCAGCAGTAATAGCCTGGTCACAGACTGGGCCATGGGGGCGTTGATCCCTGAAATCCTCTCCATTTATACTCCAGGTATAATTATTGTAATTCACCTAAATTTGCGTAACTGTAGTTACGTTTAATGTGCTTAAATAAACTTCTAGGATTCCTATCTTACCCAGCCATCCTGAAACCCTCGCTCACCTCTCACCTTTCTCTTCTTGTTCCAAAATTATTTTTATTCAGGAAAAAACTAAAAATGACTGAACTCCGAAATTCTGACAGGTAAGTTTTAAAGTTGTTGCCAAAGCTTCGAGACAACTGAAAGATGGGAAATTTGTTCCGGGAGGAATTTTGTTAATGCCAATCATCCTGTGAGTGAACATACCACTGTAATAACGGCACTGGTCAGTGCCAATCATCCTGTGGGCGAACATACCACTGTAATAACAGCACTGGTCAGTGCCAATCATCCTGTGAGCGAACATACCACTGTAATAACAGCACTGGTCAGTGCCAATCATCCTGTGAGCGAACTTACCACTATGAAGACAGTAAGGGAATGTATGGCCCATTTATGTAGGTCCCATGTGGGTTTAGTGCTCCCAGGTGAATAATATAATCAAGTTCATCTCAGAATATATAAACCACTCGTAACTTGATTCATCATAATTATTGTTAAAGGGTAAATAAAAAATACAAGCATTATACAAAAAATATATTTGTGAAAAAAGGTAACTTTAAATAAATCTGTTTATTTACTATAAAATATATAAACTTAAGTTTATAGATTCCAAAATTGAAGCAGCAAGATGTTTGGCATAACAGATGGGTGGGCGGCGTGGCGTGTTTGTGGGCGTTGTGGGCGGTGTAGGTTACTGCACAGCAACACCCAGAGAGTTATGGAGGAGAAGGAAGTGTGCAGCAGTGATGGGCAGGTGAGTGTACCCCAGAGACTTGGCTTCCTCACTTATCACTTTCTCGTTGACCAGTGACGTGTCCTGGTACAGGATCACCTGCAGGCAACATTATGCATTATAACCATGTTAGATAAGTGCCGCTGGCGGGGCTAGTTAATTGTGCACCCTTAGGACGCTAGTGGCTAGTTTGTGTACCCCATAACCATCCTGTGGACGCTAGTGGCTAGTTTGTGTACCCCATAACCATCCTGTGGACGCTAGTGGCTAGTTTGTGTACCCCATAACCATCCTGTGGACACTAGTGGCTAGTTTGTGTACCCCATAACCATCCTGTGGACGCTAGTGGCTAGCTTGTGTACCCCATAACCATCCTGTGGACACTAGTGGCTAGTTTGTGTACCCCATAACCATCCTGTGGACACTAGTTGGCTAGTTTACTGTGCGCCCAATATTCATGTATAGGGTAGCGCATGATAATATGACACTGTACACCGTGTACGTCAGGCCCATACTAGAATATGCAGCACCAGTCTGGAACCCACACCTGGTCAAGCACGTAAAGAAACTAGAGAAAGTGCAAAGGTTTGCGACAAGGCTAGTTCCACAACTCAGGGGTCTGTCCTATGAAGAAAGGTTGAGGGAAATAGGACTAACAACACTGGAGGAAAGAAGGGTCAGAGGAGACATGATAACGACATACAAAATACTGCGGGGAATCGACAAGGTAGACAGGGACAGGATGTTCCAGAGAGGGAACACAGAAACAAGGGGACACAACTGGAAGCTGAAGACTCAGATGAGTCAAAGGGATGTTAGGAAGCATTTCTTCAGCCACAGAGTAGTCAGGAAGTGGAATAGTCTAGAGAAAGATATAGTGGAGGCAGGAACCATACATAGTTTTAAGACGAGGTATGATAAAGCTCATGGAGCAGGGAGAGCAGAGACCCAGTAGCGGACAGCGAAGAGGCGGGGCCAGGAGCTGAGTCTCGACCCCTGCAACCACAATTAGGTGAGTACAATTAGGTGAGTACACAGAAGATCATGTTAAAAATGTTCTTAGCGAATGATTATATTCACATGAATCATCAACCCGTACGGTTCATTCAGCGCCAGGTATGGAGAGGGTTCGATCGACTGTTTTCTAATGGTAGGACTGCAAGCCAGTGGTAAAACTAGCAGCTCAGGTCTTGAGTTTGATCTCTTACTGTAGTTATAATACTGCCTTGTGTATTCTAGCAGCCCGCTCCTAGAGTAGTCTGTAAACTGTTCCCTGAGCAGTGTGTAAACTACATTGTTCCCTGAGCAGTGTGTAAACTACTGTTCCCTGAGCAGTGTGTAAACTACATTGTTCCCTGAGCAGTGTGTAAACTACTGTTCCCTGAGCAGTGTGTAAACTACTGTTCCCTGAGCAGTGTGTAAACTACTGTTCCATGAGCAGTGTGTAAACTACACTGTTCCCTGAGCAGTGTGTAAACTACATTGTTCCCTGAGCAGTGTGTAAACTACACTGTTCCCTGAGCAGTGTGTAAACTACACTGTTCCCTGAGCAGTGTGTAAACTACATTGTTCCCTGAGCAGTGTGTAAACTACACTGTTACCTGAGCAGTGTGTAAACTACACTGTTCCCTGAGCAGTGTGTAAACTACTGTTCCCTGAGCAGTGTGTAAACTACACTGTTCCCTGAGCAGTGTGTAAACTACACTGTTCCCTGAGCAGTGTGTAAACTACATTGTTCCCTGAGCAGTGTGTAAACTACACTGTTCCCTGAGCAGTGTGTAAACTACTGTTCCCTGAGCAGTGTGTAAACTACATTGTTCCCTGAGCAGTGTGTAAACTACATTGTTCCCTGAGCAGTGTGTAAACTACACTGTTACCTGAGCAGTGTGTAAACTACACTGTTCCCTGAGCAGTGTGTAAACTACATTGTTCCCTGAGCAGTGTGTAAACTACATTGTTCCCTGAGCAGTTTGTAAACTACACTGTTACCTGAGCAGTGTGTAAACTACACTGTTACCTGAGCAGTGTGTAAACTACACTGTTACCTGAGCAGTGTGTAAACTACACTGTTACCTGAGCAGTGTGTAAACTACACTGTTCCCTGAGCAGTGTGTAAACTACACTGTTCCCTGAGCAGTGTGTAAACTACACTGTTCCCTGAGCAGTGTGTAAACTACACTGTTCCCTGAGCAGTGTGTAAACTACACTGTTCCCTGAGCAGTGTGTAAACTACACTGTTACCTGAGCAGTGTGTAAACTACACTGTTACCTGAGCAGTGTGTAAACTACATTGTTCCCTGAGCAGTGTGTAAACTACACTGTTCCCTGAGCAGTGTGTAAACTACATTGTTCCCTGAGCAGTGTGTAAACTACACTGTTACCTGAGCAGTGTGTAAACTACACTGTTCCCTGAGCAGTGTGTAAACTACTGTTCCCTGAGCAGTGTGTAAACTACATTGTTCCCTGAGCAGTGTGTAAACTACACTGTTCCCTGAGCAGTGTGTAAACTACACTGTTACCTGAGCAGTGTGTAAACTACACTGTTACCTGAGCAGTGTGTAAACTACAATGTTACCTGAGCAGTGTGTAAACTACATTGTTCCCTGAGCAGTGTGTAAACTACACTGTTACCTGAGCAGTGTGTAAACTACATTGTTCCCTGAGCAGTGTGTAAACTACATTGTTCCCTGAGCAGTGTGTAAACTACATTGTTCCCTGAGCAGTGTGTAAACTACACTGTTCCCTGAGCAGTGTGTAAACTACACTGTTACCTGAGCAGTGTGTAAACTACATTGTTCCCTGAGCAGTGTGTAAACTACACTGTTACCTGAGCAGTGTGTAAACTACATTGTTCCCTGAGCAGTGTGTAAACTACATTGTTCCACGAGCAGTGTGTAAACTACATTGTTCCCTGAGCAGTGTGTAAACTACTTTATTTAATTGAAAAACTTCTGAGAATCATTTCTGTGAAAATAATAATGGAAGAAATCTCTGGTGTGGTAGTGTATCAAATTCATCGTTACAGTCTAAGAAAACTGCCTCCGATTCTGTCGTAGAACTCTTAGAATTCGTAAGACCAGGGGTTTTCCATACCAAAATCCGTGCTGGTTGTCTGTACACAATTTTTCTTCTCCCAGGTGCTCCAATATAATTTTCCTCAGTTTTCTCAAATACTTTAGATAGTACACAAGACAGACATAGTGGCCTCTAATTCTGTGCCTCTTGGCTTTTCCTCTTTTATATATGGGGACTATATTTGCCCTTTTCCAATTTAGTGGCATGTGCCCTGCTTAGGGAGGTCTGTGTCTGTCAGAGATTCAAGCAATTTTTAATTGATTTAAAACACTACTATAAATACGGAGTTTTTCATGGTTCCGTATCACTGTAAAGATGGAAATATACTGAGAGCGAGTAGAACACACTACAAGTACTCTGTGAAGTACTCACTACTGTACCTGTACTCAGCGCTGTATAACCCCTGTGGTTTAGCGCTTCTATTTGATTATAATAATAATAATGTACCTGTACTCTGAAGGGGTTCCCAAGTTCCATGTTGACTGTCATGAAGTCTTGAAGTAATTCAAATCCTCCGCCAGCGATGTCAAATATCAACAGATTTATCTATAAAAAAATAATAAAATGCACCTTAGAGGCGCGTGCCAGCAGCAAAGTGAATTACATAGCTGGGAAATTCACCTGTAAAGAATGACTAAAGAAACTAAAAGTGACGTTGGAAGAGAGGAATAGGGAAAGAGGAATAGGCAGAGATAACAGGTAAAATGTTAGGTACCTATAAAGACTGTGAAGAAAATCTTTTAAAGGTACCTTATGCCTCTAGCACCTCCCTCAGTCCCTTCTACCTCGATCTCTTGCTACCCTCTATCCCTGCACTATCCACTGTCCTGCTGCACTCCATACCCTACTAATCATCCCTCTCCCGCTTACTACCCATTCTCCCTGCATCCTGCCCTGCCCTGCTGCGCTGTATGACCCTTGTGGTTTAGCGCTTCTTTTGATTATAATTTTCAAGGTACCAGGACGAACAATACAACATATTCTTAACTTGAAGCAATGTAAACAATACAACATATTCTTAACTTGAAGCAATGTAAACAATACAACATATTCTTAACTTGAAGCAATGTAAACAATACAACATATTCTTAACTTGAAGCAATGTAAACAATACAACATATTCTTAACTTGAAGCAATGTAAACAATACAACATATTCTTAACTTGAAGCAATGTAAACAATACAACATATTCTTAACTTGAAGCAATGTAAAAAAAATGTTTGCAATAAGTATTTCTTGAGAGAGCAGAGCGGGTGATGAACAGGTGATGAGCAGGCGATGAACAGGTGATGAACAGAGTGAACTTGGAAGAACACTTGCAACGTACTGTAAAGCTGAACAAATATAAGCTAATAAAATAAGATGGGAGAAACTCCTCACCGGTAAGTCATGTAACTGTCAACAGTGACTTATTAAGGACATACAACACGGTGAGGGACTTGAAGAAGGTGGATAAGTTATCTGAAAAACGAGTACAGAGTCTTGAACAAAATTGAACATTCAAATAAGCGTAGTGAGGAAGTCTGGCCAGATATGACAGAAGGTTGTGTGGAGGCAGACCACACCCTGAGTTGACTATGTACACCAGGACTCTTGGCCTTTGAAATTAAATCTATCAGTCGATCGAAGGAGCTGGGAAGCTCAACTTTCAAAGAATGCTTCGATGAGAACAGCTAGGTAAGAGCACGTACACATTACCTGCTTGTAGTCAGCTAGGTAAGAACACGTACACATTACCTGCTTGTAGCCAGCAGCAGCTAGGTAAGAGCACGTACACATTACCTGCTTGTAGCCAGCAGCAGCTAGGACGGAGAGTATCGGGTAGCAGGTGGTGTGCCAGGTCTGGCCCAGGTAAAGGTCCTGTTGATAAACAACACAACCATCAGACGTTCCCAGGTTCCAACACTTGTGTTTATAACAGCTTTGTGTACAAGCAGGTTGCACCTACTTCAGCCAAGCAGGTTACACCTACTTCAGCCAAGCAGGTTGCACCTACTTCAGCCAAGCAGGTTGCACCTACTTCAGCCAAGCAGGTTGCACCTACTTCAGCCAAGCAGGTTACACCTACTTCAGCCAAGCAGGTTGCACCTACTTCAGCCAAGCAGGTTGCACCTACTTCAGCCAAGCAGGTTGCACCTACTTCAGCCAAGCAGGTTGCACCTACTTCAGCCAAGCAGGTTACACCTACTTCAGCCAAGCAGGTTGCACCTACTTCAGCCAAGCAGGTTGCACCTACTTCAGCCAAGCAGGTTGCACCTACTTCAGCCAAGCAGGTTGCACCTACTTCAGCCAAGCAGGTTGCACCTACTTCAGTTAAGCAGGTTGCACCTACTTCAGACAAGCAGGTTGCACCTACTTCAGCCAAGCAGGTTACACCTACTTCAGCCAAGCAGGTTGCACCTACTTCAGCCAAGCAGGTTGCACCTACTTCAGCCAAGCAGGTTACACCTACTTCAGCCAAGCAGGTTGCACCTACTTCAGCCAAGCAGGTTGCACCTACTTCAGCCAAGCAGGTTGCACCTACTTCAGCCAAGTAGGTTGCACCTACTTCAGCCAAGCAGGTTGCACCTACTTCAGCCAAGCAGGTTGCACCTACTTCAGCCAAGCAGGTTACACCTACTTCAGCCAAGCAGGTTGCACCTACTTCAGCCAAGTAGGTTGCACCTACTTCAGCCAAGCAGGTTGCACCTACTTCAGCCAAGCAGGTTACACCTACTTCAGCCAAGCAGGTTGCACCTACTCAGCCAAGCAGGTTGCACCTACTTCAGCCAAGCAGGTTGCACCTACTTCAGCCAAGCAGGTTGCCCCTACTTCAGCCAAGCAGGTTGCACCTACTTCAGCCAAGCAGGTTACACCTACTTCAGCCAAGCAGGTTGCACCTACTTCAGCCAAGCAGGTTGCACCTACTTCAGCCAAGCAGGTTGCACCTACTTCAGCCAAGCAGGTTGCACCTACTTCAGCCAAGCAGGTTGCACTTACTTCAGCCAAGCAGGTTGCACCTACTTCAGCCAAGCAGGTTGCACCTACTTCAGCCAAGCAGGTTACACCTACTTCAGCCAAGCAGGTTGCACCTACTTCAGCCAAGTAGGTTGCACCTACTTCAGCCAAGCAGGTTGCACCTACTTCAGCCAAGCAGGTTACACCTACTTCAGCCAAGCAGGTTGCACCTACTTCAGCCAAGCAGGTTGCACCTACTTCAGCCAAGCAGGTTGCACCTACTTCAGCCAAGCAGGTTACACCTACTTCAGCCAAGCAGGTTGCACCTACTTCAGCCAAGCAGGTTGCACCTACTTCAGCCAAGCAGGTTGCACCTACTTCAGCCAAGTAGGTTGCACCTACTTCAGCCAAGCAGGTTGCACCTACTTCAGCCAAGCAGGTTGCACCTACTTCAGCCAAGCAGGTTCACTAAGCCCTGATATCTTCATGGATCTTCGGTTATCGTATTATCAGTATTAAATGCGTAATTGTAGAAATTAAAAATACTCCATACACGTCTCGCACTGCCAGCCCTCGCCATATACACACTCCAAAATTCAGAGATTTTTTTTTTATATTTAGTCCTTACTAATTATTATTATAATTCATTTTTCATGTGTATTTTATAAGTACAAACAATGTTGAAGTACAAACATACCATTATCTCGTTGCTTCCTGGCTTCTCCCTCATTAACCCAACCCGCCATTATTCTCGTTGCTTCCTGGCTTCTCCCTCATTAACCCAACCCTTCTTAAAATTAATACATAACTCCAAACACACAAATAGTAACATGTGTATGTTTTTTTTTAAGCATGATACATTAACTTAACCTTTACCTTTGAATTTCGAGTTTTTTCACTCCCGGAGACTGGCTTTTCTGTCAGTGTGTATTTGCTAAGTATATTTTAATCCCAAATTTTAGGATTAAAATATTCTTGACATGTTTATGGGTGAATTGTAGTGATAATGACCCTCGTGCAGTCGGCAGGCTTCAAACCTTAAAACACTAACCAACCAATCCATAGTACGTGTCTTTACATGTAAGTGCTAATGACAAAATGAATCATCACTTCAGTTATCTAAAAAAAACAACCAAAATCATTACGGTGGGAGACTTAGTTATGAAGAAATAGAATGTGACGTGAGGCCGGGAAAAAGAGCCAACCAAACTCTTAAGATAATGACTGAATAAATCAACAGAATTTAGCGCTTAAGTTCATCACCCATCATCAATAATTACAAAACTAGTGGTAGATTCTTCAGGGCAGGGGAGGCACTAGAGTGCTGGTGGAAGGTCGGACGTTGCATTAAGGATTAGGGTGGGCACCAGACTGACCGTGGGTGGCAGCATGGGCGTGAGGACTGACCGTGGGTGGCAGCATGGGCGTGAGGACTGACCGTGGGTGGCAGCATGGGCGTGAGGACTGACCGTGGGTGGCAGCATGGGCGTGAGGACTGACCGTGGGTGGCAGCATGGCGTGAGGACTGACCGTGAGGGTGGACGTGGACGGGCTGCGTGGGTGGCAGCATGGGCGTGAGGACTGACCGTGGGTGGCAGCATGGGCGTGAGGACTGACCGTGGGTGTGGCGTAGCGCTTCAGCATGGTCTGGCCTCGCTGATGCATTCCTATAGTGGTGTTCCAAGGCTCCGGTTGCTTCCTCCTCACCAGCGCCTCCTGCAGGAGGTGGTCAACAGTTTTAGGAAGGAGAACAACAATACTGCAGGAGTATAAGAGTGCCATGACAGATTATAAAGCCTTGGCACCTAACATCTTCTTCAGTTCTCTGAGTGCAGTAATATATTCTACACTCACAGGTACACAACATGCACTCACAGGTACACAACTTGCACTCACAGGTAAACACAACTTGCACTCACAGGTAAACACAACTTGCACTCACAGGTAAACACAACTTGCACTCACAGGTACACACAACTTGCACTCACAGGTACACACAACTTGCACTCACAGGTACATACAACTTGGGTGAATGTGGGGTATACCTGGTCCCACGGTGGATCAGGGCCTGATTAACCAGGCTGTTACTGCTGGCTGCACGTAGTCGAACGTACAAACCACAGCCCGGCTGGTCGGGTATTGACTTTAGGTATCTGTCCAGCTCCCTCTTGAAGGAGTCATTTACATGGACTCGCCTATATGTGGTTAGAGGGATCGAATCTTAGCTCCTGACCCCGCCTATGAACTTGCTGTTTGCCAGATTCACTTCCTCACCTCTTGAGTCCTTTGGTACTTGCTTTTAAACGTATTGTATGTGTGGAATCTGTCCACCACTTTTTCGTAGAGGTCATTCTGTTTTCTGACCACTCTGAGACTGAAGAAATACTTATTGACAGCCCTGCGACTCATCTGTGTCTAACTTCCAGTTGTGCCCCTGTGTACCTGTTTCATTTTCTCAAACAGACTATCCTGTCTACACCTTCAAGTCCTCTTGAGTATTTTATATGTCGTGTCACTCCTGGTTCTCGTGTCCAGTGCTTGATTCAGTTCCGGAAGCGTTCCAAGAAGCTCACATATCTTAGCTCAGAAACAACCCTCGTTGCATACTTCTGTACTTTCTCTAGTTTCCTAACATGCTTTTCCAGGTATGGGTTCCATACTGGTGCTGCGTACTCAGAGATAGGCATTGAGGTTCCTGAAGACCACTCTTAGATTTGCCAGGCGAGCATTGGCTGCACAGGTCATTCAGCTGATGTGAGCTTGTGGAGGTATGCTAGGCAGTATGATCACCCCAGGTCCTTTTTAAGTCTACAACCTCTGTCCCTTGAGCTTGTACTCAGTGTCCGATCTTCTTGCCCCTTCCCAACCTTCATTATCTTGCCTTTGCTGGGGTTGAATTCCAACAACCACTTATCCGACTAATCTTAGTTTGTCCAGAGTCATTTGGAGCCTTTCCCTGTCCCCATCTGTTTTTATTCTCATTAGTTTTACATCAGCAAACGGATACATCTGACATAATCCATTTGGTATGTCATTTACATAAACAAGAAACAGTACTGGTCCTAATACGGATCCTAGCGGGACTCCTTAAAGATCAGATGGGTGGGTGAAGACCTGGGTGAGTGTGGGTGAAGGCTTACCTGTGTGGGTGTTAGGCCGGTAGTGACACACAGGTAGTGTGGGTGAAGGATTACCTGTGTGGGTGTTAGGCCGGTAGTGACACACAGGTAGTGTGGGTGAAGGATTACCTGTGTGGGTGTTAGGCTGGTAGTGACACACAGGTAGTGTGGGTGAAGGCTTACCTGTGTGGGTGTTAGGCCGGTAGTGACACACAGGTAGTGTGGGTGAAGGATTACCTGTGTGGGTGTTAGGCCGGTAGTGATACACAGGTAGTGTGGGTGAAGGATTACCTGTGTGGGTGTTAGGCTGGTAGTGACACACAGGTAGTGTGGGTGAGGTTCTGTGTGGGTGTTAGGTGGTCAGTACACTACAGGTAGTGTGGGTGAGGACTACCTGTGTGGGTGTTAGGTGGTAGTGACACACAGGTAGTGTGGGTGAAGGCTTACCTGTGTGGGTGTTAGGCCGGTAGTGACACACAGGTAGTGTGGGTGAAGGATTACCTGTGTGGGTGTTAGGCTGGTAGTGACACAGACAGGTAGTGTGGGTGAGGTTCTGGGTGAGTTACGGAGGTGATGATAGTTAAGTGGATCAGCCTCCACTAAGAGCCCCCTCCACCCCCGAGCTGCCTCCAGCCACCAAGTGTTGCTCAGCCACACTCCATCCTGAGCACCAACCTCCACGAACACTCCACCCTCCTGCACAACACAAGTAACACTATATTACAAGTATATAACCCAATATAATTAAGTTTGTTAATTAAGACTGATCTCTCGTCACCACCAGTCAAGAATACATTATTTCCTAAAATAGGTATTATAATAAACTCAAGTAATAGTACTATGATCCAGACTCAATAACGACCTGGGAATGGGAGGCGTGAAGGTGGGTTATCCGGGGTATCCCAGGTATCTCTGGTGTTGCAGTTTGCAAAATAGATAATGTTTATATTATTAGTTTTTAAACTAAGCACTAATGAGTGGACAAATTTCATATTTGTTATGGCATATTTAATAAAAAAATATAACAGTTAAAAGGCCACATAAGTCCTGCAACTTGGTTATGATTATATTAGCAGAAAACAGAACTGTTAATAAAGTTTATCTACTTTGATTAAAATAACAATATTTAGACGTATCCCACTTACTGTGGCTGCAAATATATCTCTAATAGCTTTCTGTGTTGGTGGAGGGTGACATTGTTCCAGGGAGGGTGTTGAGGGTGGAGGGTGACATTGTTCCAGGGAGGGTGTTGAGGGTGGAGGGTGCCATTGTTCCAGGGAGGGTGTTGAGGGTGGAGGGTGCCATTGTTCCAGGGAGGGTGTTGAGGGTGGAGGGTGCCAGCACCACCCCGGGGTGGTGCTTCTATCATACGTCGCAGGTGACGCACAAGACGAGCGTCGTCTGGACGCATAATGGGGTAACGCAGCTTGCGTCTCCAACAGATCTCTACTCCATACGTGTACATATAAAAGATCACAAAGAACTTATATTAATGTGCAAGTTAACACGATGAAAGAGAATTAAATTAGAAAGCGCATTCTCTCAGCACATTATCAAGGGAGTCTTGTATACGTCATGGATGACTCTACCTATAATGGGACAGTTAACAACTTGATGAAGGATGAGTTAGCATAGCCTTATGGTCTTAGCGCTTCTTCTCTGAGTCTAACATAATAATAGCTGAGCCCTTCACTCATGGATATACAGGTCAGGATGAGCCTCGTACATAACCTGACATCAATTTGAAGGATGGTTAGCCTAGCCCTTTGGTTTAGCGCTTCTTTTGATTATAATAATAATAGCCTAGCCCTTCACTCATGGACATGACAGGTCAAGAGTGATACTTTAAAGTATATTGACTAGATTTTTGTCAATATACCTAAAAATTCTCACAATTTTTTTATTAATTATAAATGCATTTAGTTCATAAAATCCATGACTTATGTTCATATTACAATCAATATTAGTTTTATAAATATTGACTAATTTAATCCAGCATTTGATTTTTGTATAAAAAAATTTCAATTTTTTTTTAAACCATTCAACAGGATGATTAATATATTTTTTATATAAATAAAAAGTGACGCCTGCCCAGAGGTAATGTATTTGTGTTTTTTAATCTTATATCCTGGCTTACCAAGTTGCCCTATAGCACTGCATGATCCTTGTAGGTTTAGCGCTTCTTTTTAATAATAATAATAATAATAATAATAGGCTGCCGTACAGAAAATTTGTCATTTTTCTGTAAGGGAAAATGCTGTGTTATGGAGGCACGTGCTTCTTTTTTATTATAATAATTTATGGAGTCATGTCCACTCACAGGATGAGTGACAGTGCCCAATAAACCCGCCACTAGACAAAAATCTAACCACGGAACGGGTTGAGTTCAAACCCCCACCCGTTCCGTGGTCTGAAAGGGTGGGGTTCAAACCCCTACCTGTTCCGTGGTTTGAACGGGTGGGGTTCAAACTCCCACCTGTTCCGTGGTTTGAAAGGGTGGATTTCAAACTCCCACCTGTTCCGTGGTTTGAAGGGTGGGTTCAAACCCACCTGTTCCGTGTTTGAAAGGGTGGTTCAACCCCACCTGTTCCGGGTTTGAAAGGGTGGGGTTCAAGCCCCACCTGTTCCGTGGTTTGAAAGGGTGGGGTTCAAACCCCACCTGTTCCGTGGTTTGAAAGGGTGGGGTTCAAACCCCCACCTGTTCCGTGGTTTGAAAGGGTGGGGTTCAAGCCCCCACCTGTTCCGTGGTTTGAAAGGGTGGAGTTCAAACCCCCACCTGTTCCGTGGTTTGAAAGGGTGGGGTTCAAACTCCCACCTGTTCCGTGGTTTGAAAGGGTGGGGTTCAAACCCCCACCTGTTCCGTGGTTTGAAAGGGTGGGTTCAAACCCCCACCTGTTCCGTGGTTTGAAAGGGTGGGGTTCAAGCCCCACCTATTCCGTGGTTTGAAAGGGTGGAGTTCAAACCCCACCTGTTCCGTGGTTTGAAAGGGTGGAGTTCAAACCCCACCTGTTCCGTGGTTTGAAAGGGTGGGTTCAAGCCCCACCTGTTCCGTGGTTTGAAAGGGTGGAGTTCAAACCCCACCTGTTCCGTGGTTTGAAAGGGTGGGGTTCAAGCCCCCACCTGTTCCGTGGTTTGAACGGGTGAGGTTCAAACTCCCACCTGTTCCGTGGTTTGAAAGGGTGGAGTTCAAACCCCCACCTGTTCCGTGGTTTGAAAGGGTGGGGTTCAAGCCCCCACCTGTTCCGTGGTTTGAAAGGGTGGGGTTCAAACTCCCACCTGTTCCGTGGTTTGAAAGGGTGGGGTTCAAACTCCCACCTGTTCCGTGGTTTGAACGGGTGGGGTTCAAACTCCCACCTGTTCCGTGGTTTGAAAGGGTGGGTTCAAACCCCACCTGTTCCGTGGTTTGAAAGGGTGGGTTCAAGCCCCCACCTGTTCCGTGGTTTGAAGGGTGGGGTTCAACCCCACCTGTTCCGTGGTTTGAAAGGGTGGGGTTCAAACTCCCACCTGTTCCGTGGTTTGAAAGGGTGGGGTTCAAACCCCACCTGTTCCGTGGTTTGAAGGGTGGGTTCAAACCCCACCTGTTCCGTGGTTTTAAGGGTGGAGTTCAAACCCCCACCTGTTCCGTGGTTTGAAAGGGTGGGGTTCAAACCCCCACCTGTTCCGTGGTTTGAACGGGTGGGGTTCAAACTCCCACCTGTTCCGTGGTTTGAACGGGTGGGGTTCAAACTCCCACCTGTTCCGTGGTTTGAAAGGGTGGGGTTCAAACCCCCACCTGTTCCGTGGTTTGAACGGGTGGGGTTCAAACTCCCACCTGTTCCGTGGTTTGAAAGGGTGGGGTTCAAACTCCCACCTGTTCCGTGGTTTGAAAGGGTGGGGTTCAAACTCCCACCTGTTCCGTGGTTTGAAAGGGTGGGGTTCAAACTCCCACCTGTTCCGTGGTTTGAAGGGTGGGTTCAAACTCCACCTGTTCCGTGGTTTGACGGTGGGGTTCAAACTCCACCTTTGTGTTTGAACGGGTGGTTCAAACTCCCACCTGTTCCGTGGTTTGAAGGGTGGGGTTCAAACCCCACTGTTCCGTGGTTTGAAGGGTGGGGTTCAAACCCCACCTGTTCCGTGGTTTGAACGGGTGGGTTCAAACTCCCACCTGTTCCGTGGTTTGAAAGGGTGGGGTTCAAACCCACCTGTTCCGTGGTTTGAAAGGGTGGGTTCAACTCCACCTGTTCCGTGGTTTGAAGGTGGGGTTCAAACTCCCACCTGTTCCGTGGTTGAAAGGGTGGGTTCAAACTCCACCTGTTCCGTGGTTTGAACGGGTGGGGTTCAAACTCCCACCTGTTCCGTGGTTTGAAAGGTGGGGTTCAAACTCCCACCTGTTCCGTGGGTTGTGTACAATCGTGTTATTACAAATTCTTGAAACGAAATATAATTTGTCTTATGGACACACTGTGAGCAGACACCCACTGTTGGCACAGTGTTTGTAGGTGTCAAGGATGTGTTGACTGGTGGTGTCGTGTAGGGCGGCTGGCTGCTGCTGCTCCAGTTTCTCCCTGTACCACAGATATATCTGTACCACCGTCAGCAGTGTGGCCCAGGTCCACCATAGGGTGCGCTGGCCCGCACGACGCCACCACTGAAATTTATAATTAGTTAATTACTACTATAACTAACAGTGTTGGAGCCTAGTTCCTGGACCCTCTGTCTCATGCAGTCTAGTGACTGTTGTCCACAGCGTTATATAAACATATCGAACTAAATTTCCACAAGCATTTATTCTTTCTTTCAACGCACCGGCCGTATCCCACCGAAGCAGGGTGGCCCACCGAGGCGGGGTGGCCCACCGAGGCGGGGTTGCCCTAAAGAAAAAACGAAAATTTATCCTTTTACATTTAGTAATATATACAGGAGAAGGGGTTACTAGTCTCTTGCTCCCGGCATTTTAGTCGCCTCCTACGACACTCATAGCTTACGGAGGAAGAATTCTGTTCCACTTTCCCATGGAGATAAGAGGAAATAAACAAGAACAAGAACTAGGAAGAAAATAGAAGAAAACCCAAAGGGGTGTATATATATATATATATATATATATATATATATATATATATATATATATATATATATATATATATATATATATATATATATGCTTGTACATACATGTGTAGTGTGACTTAAGTGTAAGTAGAAGTAGCAAGACGTACCTGAAATCTTGCATGTTTACGAGACAGAAAAAAAGACACCAGCAATCCTACCATCATGTAAGACAATTACAGGCTTCCGTTTTACACTCACAAGCATTTATTATATAATTATATTTATGTGCCATGAGTACGTTAAGAGACAACACAATAAGTGTCAGGGGCTCAAGACTGTTCAACTGCCTTCTAGAGTTTACCTGGAGAGAGTTCCGGGGGTCAACGCCTCCGCGTCCCGGTCTGTGACCAGGCCTCATGGTGGATCAGGGCATGATCAACCAGGCTGTTACTGCTGGCCGCACGCAATCCAACGTACGAACCACAGCCCGGCTGGTCAGATACTGACTTTAGGTGCCTGTCCAGTGCCTGCTTGAAGACAGCCAGGGCTCTATTGGTAATCCCCCTTATGTATGCTGGGAGACAGTTGAACAGTCTTGGGCCCCTGACACTTATTGTGTTGTCGCTTAACGTGCTAGTGGCTACATAAGGGATATTACCAATAGACCCCTGGCTGTCTTCAAGAAGGCATTAGTCAGTTTGCGTGAGAGGAAGTAACAGCCTGGTTGATCAAACCCGGATCCACCATGAGGCCTGGTCACAGACCGGGCCGCGGGGGCGTTGACCCCCGAAATCCTCTCCAGGTATCTCCATGTAGGTATGTGAAGTAAACCCATGTGTGTCATTGAGAGCAGGACTGGTGTAGGCTTCATCCTCCGTCTTTTAACGCAGAGAAAGACAGAATCTTACTGTACTCACCTAGCAGCAGGTAGACCTGGAGGGTGTTTCGGGGGTCAACGCCCCCGCGGCCCGGTCGATGACCAGGCCTCGCGGTGGATCAGGACCTGATCAACCAGGCTGTTACTGTTGGCGGCACGGAAACTGACGTATGAACCACAGCCCGGCTGGTCAGGTACTGACTTTAGGTGCCTGTCCAGTGCCTTCTTGAAGACAGCCAGGGCTCTATTGGTAATCCCCCTTATGTATGCTGGGATATCTTGTTTTAGGCGAGAGCTTTATTATTATTATTATGGGTAGTAATGGTAGTAGTAGGATTAGTAGGTGGGACATGTCCTCTCCTGACCCCCCCCCATCCTCACTCCCACATAATGACTCCCATGATGTTAATATCTGCCTGGGAGGTACTATTATTATTACCTTTTTCATATTGTATAAGATCCTGTTAGTGTCACTGAAGCCAGCAGGGCAAGAATGACTGATCACTGAGTGTAATAAGACAGTAATGGCTGTCACTAGGTGCAGACAGCCACTGCAATACTGACACCTCGACTGACTAGTCACCTTAAAAAATTATTTTGCGAGAGTAGAAAGTGTACACGTAGATATATTTTGTTGTTGTTTTCCTGTTGCATTTTCCTCTCTTATGACTTAGGACCTTCGCTGGGGTCTTTGTATATACATATATATATATATATACACACACACCGGTGCATAGAATTTTGGTGCAGTTTTCCTGTTGCATGTTTTTCTTTCTCATGACGTGGGATCTTCGGTGGTATTTTTTTTATATACCTTTGAGTTTATCGGTTATCGGGATCTTACCTGTACTTATTCATTCATTCATTCAGCAGGCCTACTGGCCCAGTCTCCTACCGGCCTCAACCTAGTCAGGTGAGGTCACATTCACTAACAAAAGAGACGTAAAAGATTCCAAATTAAGGTCTCACCATTCCATCAGCACAACTTCTTGTGATAGTGTTGACAAGGTGTACGGTTTATGACAGGTGTTGAGTAAAAGGACACAAATGCAACTAATTTGACATTTTATTGTGGCAACGTTTCGCTCTCTAGGAGTTTTATCAAGCCGTAAGGCTTGATAAAACTCCTGGAAAGCGAAACGTTGCCACAATAAAATATCATATTAGTTGCACTTGTATCCTTTTACTCAACATACTGTCGATAATTCTACCAACATTAATACATACATGGCAGGTGTTGGTTGGCCGTTGTTACCATTGTCAAGGTTTTAGTCATACTACAACAAAATGTTCCCTTGCCTTGATCTTGGTGAGGGGGCTCTTGATCCAAGGAATTGAACTTAACCTCCCCTTCCTTAGATTGAACCTGAATGTCTCCTATCCCCCAGGCGCTACACGACTCCTACAAGTTTAGCGCCTCCCCGTGAATAAAATGAGGATAGTTCACTAAAATGCGCTGTTTGTGGTGATTCAGTTCAGTTGTTCCTCCGGAGATGCTTCTCAGGGCTTAATTCACCACATTGCATCTAGCCTCGAAAAACTTTCCTTGAATAATGCTGTCCTCCCAGGTGGGATTATTCAACATTCACTCAGTACAAAGTAAAACCATGAATGACTCAATAAATCATGCATGTTATTGAAATTCTACACGAGGTTTTTCCTTGATATTTTATGTCTGACAGAAATATGGCTGTTGGAGTCTGATATAGCAAAGGTTGCAGTTGCTCTTCCCAGAGCAACTGCTGCTGCTTGGGATGGTTGAGTTGTCATTTATTCTTCATTTGTCAAGTGCTCATTGTATACCAATTGGTTAGCATACTGTTTTATTTGAGGTCATGGAAGTAGCAGCCAATTATCAGCAGATAGTAAGACAGATGGTTGTGTATCATCCTGGCACTGATGGCACAGATTCCATGTTTCTTGATTTTTTTAATTGAATCCTTTGTAAAGAAGACTGGTCATCTTTCTGTGTGGTACCTTTAACTACTAAATTGATTGTTCACACCAGAAGTCCTATTCATTGAGTTCCTGGAGCTAATGGATTTGAATAATATTGAGAATGTGTTATCACCTACATGCAATGGTGCCCATATATTGAGCTTGGTTCTGTCTACTGCAAAATCTTGGAGCATTAAGGAAACTGAGGCAATACCTCTTGATATTACTTTGTTCAATCATAATAGCTTCACCTTGTCTTGATATTTCAGTGTTGCTATCTTGTTAGCACTGTTTTTCTATAATTATAGAAACATTGATATTGATTCATGTTGTGTTTGTGGCTGACTAGTAAGTTCTGACCTTTGATGATTAAAAGGATCTTTGCTTCTTGGCAGGAATCCTCTGTTATTCAGCTTCGTAGATCATGAACCATGGTCTGATTATGTAGAAGCTTGGAGAGCAATTGTGAACAGGGTATTGGCATAGGGTGAAATATAACAGGGTAAAAAAAATAAAATTAATTACTTACCTGCTTAGTTGTGTAACCAAATCTGCTTTGGCTACCTCTTGATTCTTTTTTTTCAGGTGGCCTTGGCCTTCTCTGATTATTTTGTTCGGACAATAGGGAATATTAATTTAGATTTGGATTCAACTCAAGCTGCTTGGAGAGTTCTTTGTGATTAATTAGCCAGATTACATTTATTCACTTTGCTCTGATTGGCAAGGAGGGGGTTCTGGACTTGTCCAATAAGACATATTGTGCATTAGATCATATAAATGTTTCAAAGATCTTTCCTGCATATTAAGTAGTTTCTTTTATAACTGTTCTGATCAATTATTTTCAGAGTGGATATTTTAACTGCATTTGTTACTATTATTATTATTATAATCAAATAGAAGCGCTAAACCACAGGGGTTATACAGCATTTGTTACTATTGATTGCGGATTGCTGTTAAGTGAGCTTATCAGCTGTGGCCTTAAGGATACTTCATTGTCGCTTCTGAAATTATCATTCTGGTTGGTCATATCAAAGTCAATAATTCTGTATCTGATACTTCTCCTTCAGGAGTCTGTTATTGGAATAGTATTTTTACTGTTAGGTAAAGTTAGGTTAGAATTGAATTTAATGAAGTCTATTATTTACCTATTACATTCATGAGGGGAGCACTCAACCCATAGTCATACAGCACCTGGGGTAATGGAAGGCATTCATTTTTTTTTAATCAGTAGGATGCGCTAAACCCATAGGGGATATGCAGCACCAGGGAGGCAATCAGATTCAATCCAAGGAAGAGGAGGACATGTCCAGTTCCTTGGATCAAGAACCCCTCACCAGCATCAAGGTACCTCCCTTGAGGGGTGGAAGGCATTCAGCATAGGTTCAATTCCTTAGATCAATAGCCCCTCACTAGCATCAAGGAACCTTCCCAAGTACAGTGGTACCTCGACTTACGATGGTCCCCAAACTCACCCTTTATGCAAGTTTATTTTTTTAAATGCTTTTGTAAGTGTAATTTTGGGGGTCTAAAAGGACTAGTCTATTTTACAACATTTCTTAAGGAGATAAATTCGTTTGGTAATGGCACTTGAACAGCATTCTGGAATGAAAAAATATCGTAAGTCGAGGTACCACTGTATCTTGCTAATATGCTTGTACCTTTTACAATGGGCTCAGGAATGTTTATGAAAATTGCAAATTATAATGGCAATTCTGCAGATATAATTGCAATTCTGCAGATATTGCAATTCTGCAGATTATAATTGCAATTCTACAAATTTCAAATTATAATACAGTAATTGCAAATTATAATATTTCTCAACAGCCTTGTGCTGTTGAGAAATATTATTATAATCAAAACTAAGTGCTAAACCCACCAGGGTCATACAGCATGCCGTTGAGAAATCCTTTGCAGAAAGCCTTTTCTTTTCTAGATTGTTCAGTAGGTTGCAATTGTGTTAAATCAGGCGTCTATTCATGCTCTCAAGTCTCAGTTGAAAGTAAATCTCTTCTAGAGCTTATGATATTGATCTTACTCACTCTTGAATATAAACTTTAGTATTTCCTCTTCACTGTTGTTGCATTTATCACTTGGTGTCCAAGCACTAGTGAATTTCATAGAACATTATTATTATTATTGTCATCATCATCATGAGGGAGATACAAGGAGCAGTCAAGGCCACCCTAACTATCTCTGTACTGCATCATAAACATTATATTTCATGGCATACAAAATCAGTTGACTCTTGAGTGTTTAACATTACTGCCACTCTATTTTGGCTAGCTTACAGCTACTTCTGGCAATTTGCACCACCAGCTGATTTTGTGTGCTCAAGTATACACCACAAGTCAAGAATTTAGAGAGAATGCTATCACACATTCTTGAGAAATGTCTACATATTTCATCCACTAAAAATTTTGTTCACCAGAATACAGTGAAATGCCTCAATATAGCGTACTGTATTACGTATTATTATATTCATGGAAAAGTGCTAAACACATTAAGGTTATACTGCACCACATTGGGTAATGGGTTACAGTCAGAATCAATCAAAGAAAGGGGACAATGTGCAGTGTCTTGGATCAAGAGCCCTTTATGGGCATTAAGGCAAAGAAGCACCAGAAGTGTTATGGAGTGGATGAGGAGTAGCCATAAGTAATATAGTACAGTGGACCCCCGAGTAACGTAAAAACTTCATTCCAGAAGCCTGCTCAAGTGCCATTACCGAACGAATTTACTCCCTTAAGGAATAATGTCACGTAGGTTAGTCTATTTCAGACCCCCAAAAATACACTTCCACAAGCACTTACAATATTATACTTACATAATTGTAGGATTTCCGGGGTGTTCGTTACTCGGGGGTCAACTGTATAGCAAAGCAAAGGCAGTGTCTTCATTAAGACTGGGACCATCAAAGATGACTATCACCTAAACAGTAGCAATGGCAGTGGCATTATCGGCAACAGCATCAGCAGCAATCTCTAGGGTGGCACCAGCAGTAACGGTAGTATTCACAGAGGTGTCAGCAGTATTGGTTGCAGCAAAGGCAGAATCGACAGTAACGCAAATCAAAATTAACTTGTCCCAATCCAATGCAAGTCACAGGCTATAAGCCACAGCATTTATAAATTAATTGGGGAGGCAATGGACCCATATAGGGATCATGTAGCACCTGGAAAATTGCAGGCATTCAGGTTCCATACAAAGGACAAGTCTGACTCCTTGGATCTCAAGTCCCTCACCGACATCAAGGGGTTATGATAAGCTGCAACAGATTTAGAATGGGAAAATGCTGCACTATGTATGCTGAAAAAGACAGGGGTAGGGATATTCAGGTTTAGTCAAAGGATTATTGTTAAATTCATTAAGAAATGCTAACCTATAAGCATTATACAGCACCTGGAGAATGGGAGACAATCAAGTTTGATCCAAAGACAAAGATAATGCCAATTTTTTGGATCAAGAGACCCTCCCCAGGGTTATCAGAGGGAGGGAAAGCTCCCAATTCCATGGACTTGGAGCCCTTCATTTTAGCAAGGAAGTCCCTTGAAGGACTGCCTTCTGTAATTCTTTACTACTGTAACTTCAACATAACACTTATGCCCAGTCATGTGAACCGGTGTGTTTGTAACACATTGAATATTTCATTTTAATGTTTATGTAACTGAATTCATTGTGTAACCAACTATCTTTAAACTTAATTGTGTCACCATAGAAACTTAAGTCATATACGTATTTTATTTTAATCAGGGGAGTGCTAAACCCATTGGCATATGTAGATCCTTGAGAATCTGAAACACTCAGGTTCAATCTAAGGAAGAGGAGGATGAGTCCATTTCCTTACGTAAAAAGCTCGTTACCATCATTAAGCCAGTGAAGGGTTCTTGATCTAAAGAAATTGGACCTGCTCTTTCTTGGATAGAATCTGAAGGCCTCCCATTCCCCAGGTGTTGCGTGATTGCTATGAATTTAGCGCTCCCCATGAGTATAATAATCAAGGAACCTCCTTTGAGGGGTAAAGCCTTAAGAAACACTGCAATAATTATTTGTGGAAAATACATATGTATGACTTTTTGGCTGTATGACCCTTGTAGGTTTAGCACTTATTTTTATTATAATAATATGACCTTTGTGGGTTTAATGCTTGATTATGGTAATATGGAAAATTTATTTTACCATTGACCCTAGTAAGTTTAGCACTTTTTGATTATAATAATTGTTTTACAGTTACCCTGCGCTGTATGACCCTTATGGTTTAGCGCTTCTTTTGATTATAATAATAATAATTTACCGTTACCCTTGAACTAAAAATTGCTGGACTCTTGGTCCATGGGACACTCTCCCCCAACAGTTCATGGAATACCACTCGCCACATAAAGGTGGCTCACTTTAAAGGAAATATAAACCTAGCAGCATATTTTATAAGCAAAACACTAAAGCTGAACTTCCTTTTTTATATTGATGCAGAAACACTAAATATCTGGTCATCATACAATGAATAGAACCCCCTCAAGGCAAGTGCCTTGATGCCAGTGATGGGCTCTTAGTCCAAGGAATAGGACTTTACCTTCATTTTCTTGAACCTGAATGCTTCCCATACTCCATTCACTATATGACCCCTAAAGGTTTAGAGCTTCTTCATAAAATGGAGAACAGAAGGTATAGAAATCAAGCTTGATCCAAGGTGAGTTCAATTTTTTTGATCAAGAGCCCTTCACCAACATCAAGGCACCCCACTTAAAGGGTTCATTATTATTATTATCATCAAAGTGAAGTGCTGAACTCACTAGGGTTCAAAGTTCAAATTATTATTATTATAGTCAGAAGAAGTGCTAAACCTACGAGGGCAGGGAAGGATGCAGGAGTAATGGGTAGCAAGAGGGAGAGGGATGATTATTAGGTCATGGAGTGCAGCGGGGCGGTACAGGGCAGCAAGAGATTGAGGTAGAAAGGGCCGTGAGGAATACTTGAGGCATCATCATCTGAGTTTGTGCAGTAAATCAGTTGCTGTCAAAAAATCAAAGAGCCTGGGTTAAAGGAGGGTCCATCAGCAAGAATGGAAGGTAAAGTAAGAGCAGTGATGACGATGGAGGTAAATTCTGCTTGCTTGTTGATAGAGTGGGCAGTCCAACAGAATATGGCTAACAGAAACTGGAACCTGACAATTCTCACAGAGTGGAACAGGGCGCCTCTCCATGAGATACTCATGAGTAAGACGAGTGTGGCCGATGCGAAGACGGGAGAGAGTAGTCTCCCAACCCCGACACCGATGATAAGAAGACGGCCAGAAACCTACACTCGGTTTAATAGAATGTAGTTAATTATAGAGCAGATCAGACTAATGTTATTGCCAACGGGTGTGAAGGTGGGTAGCAATTACAGCAAGATAGTCTGTGAATGGAACACCTCTATATGAAACTGGGAGGTCATGTACTGCTGACTGTGCAGCAGTTCAAAGTTCAAAGGTTCCAAATATTTAAAGGTATGTACTGAAGTTACAATATATGGAAAGTATTCAAAATGAGACCATTTTCTCATAACAAGAATTCCAGGAACTGGGCACAAAGATGATCTAAAAATATTTTTTTATTTCCTCTTCCAGTTGACAGGTTGTGAAGAGTCATACCAATAGTATAGAAAAATAAAACAAACATGAGCATTAATCCTGAAGGTATACAAGATGATGTGATATAAAAAAAGTGAACCACTGACACATTTCATGTAATTTGTATCCTAATAACTGAAAAATATATACATATATTACAGTGCATCCAATCTTAATAGCTAAATATTAAACTAGTGTATACATTATTTATCATACATATTTTTTATGCATCCTACCAGATAAGTTTCAAAGACACTAATTTTAAAAAATCAATATCATCAGCAATGAAAAACAATGTTAATTACACTAGAAAAACTTAGGTTAAAATTAATACCACAACTCCATTAGCAATAAATTAATTACAGATTCCAATATTAATTAAGCCACATTTTTAACCCTTTGACTGTTTCGGTCGTATATATACGTCTTACGAGCCAGTGTTTCGGACGTATATATACTCACAAATTCTAGCGGCTTCAAATAAAACGGGAGAAAGCTGGTAGGCCCACATATGAGAGAATGGGTCTGTGTGGTCAGTGTGCGCAGTATAAAAAAAAATTGTGCAGCACGCAGTGCATAATGAGAAAAAAAAAATCCGACCGTGTTTTTGGATTAAAACGCCGACTTTGAGGTGTATTTTCGTATAGTATTTATGGTTGTATTCTCTTTTTCGTGGTCTCCTTTGATAGAATGAGAAACATATTACAGGAATAGAGATGATTTTGATTAGTTTCATGATGAAAACGATCTTGAAATTGAGCTCAAAGTAGCGGAAATGTTCGATTTTTGCCAATGTTCAAAAGTAAACAAATCACGCCACACGTCCAATACACATCAACCGGTGAGTCTAATATTCTTTCACAAGTGCACAGATATTATTTATACAATTTTTACAATAATGCAATTGTATGCATAACAATAAATCTTCTATTTTTTGTGTGACAAAAAATCAAATTAGAAAGCAAGAGTAATATAAGAGGGGCCTAAAGACGTGACTAATGAACAGACATCATCTTATTTTAGTGCCAGGAATGTCTGCATTGTTTATTCTGGACTATTTTGAAATTGACATCTTTTTTATTTTGCATGAAATTGGCAAAATTGCCAATTTCTGACCACTTTATTGGGTAGTTGAAATTGGTAAATTGGTGATTTCTTGTACTCAATTGATAGAACAAATGGAGTTCTTAAGAAATAGTTATGAGTTTGGTTGACTGTCCCAATGGAATTGGCCGAAAATAGGGCTCAAAGTCGGCGAAATTGCTGATGCGTATACGTATATCGCTGACATCACTAACTTTGCGAGAGTGTAATTTCGTAAGTTTTCCATCAAATTTCATACTTTTAGTGTCATTACCATCGGGAAAAGATTCTCTACCATTTCATAAGAAAAAATAATTTTTTTTTTCCAAAATTTTGCGACATAGAATGACAGTTTCAGAATGGGGCCTCCGACAGTCAAAGGGTTAAGGACGAAAAAATTAAACTATTAAATGTTCACAACCCTGGCAAATGCAGTTTAGGATAATTAAAATTCAAACATTAATTATATAAAAAATCACAAGTATAAGATCTTTGGCATTACAACTTTAACAGCAATTTGTAAATATTCTTGATTTTTACATTTTTCTTTTTTTTGTCGAACTGCTGTTAAGGCTTATCAGAATGTGAATTCTTATTTACTGTATATAAATTTCTAATACAGTATACCCATTTTAATTAAGTACTATTTCTCAAATTACAAAGCTGTAACTACTCAGACTAAATTCTATTCTAAGTTGTTAGCAAAATTGTTGCAATTAACATAAAGGACTGGTAAATAAGTGGGTGTAGAACTCTGGCTCATTCATCTCGTACCTATATTTCTGCACCATTTCTTGAATACGTAACTTGCGCCGAACATGAGGAGGTTGGTAGCTGTTGGAAGAAAATTTCTTAATATTTTAGAGCTGAAAATGGGATGGAATGAGCACTAGGGAATAAAGGCAAAGAATAACTTGTCAATTAACAGTGATTATTTGAGAATACAGTACCAAGTACATTGGACCCTCGGTTTTCGTTCACCTCCAAACTCAAACAATTATGTAAGTGTATTTTTGTAAGAGCTTTTGTAAGTGTATTTTTGGGGTTCTGAAACGACTAATCTAACTTACATTTGTACTTATGGGAACAAATTTGATCGGTAACGGTACTCGAACAGCATTCTGGAAAGAATTTTCAACGAAAACCAAGGGTCCAGTGTATACAAGCAAACAGCAGTATGTATTGCATATTCGAGGGTGATGTGTGTATTTTAGATGGAGTGGTGTTTGGATAAGATCTGGAATATGTAGCACAGTAAATTTTTAAAGAATAGACATATACAAACCTGTCGCTCTCTAGTCTTCTACGTCTACACATATTGAGGGCAGTCTGTCTAACGAGTGTGCCCAGAACTCGTCTGCTAACCACTTGACCATCCACTAGTGGACCAGCCATGTTTAATCTGTGTGATACAGTACATGTTAAACTAAAACTAGGCAAATGAGAGATATTTCGCTACATGTCACATTTTGTACATAATTTACTTTTTTTGTTTCCCACCGAGGCAGGGTGACCCAAGACTGTAAGCCGCTAGAATTATGGCGTAATATTATGGCACCAACACTGGTTTGCAAGCCAGAATATTATGACACCAACACTGGTTTGCAAGCCATAATATTATGGCACCAACACTGGTTTGCAAGCCATAATATTATGGCACCGACAGTGAAAGGGTTAAAATGCAGGCACTGTTCTTCCCATTTCAAGGACTCAAGTCCGGCTAACCAGTTTCCCTGAATCCCTTCACAAAATATTACCCTGCTCATACTCCAACAGCTCGTCAGGTCCCAAAAACCACTCGTCTCCATTCACTCCTATCTAACAAGCTCATGCACATTTGCTGTAAGTCCAAGCCCCTCCCTCCAACCTTTTCAGGGACGACCCCTACCCCACCTTCCTTCCCTACAGATTTATATGTGTAATTTACTTTTAATTTCAAATAATGCAGGTGGTGTGTAAAAAATATTGTATACTATATAATACGTACTGTTAGATCCAACAGTTGCTAATAAATACATTTTACCAGTAAGTGTTTTATGACTCCTAAAATAACCAAGTTTATAAATAAAATTTTATCAGTGTACATTTTTTATAAACTGTACTTATTGCAAAATTTCACAAGTAGCTTTTAGCAATATTTTTTCTGGTCCTGTTAAACCTCTTAAACTGTATAACAAACTCACTCTGACTAAACACTTCAATATTTACAGCTGAAAATACAAGACACATTGTATAGCATTTAGTTTTTTCTTCTTTAATCATATTGGCCATTTCCTGCAAAAGTAGTGTGACCCACAGAAGGAAATACATTCATCATTGTTCATTCAATAGCTGTCCTGTCAGAATTCTTGTCAATTCATATAACCCTCCCAACTGTAACATTTCCACCCATTCAGTCTTTATTACTTGACTAAACAAAGACAGTAGCTATGCTCTATCATGAAGAATTAGCTCCATAATTTGGCTAAGTAATTATTAATTGTATATTAAATACGTAATTTCAAAACTTCAATACTGTTTCCAATAATTAACTTTCTCCTACTTTTATTTTTTTAACACACTGGCTATCTCCCACTGAGGCAGGACGATTTTTATTTATATTTATTTTACTATAAGCAAGAATTCTTAGTACAGTACATAATTACTGTGCTCTTCTGCCCACTTTCCTACATTTTCTTCCAGTCCTTCATCAAGTTTGACATTAATTACTGTATATAGAGCTGTTTATTTAATAAATACTATTTATTAACATTACATTTTAATAAGAATTTAAGGAATAATAACTTAAGCTTCTTTCACAACTTTCATTTCCTTGCATATAACTCATTACAAATGTGACCAGGTGTGGACGTGTGAATTGCTCATTACTTCGTAAATTGTTTATGATTGTAACCATGTATAGAAGTGTAGCTGATTCATTACCTTTGTAACTTGTCATGATTGTGACCAGATCTACCTGGAGTTCATTACCTTTGAAACTTGTTCAGCTATCAAAACTTTGGGGTCCAGTCCCTGGACCCATTATGTACCTCTGTAATCTTTTGACTACCACCCACAGGATGGGTATGGGGTGTATAATAAAGATATTAAACTGAACTGAAATACCAAGCTACCAATCACAAGAGGAATATCTAAAAAATAATGACAAATACAAATTATGATAACCTTCAATCATTCATCGTATAGAATAAATACCCACTTTGCATTCTGTCCCTGAAGTTTTATTCTGAAAAGTCCATTAGTGAGGGGATGTATGAAGATAATATATACATTAGCCTCTTTGTCCTTCCATGAGCTGGATTCTAAGCCTGTTACAGTCTCGGATAGCAGTTCATCTGAAAAGCAAGGCTTATGTTTTAAAACAATATCTGCAGAAAATTAACAAATAAAATATAGCTCTAAAAACCCTTGATATTTATGACTTATAATGAATGTCTTGTAAATAAACATGAGCCTTCAAAGATTCCTTCCTAAAGGTTCCCATCCTTGATTATGTATAAAATGTCTAGCAAGTGCCATTGCATTAAGAATGTCACCTATCAAAAGAAAAATTAGTTCCAACATCTATTAATACTGTAATAAAGCTTAAAATTATTCATCATCTGGATATGTCTGCATCATGTATTTGGTGCAGCAAACTAAGCTATCATCCATCACTTTTTGTCCTACTGCACAATAAATCATTGCTGTGTCTTACACTAGGAAAAGACATTTACAGGTACTTTACATAGCACCGCACAAAGCCACATTCTTGAAGCTATTTATTAATGAGGGATGGTGTAGGATGGCTGGTATTGCTGACAGGATTGGTAAAGGTTTATCAAGTCATGCTGACTTTATATAAGTTTTACCATACACTTCAATACATATACAGGGTCATGCACAGGGGCAGATCTACTATGAACTAATAAAGCTTCAGCTTCAGGGCCCCTAATCCCAGAGGGGCCCCAGAAGGGACTTTAGTCCACACTGCTTAAAAATTTTGGGTCTACTGTATGAGAAGGGGTGACAAAGAGGCCCCCCATAACTTCAACCTTCAGGGCTCCAAAAATGTAGGTCCACCACTGGTCATGCACAAATGTAAGCAGATTGTGTAAGTAAACGTACTTGCTGGGAATGTGTAGCAATCATCAAAACTCTCCATCCACACTATGTACACTTTGTGGTCACTGCAAGACATGGCGCTTGTTTGCCGACCAAATTTCCGGTGTTTGTTGTCACTTCCGTGGCCATATGACATCTGAAAATTGGGTGCAATTAGTTGATGAGCACTTTAGTTCTATTTTTCCTACTTTAAAATTAATATCAGTTATGTGATTTCCATAGCTATAAAACTGGATTAGTGGTACCTCAGCATATGAACAGCTCCCAACTCGAACAATTATGTAAGTGTATTTTTGTATAAGTGCTTTTGTAAGTGTATTTTTGGGGGTCTGAAACGGATTAATCTAATTTACATTATCCCTTATGGGAACAAATTCGTTCGGTATCAGCACTTGAACAGCCTTCTGGAACGAATTAAGCTTGTAACCCGAGGTACCGTACCACTGTATTTACTTTTATAAATATTTACTGTATAACCTACAAAAATCTAAACAGAATAATTAACAAATACAGAGTATTTGCATAGAACACACCTGAGAAGTATGTGAGGAAATTGATGATCCAGCATCTACATCAGTATCATAAGGAGGAAGAGAATCTGAGCGTTCACTACCAGACCCGCCACCACCACTAACACGATCACATGGCTCAAGAACAAATCCAACTGAAATAACAATTATAGAACTGTAAATGAACTTTGGGGATCACCTTCCGACAACCTTAGAAGGAATAATGAGATTCCACCCCATTCAAGCTTCACTCCTGTTACCCCTCTCTCATGAGTCCAGTTGTCTTACTCCAACATCTACTAAAAAATTCAACTCAATCTTCTATTTGCTCTAAAAAAAATTTTACTTCTTTTATAGAACAACTTTACTGCACTTAACAGGTTCTCAATAACAACACTGACTTCCAAAATTTTTATAAGGCATTCTAATTCACCATCATAAGATTTTTCAGTTTTTAATGTTATGTTTTTTATCACACTGGCCATCTCTGCCACCAAAGTAGGGTAGTAGTTGTGACATTTGCAGAGCTCTTTGACCAAACACTCAACACAAATAAATACTACCATACCAAGTTATAATAACCAGTCAATTTAAAAAACATTAAATTATTGTCAAAAGAATCTCCTGAAAGTTTCCTGAGGTCCCTACAGGAACCTCTGTAATTTAAAAACCACTAAGGTAGGGTGACAAAGAAACATTCACCATTACAATTCATTCTTGCCAGAAGTTTACAGGCATCAAAATTCAAATGGATTGTGATGAACTGCTAATTCAAATGAATTTATGTTAATTTATACATGAACAAACAAACTTTTTTTTAAAGACTTTATAAGAGCTGCATTTATTAATGGTTATTTTGAGTATATCTGTATTATCATTAGCAGAATAATTATCCAAAAAGAACCACCACCTGAAGGAAAAGTAACAAGCATAAAGTTTATCCTGTCAACTTTCAGCCACACTCCTTAACCCTTTGGGGGTTTCAGGACCCTCTCTGAAACTCGTTCTCAGGGTCGCAAATTTTTCGGAAAAAAAAAAAATTTTTTCTTATGAAATGATAGAGAATCTTTTTCCGATCATAACACCACCAAAATTATGAAATTTGATCGAAAACTAACTAAATTATGCTTTCGCGAAGTTAGCGGTATCGATGACATTTACGCATCGGCGATTTCGCCCATTTTGAGCCCTATTTTCGGCAAATTCCAATGTTTTAGTCTACTAAAATTATAGTTATTTCGCTAGAACTCCATTTCTTCTATTGATTGAGTACAAGAAACCACCTATTTACCAATTTCAATTACCCAAAATAGTGGTCAGAAAATGGCAATTTGGCCAATTTCACACAAATTTCAAACGATGCCAATTTCAAAATAGGGTCCAGAATAAACAAGGCAGACATTCCTGGCACTAAAATAACATCTTCTCTGTTCATTAGTCACATCTCCAGGCCCCTCTTACATTACTTTTGCTTTCCATTTTGAATTTTTATTCTCACAAAAAATAGAAGATTTACTGTTATGTATACAACTTCATCATAGTAAAAATGGTATAAATAATATCAGCGCACTTGTGCAAGAATATTAGTCTCGCCAGTTGATGTGTATTGGACGCATGGTTTGATTTGTTTACTCTTGAACATCGACCAAAATCAAACATTTTCGCTACTTTGCGCTCAGTTTCAAGGTACTTGGCATCGTGAAACCAGTCAAAATTATTTCTATTTCTGTAATATATCATCCATTCTATCAAATGAGACTAAGAAAACGAGAATACAAGCATAAATACCATACGAAAATAGACTGCAAAGTCGCTGTTTTAAATAAAAAACATGGTCAGAGTTTTTTTCCTCATTATGCACTGTGTGGTGCAGGATTTTTTTTTATACTGCGCACACTGACCGCACAGACCCATTCTCTCACATCTAGGCCTAACAGCCTGTTTCTGCTTGATTTGAGGGCGCTAGAATTTAGGCGTACTAGTACGTCGAAAACCCTGGGGCGTAAGCTGTACTAGTACGGCCTAAACCCCGAAAGGGTTAATGAGTTGGATGGTGCACTAGCATAAAATATGAGCAAATGAGAGATTGATCTTGAACTGAAAGTAAAATAGGCAAATCCTGTGAACCTACCCATATTAATATTACTTGTGCTTGGTGGTTGGGTACCAGAGGATGGATTACCAAGTGTTGGTGCAGGCACAACAAAGGCTATCTCACTGAGGGCATCAGACCAGTACAATACATGGGAGCGTCCACTGAAGCCACTGCCGCCATGGTTTCCATCAACTGCTCCTAGAGAAGGAAAGACAAAAGGTATTTGAAGCAAAATAGAAGCTGACTATACAGTACTAAAAAGTAGTTCTTTTATGGTAAAAAACAAGAAACCCATTATTACACTGGCACTAGTACTGTGCCAAATAACACATTAAAGTGCATAAGACTATCAGAAATAAGAATTTTTTTGGGGGAGGGGGCAAGGGAGAATCAGTAACAGAGAAGAGACTACAAATTAAAATTACAAAAAAATTAAATACATAAAAGATACTGAAGTGTATTTCTTCAAAAATACAGTGCTCGTCCCAAATCAAACCATGGCCACAAAATAGGTCGTCTCTTGCACTGTAAGACATCCTTCAACTTTCTAGTTAGTGATTAACACACATTCTTCAGGGTTTCATGGGGTAAGTTTCCCCACGACTCCCGGATGGCGACCTCCAGCCATAGGAGTGGGCTAATATCCCTTCCCTTGTAGATCTCTCTATCACAGCCCAGAGGTTCTCAACGGAGTTCAAGTCTGGGGACTTTCCTGACCAATCACTGAAAAAGGCTACCTCTTAGTCACAAAGCCACTGAACAACAGATTTTGTGATGTGATGAGACTGCTGTCTTGCATAAAAATCTTTGCACCACACTGTGTGAATGATTCAGGCAAATGATCACAACAATTTTAGGTAAGTTTTTACAGCTAATATTAGTGGGGTCTCGTTGACTTTTTGACAGAAACTGACTTACTACACAAACTCTGAAGATTATACCTCTAGCACCTCCCTCAGTCCCTTCTACCTTGATCTCTTGCTACCCTCTATCCCTGCACTATCCACCATCCTGCTGCACTCCATACCCTACTAATCATCCATCTCCCTCTTACAACCCATTCTCCCTGCACCCTGCAATAACCTGCAGTGCTGTATAACCCCTGTGGTTTAGCGCTTCTATTTGATTATAATAATAATAATTCTCCATGCGTGTCGTAAGAGGCGATTAAAATGCCGGGAGCAAGGGGCTAGTAACCCCTTCTTCTGTGTATATTACTAAATGTAAAAGGACTTTCGTTTTTCCTTTTGGGCCACCCTGCCTCGGTTGGAAACGGCCGACGTGTTGAAAGAAAGAATAATAATAATAATAATATTAGTGGGGACATTTTTCTGGGCTTCCCTGTGCCTGCTTTTGGTGTGGAACCAACACAACCAGGTCCTCACTCTGCTCACACATGTTGATGGCTTATACTATTTCCTTTGTTTAATAGCCTGCCTTATGTAACCCAATGATCTGTGCAATTGTCCTTTATCTATAGCCAAAAATGTCCAATAAACTGAGCTCAAGACCACATGACACAGGGAGACAAGGGACACAAATCTGTCCACCACACAGGCCTATAAGGCACTGAGGACACAGCTTACCGGTAACTTTAGGGAATTCTGAGACATCCCACTACGATTTGTCAGGCCAGCATAACTTTTTGTCTCACCGAAACTCCTACCAGGGTAAGATATTACTTTCGCCATTAATGTGAATAACTGGAATGTCAAGCAAGGGGCTAGTAACCTCTTGTCCTGTATAAATTACTAAATTTAAAAAGAAACTTTCGTTTTTCTTTTTAGATCACCCTGCCTCGGTGGGATATGGCCGGTTTGTTAAAAAAAAAAAAAAAATGGAATGTCCTATGAGAGAGGGTAATATCTGCTATAACTACCAAAGGACACAATAAGTATAGATATGCTCCTTTAACTACAAAAAGGTATGGTAAGAATTAGGTATATGAAGCTTCATAATATGAATATGAGATAGAAACCATGTAGTAGTATACTGAAAAAGGTATTACCTATATGCCACCCTTGGATTTGCATAAAAGATGTCACAGTGCCTTAGAGTGACCCAGTGAGCTTGCCAGAGGCACATAAAAAAAATTGCAGAGGCAAAGGCATGCTATAATGATCATATAGTAAGTGACAGAAGTGGAGAATTTCACAAAGCATTTCACAAAAACAGAGCTGTTCACCTATAAAAATATATACGTATCTAGCTTTTTAAAGCCCTTTACAAGTCATGTAAAGTTGTAAACCCCAGAAACAGTTGAGTTTTGATCAATCATCAGATGGCTGTAGTGATGAACCAATTAAAAAGCAGAGAAGGCACAATAAATAATCTGCAATGATAATCTAAGCACAGAAATAAGGTGTTATTTTAATAAGGTGTTATCTTACTTCCTCCCCTGCTCTTTCCTTTTCTTATGCATTTTCCAATTCTGTACCTTTGATATACCTTTACTTTTGAGGTATATCAAAGGTACAAATTTGGAAAATGCATAAGAAAAGGAAAGAGCAAGGGAGGAGGTAAGATAACACCATATTAAGATAACAAAATACCAGTACAACTCATATGACTACATTATATTAAATCAACTACAAAATTAAGAAACTTAAAGAAACTGATTTTTTAATAACCTAATGTCTGAACTGTCAGGAATCATGTAATAGATATGCTTGATTCCCTTGCAAATATAGTACCAGGTTGCATATAATACCCATCTTCCACTTATATACAGTGGTCCCTCGGTTTTCGGTCATCTCCAAACTTGAACATTTATGTAAGTGTATTTTCGTAAGTGCTTTTGCAAGTGTATTTTTGGGGGTCTGAAATAGACTAACCTACGTGACATTATTTCTTAAGGAAGTAAATTCGTTCGGTAATGGCACTTGAGCAGCATTCTGGAAAGAATTTTCAGCGAAAACCGAGGGTCCACTGTACCTCTATCATGTCACCCCTCATTCTTCGTCTTACTAGTGAATGTAATTTAAGGGTCTTCAATCTTTCTTCATTGTGTTTTCACTATGCTAAGTGAAAACACAATGAGAAAAAGAAGCAAGAAAATCAATGCAGAGTAATACACACATAGAAAATACAGTACATCATCAAGTAAACAAATTATCTTTACTGAAATGACATAATTTATTATAGCTGATCACATGGAATATACCTTGCATTAAGTCTCACCCCATCCACAAGTTTAAAGACAACAAAACTTAATGAAATGATCCTCATTTATATTCAATTATCTTTTTTACCATGGATCTTAAATGTTGTACGTCTCACATACGTACTTTGCCTTCTTTCCATTATTTGTGAAGCCATCTACAATGATATTATGACTCGCATTGCAATGCTCTAAATATATCAAATTTGCTTAAAATAATAACCAGGGTATACAGTGGACCCCCGAGTTTCGTAAAAACTTCACTCCTGAAGTCTGCTCAAGTGCCATTACCGAACGAATTTACTTCCTTAAGAAAAAATGTCACGTAGGTTAATCTATTTCAGACCCCCAAAAATACTTTTCCACAAGCACTGACAATATTATACTTACATAAATGTACGATTTCCGGGGTTTACGAAACTCGGTGGTCCACTGTATTCTCTATGTATATTTTGAAAGTACAGTGGACCCCCGAGTTTCGTAAACCCCGGAAATCGTGCTTTTATGTAAGTATAATATTGTAAGTGTATTTTTGGGGGTCTGAAATAGACTAACCTACGTGACATTATTTCTTAAGGACGTAAATTCGTTCGGTAATGGCACTTGAGCAGGCTTCTGGAATGAAGTTTTTACGAAACTCGGGGGTCCACTGTACTATTTCATTCACACTTAATATTGCATGTCATTCAAAACATGTATGACTTAAAAGATAATTATAATATAGTACATGTACATGTTAGAGACTCGGCAAACAATGTACCATCATTTGGTGGTGAAGTAACTGTGAAAGCAGTAGATGTGTGACCAGTCCAGCCTGGGTGCTGGTGAACACACACAGTCCATCCCAGACCACTTAACAATTCCAAGAAATGAGGATGTACAGAACTGGAACTCACCTGAAAATAAATTGATAGTCAACTTAAAATTTTTTTTTTTTTTATCAGAATAAGCACACTGGATAATACAGACTGTACATATATCAACTGCTTATAAATAAACCATGTATCCCTTATTACACAGCTTCCTTAAGCTTGTTGAAACAGATTGCCATAGTGAAATTTTGTCTTAAAAATTGTCAAGATATAGAAAGTAAGCCTACGAGACAGTCTACCTATTGAAGGTGTCAAAAGAAGAACACTATTCATATTTAAGAGAGACGTGAAAAACTCATACAGAACTGGCATATGCTTCAAAAGCTGTAAGCATCCTATCCTTGATAAGAGAATAGTATATGGGATAGGTCACATGATGACATAAGAGGAATACAACCAGAATAGAGAGTAAATATTGACTGGCTCATCCTTACTTAATTAGCCAAATAGTATAGTACAGTGGACCCCCGGTGTTCGTGATTTATTCATTCCAGAATGCTGTTCAAGTGCCATTACCAAACGAATTTGTTCCCATAAGGAATAATGTAAATTAGACTAGTCCTTTTAGACCCCCAAATATACACTTACATAATT
Organism: Cherax destructor; assembly: GCA_009830355.1. Lineage (NCBI taxonomy): Eukaryota > Metazoa > Arthropoda > Malacostraca > Decapoda > Parastacidae > Cherax > Cherax destructor. The sequence goes on along the minus strand of WNWK01001032.1, from coordinate 143,102 downwards.
GTTCGAGTTTGAAGCATCACGAAAACCGGGGGTCCACTGTATTATCATTAAATCCTTATTTTCCACACTCCTGAATGTTCCATATTTATACATATCTCAAGAAATTTAATGTTTTGTGGTTTAAACCCCTAAAGACAATATGATATAGTATTAACTTACCACATTTGAGAGAATATCTTGTGGTGCACTCTGACCGGCTTGGACATAAAAAACATGTGCTGTATCCACAGTTCTATTGTTGGTAGTATCAAGAATATCAATATCTCGAGCAAATCCAGCTATACTTGAGTCCAAGGCAACCAAAGACGGCACTGCAGACTCAACTGATTCCTGCAAACAAAATAATAATTATTTAAAACATGACTATAAGTAGCAAAATGATAGAGGTTCAAATAGCATAAAAATAGTGATGTTCATGTACTTCTGGAAAGACAAATAAAGAATATAGATATGAATGCTTTATATTTCAAAGGTTTACAAAAAATACAGGCACAGACAGGGTAGTATTTGCATGGAGTTCAGAAAATGCACTAAGACATTTCTTTTAAACTTGATAAAAATTTTACAGCTTTACAGTTTCTTCTGATAGGATGGCCAATATTCTATGGAGTTTCTATAAAGATCATTCAAACACCCATACATAAGTGTTGGCACTACTCTATGAACCTTTTTTTTATGTATCAAATACAAATTTTAAAAATTCCATATACAATTAAATACCCAATAATTTTATGTAAATCAGTTATCAAAATAATTATACTCTTCAAACAATGACAATGGTATAACAAAGTCCTATTTCATATTATAAGGTCACAAGTACTTTTACCTGCAGTGCATCAATAGATAAAAATCCAAAGTGAGACAGCAAAAGACGAGCTGTCTGGAATTCTAGGCATAGTGGAGGAGCAACACATTCTGTTTCAACATCTGGGTACTCGGAGGTCTCTCTCTCAACCTGTCGCCTTGTGTTTTCTTCAAATGCAATCTGATGAAAGGAATAAAATGATTGTTTGGAATATAGGTCATTTTATAAAAAACTAATAGCCATTTTAATTTTTATTGACACGTTATTCTCAGTAAAATGTGTGTTCACATTTGTCCCCACAATCTCTTAAAAGTAATCATTCAGTTTCTAAGAGATTCTTTTTACAATTCAGTACTATTTTCATTTCTCAATTTAATATTTCATTCTAGATCAAAAGTCAGAGTAAATATTTTGTACAAAATATATGATCAATATTTTTTTTTAACTCACTGGCTGTCTCCCACCAAAGAAGGGTGGCCCCCCAAAAAAAAAGAAAAAAAAAAAACTTTCACCATCATTCATTCAATCACAGTCTTGACAGAGGCATACTGACATCACAGCTCAGCTGACTTATTGTTTATTTGCTCATTTTACATAAAACATCAAATATTCTTTATTTATTGCTTTATTCATTTGATTTAAATATTAATTTATGTTAAAGTTAGTTTTAATGCAACATGTATTCATTACCATACATGTTATTTACGGCCACTTATGCTTCACTTGTTAAATTCAACTTTTAAATGTTTCTGCTATGGTTTCATCTACACTTGAGGGATTTCTTTTTTTTCTCCCATTGTAGTTTATATAAGCACTTTCTCACATACAGTAGTCCCCCCATATTTGCAGGTGATGCGTTCCAAGACCTACCGTGATGCCCAAAACCACAGATATATATAATAGCAAACCCTATACTATATGTTGTTTTTTGTTTACATACATACCTATAATAAAGTTTAATTGATAAATTATGCACAATAAGACATTATGATGTTTATAGTTGGGGACTGTCGATAGTGGAAAATCATCGTGATACGCATGACTTATGGAGGGAGAATTCTGTTCCACTTTCCCTGGAGAATTTGTTTATTTTACCGTACTATATTTATTTACAAATTACTAGAACCATTTGGTTATTCAGTGCTTTAAACATTTTCCATTTCTAACAGTACCAAAGTACAGTGCACCCTCGACTTTCGAACATTCTTCATTCCAGAATGCTGTTCAAGTGCTGTTACCAAACGAATTTATTCCCATAAGGAATGATGTAAATTAGATTAGTCCATTTCAGACCCCCAAAAATACACTTATAAAAGCACTTACAATAATAAACTTACATAAAAGGGTGAGTTTGGAGTGTTCGAATAGCGAGGATCCACTGTAATGCTATCATTAATAACTTCCTAATGGCATGACCAATTCGTTCTCGTAGTACATAAATCATGATCACAAAACAAATACAACTGTTCAAATTATTTTTTACATTCCATGATCCACATCCATAATTCATTCTGCATCATTAGCAAATTCAGACAAAAGGATATAAATATGCACACTATTTTTGCCAAGACGCTGGGTTCTTAACCTGTGGGAAGAGTGGCACTCCTCCAAAAGAAGAGAAACTGTCCCTAGACACAAACTTGCCAAACCCCATAACTGCATTAAGGTGATCAAGTATAGGTGGAAATTACCCAATTGTAGCTACAGGAACTGAGCTATGCTCATAGTATCCTCTCTTCATTAATAAGTTCATATTTTATTTTAAATTTCCAATGGTTGTAGCATTTACTACCTAATCTTTCAAATAATTCCATTCTTCTATTATACTAGTGTTTACTCAACTGGATCCACTCTAGTAACAAGGCTAGTAGGAAATATGAAACTTTCATTTTTGTCTTATTTTATTAATGCACAACCCCTCAAGGAAGGTTCCTTGACACTGGTGAGGGGCTCTTGATCTAGGGAATTGGATCTGTGCTCCAGTTCCCTGAATTGAGCCTGAATACCTTCTGCCCCCTCCCCCACATGCGCTGTATAATCCTACGGGTTTAGCACTCCCCCATGATTATATTATTATTAATGCATTTCCTGGCAAACTAATTTTTAATACTGACAGTGAAATTGAATGTAATTTTACCTGGTGATCCAATATTTGAAGAAGCTTATCGTGCTCCAGTGCAGATCTTTCATCATTCATGATCACACTCTCCAACGATGGAATGGATTTGTCCCTGCAATAAATTTATTTATAAGATAACATTTTGATTAGTCCAGAATTGAAATACTGTATAGTGTATTCTTATTTTCATTTACTTACAGCATCCTATTAATACCTAAATATGACATTAGTACTTTAATATATTATGAAGAGCAATGTATGTAAATAATGAGAAGTGAAGCAAGATCCCTGTGGTCCAGTTGTATGTTTTGGGAAAAAAATAAATATTTTTAGGAAATGGCAGCCAACTGCATTGTCAAAGGTTGAAAATAAGCAACTAAAAAATCTAAACTACAAAATTTCTTATTGTTAAAATGAATACAGAGAAAATCTATCTACAACAGACTTAGTACGATATATACTGTAGTATTAATATTTTATAAAATGAAAGAGCAGACTTGTAAATAAATTTAGTAACTTTTAAATTGTGGTAAATAGGAATCTTTAACACATCCCTCTTCCCAGGTAATCCTCGCAATCAAGGACAACCAACCAGCTTGTGGCATTTTTTAAACCTTATTTTTGCTTGTGATAGAAAAATATCCATTATAATATAAAAACAACAATGTTATATGATCAAAAAACATTGTTCTCACTATAACATACATTATATTACACCTCCTGGGAGGGTCCAAGCCAAGCTTATGCTCATTTTACACTCATTTTACTTTTTATCTTTACAAACTATATTACAATATATTTTTAACATCACAGCTGATATCTGTGTCACTGTTATCCAAAATCCTGCTGTACAATAATACTAATGTTTTCTTCCCATAATGTATTGTCCTCTTTACTGTGACACCCATTTTATTACTAAACAACCTCCTTGGTGGGCATGAACATTTTTTATTTGATATAAATTTTCAGCACAAGACCTAAAATATTTGCTAGATATAAATTATGTACTTCTTACTTTAATCAAATTACTGCTTCATGTTCTGCTGGTTGCCCACTTGGCAGAGGATCAACAAGATGAAACAGTTTAATGGTTAAGATCAAGTTTCATGATGTAGTTAAAACAATAACAAGCAATTCATCTGAATTCTATCCTTTGGATACAAGACAATAAATCTGAATGAAATCTATCTAAAGTTCATATTATAAATGCCCTAAGGTTAAATAAAAAAATAAAGTACCAATGACCTTGGCCAGAGACCCACTGACCTCCAAAGCAATCCCAAGCATCCTCTTTGCATGGGGAACACAATCATTATTAAAATGCACTGAAACAACCAAATAAACATACGTAAAGACAACCATATTATAATATCCCGTTCTGCTTGCTGAAAAAAATGGAATAATGGCAAATAAAGTCATAAGCCTTCCTGTTGTAAACAAACCAAATAAAGCATCATTACTATTTTTCCAGAATGAAAAGCATTTTCCTCTACTTTGTTTGATGAACCACTCCAGTAATCAATATTTATCAGTTTTACCCATGAATTACCAGTTTGGGATCTCCCTACCACTTTTTTGATCAGTCTGGTTTCCTTCCTTCATTTTTCTTAAAGCTCTACTGCTTTTTCTATGATGAACTGGACTCACGAAATCGTAATGACATGATTACAAACAAGCCACGGTATGGGTGGGGATTGAACTCGCAGCAAGTGAGTCGTAAAACTCCAGGCCAGTGTGTCGTTTAGGATATCATCCCAGCTTGTTTCATTTAGGACATGGTTGATTTGATCCCACTGTATGTTTTTGTTATTGAAGTTGAATTTGGTGAAGTAGGGAGATCTAAAATTGGTTGTTTAGGGAGTACAACTGATAGAAAATGCATTCGTAAAATGGTTCAACAAACAATTTACAGTACATACATTACCATAAAATAGTAATTAAATAAATAAGTGAATAAATAAAAACCCACAAAACTCAAAAAATGAAGCAGTGATGAATTTTAATATTGAAGTTAAGTTTGTCTACATTAGATAAGCAATTTTCAGCTACTATCCAAAATGCGTGATCAATAATAAGCTGAACTTGTGTGGTAACTAAATATTTAAAGTGCAAGTTAGATTACAAACAATTTATGAAGCAATTACTTTTCCATCCATAAATAATAATTATTCACAGTGCAACTGGCTTGTATACTATCTCAAATATTTACCATCTGTCTCTTGTAAAAATGACCAATTACTATTAATTTCATGTAATCATTTAATTACATAACAGAGTTATCACATTTATTTTAAAACTTACGCTTTACAAAGAGGTATCCTGTCCACACTGTCAGGGAAGTATTTAGGCTTGACGCTGTGCTTAATTCCTACATCGTTCATGGGCAAAGGACGTCCTGGGTTAACAGTGTACAGCTTTGCTGATGATTTGTGCCTGGGTAAGTGACGAAGCTGCATGGTCCATGCCACTCTACCAAATGGCCCACGGATGAGTGCTGTTACTGTTGGCTGAGGATCTGGTGAAACATGAATAATGATGTCCTCCAAAAAAATCTGTATACCAATTTTTACTGTCAGTAAGAGCTCTCCCTAACATATGTACAATTTTAATTTTCTAATAATTCTGTCTTAACAAAATCAAATGTAATTTCTCAAACACCAAAATCCTTTGGGCATAATTTCAATTTTTTTAAAAGCTTCTACAATACTGCATAATTTTCAAAGTGAAACTTAAATCTACATCACAAGATTCATAAAATTTCTTTCAAGAAAAGTTCTGGGGGCAACAAAATGAAATGAAGCCAGTGAATACAGCCTCTTGTATACTGGAATATGTTTAGTGAGCTTCACGTAATTCCACTTAATCACTGTTGCTCCTGCATCCAGAAAAAAGCACCATCCCCAACACACAGGAAAAGCAGCAACTGAAAGAATGCTGTTACAAACACCAAAACAAACTGAACTACTGGGTGATGCATTGAGGTATCTGTGGAGACAAAGAACGTCATCCAAGGAGGCAAAGAAGGGAATGTATAAGAGTATAGTGGAACCAACACTGTTATATGGTTGTGAAGCATGGGTTATGAATGTTGCAGCGAGGAGGCTGGAGGTAGTGATGATGTGTCTCAGGGCAATTTGTGATGTAAATATTATGCAGAGAATTCATTGCTTGGAGATGAGAAGGAAGGGCAGAGTTACTAAAAGCATTATCCAGAGGGGTTGTTGAGGTAGTCTGGACTTCAGAGAGGACGGAGCAAAACAGATGACTTGGAGAATGTATAAATCTGTAGTGGAGGGAAGGTGGGGTAGGGGTCGCCCTAGGAAAAGTTGGAGGAAGGGGGTAAAGGAAGTTTTGTGTGCAATGGGCTTGGACATCCAGCAGGCATATGTGAATGTGTTACATAGGAGCAACTGAAGGTAATTGGATTTTAGGACATAATGAACTGTTGAAATGTAAGCAAGGTAACATTTTCTGAAGGTATTAAGGGAAACCAGTTAGCCAGACAGTCTTGGAGGTCGAAAATACAGTGCCTGTACTCTTGAAGGAGTGGTGGAGATATCTGCAGTTTAGAGGGGCATCTGAACTGTATTTTTGGCATGCCTCTGGCAAGACAGTGATGGAGTGAATGATGGTGAAAGTGTTTCTTTTACAGGTCACCCTACCTTAATGGGAGATGGCCAGTGTTAACAAGAAAAAGATTGTTTTGTAAGATAAATAAGCTAATTGTGGTTTTTTTTTAGGTGTGTGGCAGAGGGAAGAGTCATACCTTGATGGTTGCCAAGTGGTTGTTCTAAGAGGGCTAGCATAATTGAATTTTGGGCAACAAAATATCTGAAGTGCTGAGCTGCAGAGTCTCGTGTGAGCTGGTCTGAACCACCCCAGGTGTTACAGTGTCGCAGGAGAGTCACCTCATCTAGTAGTGATGATAATGATTCAGCACCGCACACTGATGGAAAAGTGCCAACCTGTAGAAAAAATGGAGTATCAAATAACTGATCAAATTCATTCTTCAGTTTCTCATATTTTGCTAATTTCTAAACAAAAAATATAAACTGGTTTGAATTGTAGTCATGAATAATTAGTGTAATAAACACTGCATTCTTCAATATATTCCATATTTTTTCGACCCCTTCCTCATCTGTATTCTCTCTAGCGCACCTTTTTCCTAATAGTTGCTTATATCTTATCCACCTTTAAGTGACTAACTTTCGCTTCATTCTTGCTCACTGATGACATTCTCCTTGTACCCCATTTACTTCATACTTTCACTGTAGCTGCCACTAAATAATGATCTGATATAAATGTCCCCTCTAAACATATAAACATCTAGAAGCCTACCCATTAAGTTTATATTTCCTAATAGACAATCTAACAAAGCTATCATTACACCCTGTATCATAACTGATATACTTATTTATCCTTTTTTTCAGAAAATATGTATTACCTATTCGCAAACCTCTTTCTATACGTAGTTCAATTAAAGGCCCCCATCATCATTTTCCCCTGGCACTCCAAACTTACCAACTATGCCATCTACACTAGAACAGTTTCTCCAACAACCAAAACATTGTCATAAGTTTCATTCTCATATGTGTAGGATATTTGTGCTTTGCTCCAGGCATGGTATTGTGCATTTTTATTCTTTATTCATTATTTTTTTAACGTGGTTCAAAAGAAATCCAAATGATCCTCCCTACACAAAAATAGGCAAAAATTAGTTTCCAAAGTAACCACAGTAGAGCTGAACAAAAGCAAAAACTACTTAAAAACCTACTTAAGAATCCCAATTAGCTCCAGTGGGTTCAAGCCTTGACAGGGTACAAAAAACAGGTAACCTCATTAAGATAGGGATTAATATACTATATCACCTTCCAATGCTAGACCATTTCACCTAACATTTTTCTTTTAACCATATCAGCTGTCTCACACCAAGGGACAGGTGACACAAAATTAGAAAACACATTCCCCATCATTTAATTTACATATCATAATTATCCTATCCTCCATGAGGAAGTGGAGAAGAATCCTTCCTCCATAAGCCATGCGTGTCGTAAGAGGCAACTAAAATGTCGGGAGCAAGGGACTAGTAACCCCTTCTATATAAATTGCTAAATGAAGAGCTTTGTAAAATCTTTTCATCTATGATACCACCAGCACAAAAATCATCCAAATGCTTTACATTTACACTAAAAATTATAAAAGCCTCAACTATTCCTTACTTGTGAGAGCACACAAGACAGTAAAGCTTCAGCAGAGTCTCGCACTCGCATACTGGCTGGCTTAAGCTCTTTCTCGTGCTTCAGACGGGGAGCATCACTGGACTTAACCTGGGAATACATTACATACTTTGATGGTATGTCTTCAATATACTTACTGACACTTATCTAATATAATATGTATTAAATAAGCATGAGTAATTTCCTGATAGTACAGTGTTATGACAAACTTTATGCTAGTTGGTATAGATCTGGTAGATTACTACTACTTATTCCATTCTAAGTGTTATGTTGCTGATACATATGAGGAATGAACACTGAGTACATTCCAGCAAATGAACACACAACAAGACTCTCCTGATGCATGAATCTTTACATATATGACTGTAAATACAATATTTTAGGTTAAAATATATGTGAATACTGGAAAGTCAGAATAAAATGAGACACTTTAAAGAAATATGTAGACTTTTTAATATATAAACCTAACTTTTTTATTAAACTTACTGAAGTACAGTATAGAAGAGTCATCGGCAAGAAAGAAAATGTCTTTAAAACAAATATATAAAATTAATGAAGACAAAACTACTGGGTATCTCCCTAACAAAGAGTAATTCACAAAAAGATGCTTCACATTCTTAAGTCCATATTCACAGCTTTTATGTTCTAGGTTCTCAAGTATGTTATAAATACTTTTATACTTTTATTAAATTTGATGTCAACAGTTACACTCTTAAATTTTAAATGAAAACTGTACCTTATGAACTGTACTAAGAAGGTTTATCTTCTAGATTGGAATTTTATATCATTCATTTTGCCCAAATAAGTAAACTGTACAGTAGGGCCCCACTTATACGACAGGTTAGGTTCCAGGCTACCACCGGAAAACAGAACGCCATTTTCTCTTACGGAAAATGTAAACAAACCGGGTGGGGCGCGGTGACCGTATTAGAAAGTCAGGTGGGGAGCCGTATACTAAGTTTTGGTCATAATTTGAAATGTCCGTATTAGCAGAACGCCATAAAGCGAGGCCCTACCGTATCTACTTTACCAGGAAATCAGATTGAATTAATTATCATTAAAGAATATCACACAATTGAAATTATAAAATCTATATCACAGCTTCAATCATTCCTGCAAAATATCAGCATTTTCACTTGCTTACTTGTGACTTTGATCCTGAGATGCCAAGTTCCACAACTTCTAGTACTGTTGCTAGACATTCTTTATCCTGAAGTAGGTAAGGGTGAGCAACTAACCACACACTTGCACAATGGAATGCTGCAACAATGGTTGAGTGCAGATCCTATGGAAGGTACATTACAACTACATTATTTAGTTCATCAGAACAATTCGAGGTGACTAGGAAGCTCTAACTGTGACTGCTATTTTAAAAATTCTCTAATGCAAAACAGTACTAAAGATATGATGATAAAAATTAAATATAATTATTTTTAATATTTGTGATACATATGAACACATTACATTAGCAAAAAAAAAAAAAAAAAAAGTATTTGCACAATTTTTCTGCATTTTTGTAATACAAGTTTGTTTTCTTTTTTCATAACTGTAAAAAACAGTGCTATTATTGATTGCAATGAACCAAACATTTATAGATACTTCAAAGGATCAATAAATACTACTGAAGGTATGAGTGACAACTAGAGGATGAGGAAGACAATTACTGTATTTTTTAACTTGCCTTGGAGTGTGCCCTGGGTGGTCTTGAGCACTGATAAGCTATGTAGTCGCATAACCATTTCACGGCACGCTTGCACTCTAACCCATCTGGTAAATGTGTAATACTGAACTTTATTTACAGTCAATTTACTACTGTTAGCATGGCTTGGAAGAAAAAGATTTATATTTTCTGAAATCAGCAAGAATCCATATGGTAGATCACCGTGTCACCTCAATTATTTTATAGGTAAGAAATTAATTAAGTAAATATATTGGCAAAAATATTTTGTGTAATATAACTAATAAAAGTAACTTTTAGAATGCTTAAAATAAATCTAACAAAAATTTATATAAAATATGTACTCCAAACTGTAAAACTGAGAAGTTGATACAAAGACACTGGCAGACTGGAAACTTAGATATTTAACTGTGAGACCAAGCATCACCTCCAACACTATCGTATACAGTAGGGCCCCACTTAAACGGCAAGTCAAGTTCCAGGCTACCGCCATAAAGCAGAAATCGCCGTAAAGCAGAATGCCCTTTTTTCCACTTATAAATGCATATAAATGCCAGTGAGTCAAGTGGGGAGGGTGGAGCCATATAATGAGTGTTGGTCATAATTTGAAATGTCCATATTAGCAAAATGCCATAAAGCAGGGCCCTACTGTACATTACTAGGTCTAAGAGGGTTAACACCAGCCCAGAGAAGACTGCAGGAATCTACACCATCCCTTGTACTAGTTGCAATAAAGTATATGTGGGTGAGACACCTAGGGATGTGTCCACTTGTATATGAACACATACACACGTGCCACACCAATAACATCAACAATGGCTGTATCATACATCGTAATGGCTTCATGTCGTTTTTTTCTTTACTGAGTAACAGCTGCAAAACATTTTAAAATTATCAATTAAACTTTCATGTAAAAAAAGATAATTTCAAAGTTAGGGATCCTTAACCTAACCTTTTTAAACCCCGTGTAAAAAAAAAAAAAAAAAAAAAAAAGTGTCACAAACCTTGCTCTGCAATATTAAGACGTGCCAAACCAGAGAGCAGCTCCAGCCCAGCAAGTGAAACATTAACATCACTCTTCCACGAAGAGATGAGTCGATGGCATACAAGGTAAATTGATCGCACAAACAAAGCATGAGCAGAATCTGTAGATACCAGAGTCAAAAATGACACGATTAGTACTTTTCCCTTTTATTTATTTCACAACTTTCTCTCTTCCAAAATATTATGAAAGAATGAGAAGTTTTAGTTTTCAATTAAAACCTCAATTACCTAATATCAAATAATGTTGAAATTGAGTTGTTTATGAGAAATTGTACTAGAGGTGATATTTCAAAATAAAGCAATGGGGGTAATTTGTGCATAAACATCTGAAAGAAAATAATGTTATAGGAACTGTTTAACAAATGGCTTATGTACAAAAAATAAATGCTTAAGTTTCTAGTATGCAGAACTTGGTTAATTTTCACTTGCTGTGTGTAAATTAAAGAATGAAAATCTAGGTTCAAATGGACTTTACTGTTTCTTACAGAAGTGGAAGTGCAGACAACAGATGGGAAACTTTAACATTCATATAAGTTACTGTACATCAAATCTGATGAACTAACACATGTAAAGGTAAATTATACACAAATTCCATTGTTGGAGTGTGAGCAAGGTATCATTTATGAAGGGATTAAGGACAAATAATTAGCAGGACTTAAAGTCCTGCAGGTGGGCAGTATAGTGCTTGTACTCTGAAGGAAGGCTGGGGATGTTAAATCTTGGAAGGTCATTTAAATTGTGATGTCTGTGCATTTCTGGCAAGGCAGTTACTGAATGAATGATGGTGAATATTTCCTTTTCTTTGTTGTTTCTTTGTCACCCTACCTTGTTGGGAGATGGCTGACAAGTACAAGATAAGCACAAAAAAAAATCCATTATATACTAATGGATATATACACAAATTATTAGGGCAGATGATAACTGGGGTTCCAAAGTGCATTTACACTACTTTTAATTTATATTTTAATTTTAGTTATTCATATAATATTTCGGCAATTCTTTTTAATTTTTATTTATACTTATTTTTTTCTTTATGCCTTGTCAACCGAAGGTGCTGATACTCACATTCCCTGATATATAATGACAATGAATCTCTAATCCCCTATCCCTCCCACCCCCTCTGTCAGGAGCCCCTTTTTTGGTGGTTAGTAAATAGGCAGAACCACAGAACTATAGAAAAGCAAAGGTAAAACAAAAGTAATACAGGAATAGCCAGAAAGGACAAAGTTAGCCAAGAAGATCTATTTTTATGTAACAGCTTTAAGTGTGTAGAAAAATTTGGTGTATCATATACAAGCAGATGAGGTGCAATTAAACACCTGTAAACTGAACCTTGGGAAATACAGTAGTATAAAAAGACTGCCAAGCCACAGTGTCACCAGTGTTTACCATTGTTCTTGTATGTTTTATTTTTATAATGTGATACATTATTCACAGTATCTTAATATGATGCAAGCAAATAAACCAAATAATAGCACAAGTCAAACATCTGGAAATAATCTACATTATAGAGCTGTTTAACTGGCTGTGTTTGTTAGCAAAAATAAAATGGTCTTACAATTTAATTCACTGAATTTTTCTCAATGTGTAGCAGGGTTCATTTTTGCTAAACAAGCTATACTTATATTTATGCTTGCTCCAACTGTGAAAATCAGTGCTAATATTACAAAAGCTTTAAAATTTCAAAATGCTTCACTTTCTGTGTGACATAGGCTTCACCTCTAATACATATACTTTTTAATATGTTATAGAGCAATAATTCCAATATCTTAAAATCTTTATTATCTTCCCCTTTATCTTCAACAAATTTTCCCTCTTCTTTCTTACTGTATACAGTGGTACCTCGACTTACGATGGTCCCCAAACTCACCCTTTTATGTAAGTATTTTTTTAAATGCTTTTGTAAGTGTAATTTTGGGGGTCTAAAAGGACTAGTCTATTTTACAACATTTCTTAAGAAGATAAATTCGTTTGGTAATGGCACTTGAACAGCATTCTGGAATGAAAAAATATCGTAAGTCGAGGTACCACTGTATTTCCCAATGCAATCCTCAACCTTCCCACACATTATGGGAATAAATATGTTCTATTGTATATCAACTACAAGGCAGCCAAGTCAACATGTGGTTTTTTTTATACTGTGATTCAAGTGGCCTTTTAATGGATGATAACCCTTGAAAAAGGTTTATATGTCTGGTGATAACTGTAAACAAGAAAATCTCACTCAAGGAAGAGGAGGTCCCAAAGATAAATAAGGAGATATAGGACTACTTATTTATTTACCTACTATTTGTTACCCTTGCACCTCTGTGTATTCCAATCTGCACATATTCAGTGATGCTATCTTCAAATTATTAACAAATTACTATTTTTTTTAATACATTGGCCGTTTCCCACCGAGGCAGTGACCCAAAAAAGAAAGAAAAAGCTTTCATCATCATTCAACAATTTTACCATCATTATGTATGAATGATGGTGAAAGTGTTGAATGATGATGAAAATTTTTTCTTTATTTTTTTGGGTCACCCTGCCTTGGTGGGAAACGGCAGACGTGTTAAAAAAATTCTAGCTTCCATTCCTCTGAACAAGAGCCTTCCACAAGCATGAATGAAAATTCCTTCCCCCTTTTCCCCGCTTATCCTTCACCCCCTCGAAACATATAATGCCTGGGGAAATTTCTGCATATGATAATCTATCAAGGAATGAGACTTCTGGAGGATTTGAATGATCAAAATACAGTGGTACCCTGAGTTTCGTGCAGCTCCCAACTCGAACAATTATGCAAGTGTATTATTGTAAGTGCTTTTGTAAGTATTTTTGGGGGTTGAAACTGACTAATCTAATTTACATTATTCCTTATAGGAACAAATTTGTTCGGTAACTGCACTTGAACAGCCTTCTGGAACGAATTATGGCCGAAACTCGGGGTACCACTGTACTATAGAGATAAAGAAGATTGATAACATAATCAAGATGAACCACCTTCTTCTCCTTGTTGATATTTAAAGGAATGAAGGCTTGTGTCACATGACCCTTAAAAGCCTTGTTAATCATGGTGAAAGTACGTATAACTATAGTTAGGAACTATGGTGACACTGATTCATTAATTTAATGCAAAGAATACTGTATTATATCCCACACTGAAAACACTTGTGTAATAATATAATACAATATTGTGTACTTGTGCTGTACACAACATATTGTGCACTTGTGCTGTACACAACACACTGTGCACTTGTGCTGTACACAACACACTGTGCGCTTTAGCTGTACACAACACACTGTGCGCTTGTGCTGTACACAACATATTGTGCACTTGTGCTGTACACAACACACTGTGTGCTTGTGCTGTACACAACACACTGTGCGCTTGTGCTGTACACAACACACTGTGCGCTTGTGCTGTAGACAACACACTGTGTGCTTGTGCTGTAGACTACACACTGTGCGCTTGTGCTGTACACAACACACTGTGCGCTTGTGCTGTAGACTACACACTGTGCGCTTGTGCTGTAGACAACACACTGTGCGCTTGTGCTGTAGACAACACACTGTGCGCTTGTGCTGTAGACAACACACTGTGCGCTTGTGCTGTAGACAACACACTGTGCGCTTGTGCTGTAGACAACACACTGTGCGCTTGTGCTGTAGACAACACACTGTGCGCTTGTGCTGTAGACAACACACTGTGCGCTTGTGCTGTAGACAACACACTGTGCGCTTGTGCTGTAGACAACACACTGTGCGCTTGTGCTGTAGACAACACACTGTGCGCTTGTGCTGTAGACAACACACTGTGCGCTTGTGCTGTAGACAACACACTGTGCGCTTGTGCTGTAGACAACACACTGTGCGCTTGTGCTGTAGACAACACACCGTGCGCTTGTGCTGTAGACAACACACCGTGCGCTTGTGCTGTAGACAACACACCGTGCGCTTGTGCTGTAGACAACACACCGTGCGCTTGTGCTGTAGACAACACACCGTGCGCTTGTGCTGTAGACAACACACCGTGCGCTTGTGCTGTAGACAACACACCGTGCGCTTGTGCTGTAGACAACACACCGTGCGCTTGTGCTGTAGACAACACACCGTGCGCTTGTGCTGTAGACAACACACTGTGCGCTTGTGCTGTAGACAACACACTGTGCGCTTGTGCTGTAGACAACACACTGTGCGCTTGTGCTGTAGACAACACACTGTGCGCTTGTGCTGTAGACAACACACTGTGCGCTTGTGCTGTAGACAACACACTGTGCGCTTGTGCTGTAGACAACACACTGTGCGCTTGTGCTGTACACAACACACTGTGCACTTGTGCTGTACACAACACACTGTGCACTTGTGCTGTACACAACACACTGTGTACTTGAGCTGTACACAACACACTGTGTACTTTTGCTGTACACAACATACTGTGTACCTGTGCTATACACAACATTGTGTATCTGTGCTATACACAACATATTGTGTACCTGTGCTATACACAACATTGTGTATCTGTGCTATACACAACATATTGTGTACCTGTGCTATACACAACATTGTGTATCTGTGCTGTACACAACATATTGTGTACCTGTGCTATACACAACATTGTGTATCTGTGCTGTACACAACATATTGTGTACCTGTGCTATACACAACATATTGTGTACCTGTGCTGTACAAAACAAATTCTGAATCTTCTATAAAGTGCACAAAATGTTACATCACTGAAATATTTAGGACAAAAAAAGCAGTTATTATCATAGCACAGAAGACATATTCATAATATAAATATAGAGGTAAAATTAGTAGCCATTTCTGTAGGTTCAACTAATTCTATGTTGTTAGTAAATTACATATGACTTGCTTTACCAGAATCTTCTAAGACCTGCAGAGCTTCACCCTCTGTAGTACTCGGCAAGGTTGCTGCAAAACAAGTCTTCAAATAAATGACAATGAATAATGATAACAATTGATGACAATACTAATAATTATAAAACAGCGGTAAACAGCTTTACTTAAGTCAGCCATATACCTGTTTACTGGCTTTATTAATCACAAATTAATTTAGACAACAATTAAACTTAAAATAATTCTTTATCAACTGTATTATGATTTTTTAACTAAATACTAACTACTGATATTTAAAAACAATAGGGGATAAGTAGTGTATTGTAAATGCAAAGAACTGTACCATATTCAGGAGGCATTCCATTCATAAACACATAGTGATAAGTATAAAACATGATCAAAACATGTAATTTTAATTAGAGGTAAAAAGGAAACATAAGAATGTAATCATTACCATGGCTAGTGGCTGCACTGGTGAAGTTTGGGGAGCCAACTTGGCCGAGACTTCCTTCAGGCAGTGTGTCGCAGCTCTCGTCCAGAAGACTGTTATAGTCACCATGCGAACTAACTGTGTCTGAGGCACCTACAGGTTTATGAGACTGATAAGCATAAGCTAATATGGCTAATGATCAAGAAGGCAACTTCTTACAATACTTTCAAGAAAATAATTCTGAATTATATACGTAATTAGATAATACAGTAACCTCTCAATATAACAGACTAATAGGGGGATTGTCTGGGTCTCTTAAACCAGAAATTTTTAAAAAATATCCAAAACAAAATACTGTACTGTACACTTAATATAGTACTCATTATACTACTAAAAAAAATGAGAAAAAGACATTAAAAGTACAATTTACCCAGTGTATTTTCCCAGTTAATTTAAAAGTTTGTTATACTTAGGGTTTACTGTACTTACTCTTAACCATTCACCAAGCAATAAGTATAACACAAAGAAATGCAAACAGATGGACAAATTGACTATATATAAATGCTAATTTGATCATTTTAAAGCAAGCTGATCAGTGATAGAATTGATCATATAATGGTGAATTTAAGATACGTGATTAATATTATTCGATGCAACATGGTTTGCTAACAACAGTACACTATCATAATTCATAACAAAGAAGCTGATCTCATGCAATTGCAAAAATTTGGATTCATCAGTGATAGAGACCTAAGAACTTTAGTCAACTAATAAAAAAGGTCAAAAGCGCACTTAAAATATCTGTGTTGAATAAACATATTTTAGTTAAAATATAAAAGCAATTCAAATAAAAAACTAAGAAAAAGCCATAGAATATATAAATTAAAAAAAAAGTGTATGCACAAGTGAGTTACAGAAAGGCATATCTTATATAAGTGGTTTGTCTGAATTCCATCACATACATTACCTTGCTCACACTCCAAAAGCATGTCATATCCTCAAAACTACTCAATTTCACTCACTCTGATCTAAGACCCTCACAAGTGAAAGCTGGATGATGAGCCACCACCACATAAAACCTTCCAGCCACCTCAGATTTAGATACTGCAGATTTACACACTAATATATATCTAGACGAATTTACTTGTTCATTAGCAGAATATAATTTATTTCCTGAACAAATATATTCATATGCATTTTAAATATATCTGAGACAATCCTAAAGCTGTTTAATTATATCAAGTGAAGTACAGAGTATCTATTTAAAGACACAGTAGTGGAACTTCTATTTTTAATTTGTTTCTATTAATAGATGAAAATATTTTTCAGACTAAACTGTGAAATAAGCTGAACAACATGCTATAACTCTGACAGCTAGATAACGAGTGATGGAGAATGCATTGCTTTCAACCACGGAACGGGTGAGGTTTGAGCCCACGGAGAGTGTCGTAAATTTCCAGGCTGTTCTGGGGTTTATTTGTAGTTGTGTTATTACAATTTTGTGAGTAATGTACTGGTTTCTTTGGATTACTCTACCTTGGTGGAAAATGTCTGATGTGGCGTTAAAAAAAAAAAAAAACTTACCAGAAGACATAATGTTGTGATCTCGATCTGTTGAAAAGTTATGCTGTGAAATGGAGTCCATAACTTCACAAAGAGCAGCATCTTGGACACAAAAAAGTAGTCCCCCTGTAAGCACAAATATATCTAGATGTAAGCTAGTAACTAACAAACAGCTGAGCTGATGTTCCCAGTTCACAGATATTTCTTCAATAGTACAGTATCCAGTACCAAATTATAAAGGAACCTTACTAAAGTAAAAATGAATAAAAACACAGAATATTAAAAGTCTACACAAGTCACAGATGGTATGAAAGTATCCTCATGAAATCTTTAATTTACAGTCATAACACAATTAAGTTTATTTATAAAAGATTATGCAGATAAAAACATACTGGGACAGGTGTTTAAAATGTATAATTATTCACTGTTACAAGTGAAATGCTTTAAAATGAAAAACATTGCTGTGCTTTTTAGGCAGTCACTCATATAAACAAAACTATTTAGAAGACAGATGTTCATGAACATCTCTTTGCACTGATAAATACAGTGGTACCCGACTTACGATATTTCATTCCAGAATGCTGTTCAAGTGCCATTACAACGTTATTCCAAGAAATGATGTAAAATAGACTAGTCCTTTAGACCCCCAAAATTACACTTACAAAAACATTTAAAAAAATAAACTTACATAAAAGGGTGTGTTTGGGGACCATCGTAAGTCGGGGTACCACTGTACTGCATAAATGTGTGAATTAATATAATGTGCACATTCTTAATTTTCAAACAGGATTAATTCAGCACCCAACTTCACCAAAATGCCCTGCATATTAGGGGCTTTAGGCATGTACACCTCATGTAATCTCAATAACCAAATGTAATTCTTTGTATCATGTCCAAATAAACTATTATTATTATTATTATTATTATTATTCTTACAAAATGAATATAATTTTGCTTGATCCTACATAATAAGTCTCTCACCAACATGTTTGTGGCAAGCTCTAGCTTAAGTCCTTTCAAAGCCATCATCTGTGATTTGCAAAATCATTATGACACAATTGTAAACAATTCATAGAATGTGAGTTCGCACTCAACCCATTTCACGAATTGTTTACAGTCATGTCATTAAGATATCGCTAGTCAAAGAAAATATGTTTGCTCTCCTCTTTCATCATGCAGTTCATAATCCCAAACTGAGCATGGTTAATCTCTGACTGCAGAATTAGTAAGTGCAGACAAGTGTTTCTCTAAGTATTTGATGTAGTGTTGGAGTGTGAGCAAGGCAATATCTATGAAGGGATACAGTAAAACTGATTAACCAAACTTAAAGAGTACAGTGCCTGTACTTTGAAAGATAGGAATTTTGCAGTTAGGAGGGATATCTGGACTGAGATGTTCATGGAAAGACACCCAGGGAATGAACATTAGTAAATGTGCTTTCCTTGTTAAGATTACCCTGCCTTGGTGGGCAATGACTTACAGTCATCCCTTGGTTTTCGAATGTCTTAGTTTTCACCGATTTTGGTTTTCGGTCACTCTTTTTGTGGAAAAATTGTCTCAGTTTTCGCCGATGGTACGGAACCTGTACACCAGTGCCACACACATACAAAGGCTGTAGGCCCACCACCCACACACCTCCCACACACATTGTCACGCAGTCTAGCATTGTTTATGCTTGAGTGAACATCACAACAGGAGTTCATACAAAACCTTTATTAACAATTCATTGTTTTTGGCCCTTGATTATTGTGTGTGACTACTAAATAAGCTACCATGGGCCCAAAGAAAGCTCCTAGTGCCAGTCCTTTGGTAAAGAAAGTGAGAAACACGAAGGAGTTTAAGAGTGTAGCAGGCATGCAGGGAGTGTAGCATGCATGCAGGGAGTGTAGCATGCATGCAGTGAATGTAGCATGTATGCAGGGAGTGTAGCATGTATGCAGGGAGTGTAGCATGTATGTATGCAGGGAGTGTAGCATGTATGCAGGGAGTGTAGCATGTATGTATGCAGGGAGTGTAGCATGTATGTATGCAGGGAGTGTAGCATGTATGTATGCAGGGAGTGTAGCATGTATGTATGCAGGGAGTGTAGCATGTATGTATGCAGGGAGTGTAGCATGTATGTATGCAGGGAGTGTAGCATGTATGTATGCAGGGAGTGTAGCATGTATGTATGCAGGGAGTGTAGCATGTATGTATGCAGGGAGTGTAGCATGATGTATGCAGGAGTGTAGCAGATGTATGCAGGGAGTGTAGCATGATGTATGCAGGAGTGTAGCATGTATGTATGCAGGAGTGTAGCATGTGTATGCAGGGAGTGTAGCATGATGTATGCAGGGAGTGTAGCAGGTATGCAGGGAGTGTAGCAGGTATGCAGGAGTGTAACATGTATGCAGGAGGTAGCAGGTATGCAGGGAGTGTAGCAGGTATGCAGTGAGTGTAGCAGGTATGCAGGGAGTGTAGCAGGTATGCAGGAGGTGAGGTATGCAGGAGTGTAGCATGTGCAGGAGGTAGCAGGTATGCAGGAGTGTAGTAGGTATGCAGGGAGGAGCAGGCAGGAGGGAGTGTAGCAGGCAGGGAGGGAGTGTAGCAGGCAGGGAGGGAGTGTAGCAGGCAGGAGGGAGTGCACATGAGGAAGTGACCGGATAAGGACTTGGTACCTAAATTCCTTATGGAAGGGATTACCCTTCCAAAAATAGGGTCTCTTCCTCTCCTCCTCCCTCTCTTCCAACCAGCAACATCAGTCTTCAATAAAAGTAAGTGCCACATAGAGTTCATTCATTTGTGCATGTAAATCTATCTTTAAAGCCCCCCAATTTTTTTTTTTTAAACTTCAGGGTTTCTGGAACTGATTAATTGAATTTCCATTATTTCTTATGGGGAAAATTGCTTTGGTTTTCGCCGATTTTGGTTTTAGCTGATCCATCTGGAACGGATTAAAATTGAAAACCAAGGGATGACTGCATTTGGAAAAAATTTGTTAAAATGAAATATCCTCCAACTGGAACAATACACAAATAACTCGCACATAGGAGAAAGAAGAAGATGCTGCTTCTTTCAACACACCGGCCATATCCCACCGAGGCAGGGTGGCCCAAACGTATAAATGAAAGTTTCTCCTTTTAAATTTAGTAATATATATTTTAGTCGCCTCTTCCAACACACATGGCTTACGGATGAATAATTCTGTTCCACTTCCCCATGGACATAAGAGGAAATAAACAAGAACTAGAAATGAAATAGAAGAAACCCCAGAGGGGTGTGTATATATATACAGTGGTACCTCGGTTAACGATGGTCCCTAAACTCACCCTTTTATGTAAGTTTATTTTTTTAAATGCTTTTGTAAGTGTATTTTTGGGGGTCTAAAAGGACTAGTCTATTTTACATTATTCCTAATGGGGATAAATTTGTTTGGTAATGGCACTTGAACAGCATTCTGGAATGAAAAAATATCGTTAACCGAGGTACCACTGTATATGCTTGTACATGCATGTGTACCTAAGTGTACCTAAGATTTTTATAAGTAGAAAATGTTACAAAACTGTCAAAAAGTACAGTAACAGATTTAAGAAAAAATATACTGAAAACACACTGATGGACAGGTAAGAAACAATACAATCCAGTAGTTACTTTATAAAAACAAATTAAAACAAAACCTTTAATGAGAAAAGTCTTCCCGGCCTACATGTAAAACCCTTTTAACATATACTGCATCATTAAAGTCATGAATACATTTTACCTAGAAGCATTTGGGTATTTGCTGGATCAGTCTCCACTTGGAGAGCATTTGTCAGAAGGTTGACAAGCTGGGGACGAAGGTGGGATAGGGACAGTCTTTCACCACTGTTACTGCCAACTTCTTTTACCTGTAAACCCTAAGAAAATACATTTTCATTAGTTTTAGATACACAAAAAGTACCCATAATCAACAAACTTCCTGCAAAATACCAAAGATTGAAATGGACCAAAAACAAATACAATAATCTTTCTTACAATGCAACATCACAGTGCTATTTTGTTGCAATGCAACTGATAAAGTGCACCCAAGAATTTTGATAGCCTAAGATAATACATGTACACTTGGTAAAGCATGAAAAAATAAGCCAACATACTAAATTTTGGTACTACCTGCTGTAGACTTCAGTGGAATTAAGTTATGTACAAAATCTGTTCTACATGCTGAGGAATTGTTCCCTTATCACACAAGTTTGGCCTAAGCATCAATAAATATTATGACATGTACAATAAATAAATATGCAAAATGTGATATGTGAATTATGTGAATATTATGTATGGATGTACAGACCTCAAAACGTACAAATTAGAAGACTGAATGGGGTTACCAAAGTATAATCGAGAGGAATAAGGAGAGGCTGGTGAGGAGGTTGAGGCATTTAGAGAGGCTGGAGCAGGACAGGATGACCACGAGGGTGTACAACTCTGGGGTGGAAGAAAGGAGGGGTAGGGGTCATTCCAGAAGGGATTAGAGGGAGGGTAAAGGAGATTTAGTGTGTTAGGGCTTGAGAATCCAGCATACTTGTGGGATCATGCTAGATTCAGTGAATGGAATTGGGTGGTTTTCTTAGTATGACATGCTATTCCTTGACATTAATACTTTAACTTCATTTAGGTAATTACACATGCAGAATCAGACAAAAAAGGAGGTGGAGTAAAGATAAAAAGTTTGAACTGGCCTTCAATTCAAGCCACAAAGCAACAATGACTCAAACAAAATTCACATATTATACACCTGAAAGTGAAGAGGCAATGGAAGGATGGAGAGCAAGACATGGGTGGCTGCTCGACGTAGGAGTGTCACTGGAAGATGGGAAGGAGCAGTGAGCTCTCCTTCTGGCAAAACACACTCCAACACTCCCAAAACACTGGGCACCAAGCTGATCACACCCTGCAGGTCCAAGCGGAATAAATCCACGCCATTCATCAGGATACTCGCTGCAGTTTCACTACATATTCCAGTCTGCAATAAATTATAATAAAAGTAATTTTATGTAGAAAACTAGAGACATGAGACAGAAGAATGAAAAAAAGATAAAGTGCAAAAGTAAAAAATGGAGAGAAAATGCACAAGTTATTGCAGGAGTGAAAGTCAATATGGCATGAATAGCAAGAAAATGATGAAGTGTAAAATTAAAAGGGAGAAAAGAGAGAGAGAAAAAAAAGAGTGGAACAGAATAACAGCACTTAAACTAACTGTTGTGGAGCCCTTTATTAAGCCTCTAACAATATATGAGACTTGTTCTTTCAACAAACCGACTGTATCCCACCGAAGTAGGGTGGTCCAAAAAGAAAAACAAAAGTTTCTCTTTTTAACTTTAGTAATGTATACAGGAGAAGGGGTCACTAGCCCCTTGCTCCTGGCATGTTAGTTGCCTCTTACGACATGCATAGCTTATGGAGTAAGAATTCTGTTTCATTTTCCCATGGAGACAAGAGGAAATAAACAAGAACAAGAACTAATAAGAAAATAGAAGAAAACCCAGAGGGGTGTGTATATATATGCTTGTACATGCATGTGTAGTGTGACCTAAGTGTAAGTAGAAGGAGCAAGACTTACCTGAAATCTTGCATGTTTATGAGACAGAACAAAGACACCAGCAATCCTACCATCATGTAAAACAATTACAGTGGACCCCCGCCTAACGAGCACCCCGGAAATCGTACAATTATGTAAGTATAATATTGTAAGTGCTTGTGGAAGTGTATTTTTGGGGGTCTGAAATAGACTAACCTACGTGACATTATTTCTTAAGGAAGTAAATTTGTTCGGTAATGGCACTTTAGCAGGCTTCTGGAATGAATTTTGGCGAGGGTCCACTGTACAGGCTTTCGTTTTACACTCACTTGGCAGGACGGTAGTACTTCCCTGGGCGGTTGCTGTCTACCAACCTACTACCTAGGTATACGAGACTTGTCCATTTTAATTAAAAAAAGCACAGTCCCAACAGACAACTTACCCTGATGCTATGACGGCTTGACGAGCCATGACTGGCGTCATGATGGGGAGCAGGGACAGAAGGATCGCTCTGACGCAGACCTTGGTGCAGAGCTATGTAGAATCGAGCTAAGTATACTGGCAAAATTTCTTCACCAGTTTTTTTAGAACAAAATATCCTGTGAAAAATACATTTATAATAAGCAAGAAATTAATAGAAATTTTAGTAATGTATAAGTATTATATATTTAACACTAAGACATATACAGTACCTATATTTGTATTTAGGAATACTGCACATGAGTTCAAATTAGCAAATACTATAAGCTAAATAATGAGCTGACACTAGTGAGGAAAAGAAAAAAAAAGGAGATGCAGAAAAATGGGAATGGACAGGAGATAAGGACGATGAAAGAGATGGAAAGGATGGGGCAGATGTGAGACAGAAGGGTGGGAGGGGGGAAGTGAGAGGAGGATAGAAGGGTGGGAGGGAAGTAGAGGGAGGATAGAAGGGTGGGAGGGGAAGGAGAGGAGGATAGAAGGGTGGGAGGGAAGTGAGAGGGAGGATAGAAGGGTGGGAGGGGGGAAGTGAGAGGGAGGATAGAAGGGTGGGAGGGGTAAGTGAGAGGGAGGATAGAAGGGAGGGGGATGAGTGACAATGAGGAGAGAGGCGGGAGGGAAAGTGAGAGGGATAAGAGGAGGGGAAGAGTGAAAGGGCAGATAAAAAGGAGGAAGAGTGAAAGGATAAAAAGGTGAAAGAGTGACAGAGTGAATAGGAGGAAATGGAAAGAATGATAATTCAAGTCTTCCAGAATTCAGGTAATTCTGATCACTTAAAATAAAAAAAGCTGAAAACTTCAATCCTCCAAATTTTGAAAAACACATTTTGTATTCTGTATGAATACTGCAGTACCTGAATACAGTACATACAAGTTGAATGAGCTAGGTCAACAAGTAGTAGATCTAGACTCCATATATAAATTCAGAAGTAAATATGATAAAGGCAAAGAAGCTAGAAACAAACTATAGTAGTGATTGAAAGTTTAGTGGCATTGCCAGGAGCTGGAATTCAGTCTCTGTAAGATCAATTGAGTGAGTGTAGCTTGGTGAACACTCATACACACAAAAGTTTATGTAATTAACCATACACAGATACTCCTCACTTAAGATGGTCTGACTTATAATATTCTGACTTTACAGTACTGTACATTTATTAACCCTTTGACTGTCGCAAGCCCATTTCTGAAACTGTCATTCTATGCGCAAAATATTCTAAAAAAAAATAATTTTATCTTATAAAATGATAATCTTTTCCCAATATTAATGACACCAAAAGTACGAAATTTGAAGGAAAACTTACGGAATTACTCTCGCGAAGTTAGCAATCTCGGAGATATATACGCATCAGCGATTTCGCCGACTTTAAGCCCTAATTTTGGCCAATTCCAGTGTTCCAGTCGACCAAACTCATAGCTATTTCTTTAGAACTCCATTTGTTCTATCGATTGAGTACAAGAAACTGCCCATTTACCAATTTTAACTATCCAATAAAGTGGTCAGAAATTGGCAATTTGGCCAATTTCATGCAAATTAAAAAAGATTCCAATTTCAAATTAGGGTCCAGAATAAACAATGCAGACATTCCTGGCACTAAAATAACATTTTCTCTGTTCATTAGTCACACGTCTCCAGGTCCCTATTATATTACTCTTGCTTTCTATTTTGATTTTTTATTCACGCAAAAAATAGAAGATTTACTGTTATGCAGACTACTGCATTATTGTAAAAATGGTATAAATAATATCAGTGCACTTGTGAAAGAATATTAGACTCACCAGTATTGGACGCGTGGTGTGATTTGTTTACTCTTCAACATTGGCAAAAATTGAACATTTCTGCTACTTTGAGCTCAATTTCAAGGTCGTTTTCATTGTGAAACTAATCAAAATCATCTCTATTTCTGTAATATGTTTTCCATTCTATCAAATGAGACCAAGAAAAAGAGAATACAAACATAAATACTATACGAAAATACACCTCAAAGTCGGTGTTTTAATCCAAAAACACGGTCGAAGTTTTTTTTTTTCTCATTATGCACTGCGTGCTGCAGGATTTTTTTTATACAGCGCACACCAACCACACAGACCCATTCTCTCACATGTGGGCCTACCAGCTTTCTCCCGCTTGATTTGAAGCCGCTAGAATTTTTGAGTATACGCATATACGTCTGAAACACTGGCTCGTAAGACGTATATATACGGCCGAAACAGTCAAAGGGTTAATAGGATAGATAGATGGATAAACTTTATTTATTTACTTTTCAATACTGATATTTAGTTAGTTACAGTAATTATTTGTTTATTTACTTATTCAGTGACAGTAGTTATTTACTTATTTATTTATCATATCATATTCATATTTGACTTACAATATTTTCAACTTACGACGGGTTCATCAGAATATAAGCCCATTGTAAGTGAGGAGCCCCTGTATAGGAAAAGGTTCCTTAGCATACCTGCAGAGTGCACCAAGTGCCTCAGCTCTTCCACTTTGGAAGTGTTGAGGAGTAAGATTGGCAAGACGATCAGCGTGAGACTCTCCTGGCACCGATGAGTCACTTAACTTTCTACTGCTCTCACCAACAAAAACAGAAACTGGTCTACGTGAGCCAGAACTGGCAGTCCCACTTACATCTGATTCTGTAAGCCATATGATCAACTTAGTTGAAAAAATCTAAATACTGTATGTCATTCATTCATTCATCTGATGGTTCAATAATAAGCAAAAATTTTGTCAAAATGAGAAGTCATTACGTACTGTGCTGTGGTCCTGGGCTAGCTTGTAAATTGCAGTTAATAAGAGCTGCCTCAAATAGCCAGGGACCAAAAAGATGCAAAATACTATTACATTTGGGTCTTCCACTTGCCAAAAACCGAGAGGTATCATCTGTAAAACAACATAACGAGTATGTATTTTAAACTTTAATTCAAAATTCCCCAAATATATGATAGTAAAATGATCCCAATAAAAAATGACAGCTTGATATATATATACACGCTATTCAGAAGATAAACTTCTGTTATATCTAAGAATACAAGACTGGCTGTAGCTGGCATGCATTACAGTGTTACAAAACATTCACTGCTCAGTATCTGTTACCATTTAGCAAAATCATTAGTTTAAAGATGTAAAAGAGAATGGAGAAAACCTTACCTGAAGCATCAGCTTAAGTGTAAGTAGTGAATATAAAAATGCTGTAGTAAAAAATTTTGTTTACTTCATATAAAAGTACTTTATACATCAGCAAAGAGGCAAGAGTGTGAGGAAAGTTCTGTGTTTCATCCACTAAATTACCATGTAGGAATTAAACTAAGATAAATCAAAATTAAGGGACACCATTTATTCCATCCTAGTCATGAATGATCATTTATACATATATCAATTGGTTAAGTAGTTCTATAAATAACTTTTGGATATAAGTGTCAAGAAAACCAAAACAGTATTAATAAATTTATCTGCTAATCCCAAGTATAAAAATGCAGAAGGTTTATGTTACTGTTTATAAACCTCAGCAAAAACACTCCAAATAACAGAAAAAATCCCACGCTCATTTACCAAGTACATGTTCGTCCTCTGAAATTGGTGCACCCCAGCCTGACCCTAGCATTATCAGAGAACATCATCAGTACTTACCACCTTTACAATCTGAAGACAAAGACAGAGTAGATGAAGGGGAGATTTGACGACCTTTATGGCTAAGGTTATCTAACGATGTATTGGGAACGCCTGCAATAGAGAGATGCATTTCATTACCTTACCTTGTGATTTCCTATACAATACAGAAGATTATTTAATATCCACTTCATTTATATTGTTGATGTTATAAATCTTGCTGAGGTCAAGAAAGGTGAGTGTCATTACAAATGAGGTGAGAAATATAACAGGTTTCTCCCCAAGGGCCATAATGTAGAAAGCATGCTGATATGATGCAGTCACATATGAAGACACTTATGTAAAACACCAAGTCATTAAATTGTACAATGACCACATAAGTAAGGGATATGTTTGCTTATTATAACAAAGGCGCTTAGTAATAAGGTGACAATGTAAGAAAAGAATAAAATAAGTGAATCTGAATGATAGCAGTATAGAAACTTAATAATAGGAGATATGCACTAATTGTAGTTTAACTGAAATAATGTGCTACATAAGAATAGTGGGAAAATGATATTCCTGACTAACACAGGAAAAAATTATAAGATTTTTTTTTTTAACATACCAGCCATCTCCCACCAAGGCAGGGGGTGACCTAATGAAGAAAACAATTCACCACCACTCATACAACTGCTGTCTTGCCAAAAGCACACCTACATCACAGTTCAGATAGCCCTCTGAACTACATCATCCTCACCCCTCCTTCAGACTGCAGAAACTGTACTTCCTACCTCCAAGACCCAAGTATGGTTAACTGGCTTCCCTGTATTCCTTCATAAATCACGCTCGCAGAAACATGTTGGATGCCCAAGCCATCAACAAATGTATATTACCTAAGAAAGCATCTACTAATCCTGAGACTCCTTTCATGGCAGAGAGAAAAATTGAGGGCAACATCTGGAGACAAGGATGTTGGCTGGGCTCAATCACCAGTGCTGATGAAATTGCATACTTGAGGAAAGCTGGTGTTTTGCTGATGACAGTATGTCGACTCAGATCCACTGGGTTTCCTGGAACAAACACATGTGGGACTTAATTTTTCTAGGTTTTCAAAATATGTATAAAATGTAATGTTTTATTTTTAAACATCAGTCATTTCCCAGCATTGCTAAGAGTTTTTAATATGTAAGGCATATGTATGGCAGGAGTTACATTCCTGAAAACAGGTGTAAAATAAAACTGCATGAAAGTGTGAATAAAATAGTGGAAAAAGAGGTTATATTCTATATACAGTGGACCCCCGAGTTTCGTAAACCCAGAAATCGTACAATTATGTAAGTATATTATTGTAAGTGCTTGTGGAAGTGTATTTTTGGGGGTCTGAAATAGACTAACCTACGTGACATTTTTCCTTAAGGTAGTAAATTCGTTCGGTAATGGAGCTTGAGCAGACTTCAGGAGTGAAGTTTTTACGAAACTCGGGGGTCCACTGTACAGTGGACCCCCGGTTTTCGTGATTTTTTCTTTCCAGAATGCTGTTCAAGTGCCGTTACCAAACAATTTATTCCCATAAGGAATAATGTAAATTAAATTAGTCCTTTTAGACCCCCAAAAATACACTTACAAGAGCACTTACAAAAATACACTTACATAATTGTTCGAGTTTGGAGCATCACGAAAACCGGGGGTCCACTGTATCTCAAAATTAACCCATCAAAATATGTTTACTACTGTACAAGGCCAAAACTGCATACCATGGTTTACCTCACATTTTAGTAGGCATCACTTTGAAGATTCTATAAAGGGTGGTTGATGTTAGCTTACAGAGCTGGGATGCATGACTGGACTTGGTCAACTTGGAGTCGTCAAGTATTCAGTAATGCATCTCTGCTCCGTGATATACAGTTTGCTGTGACTTAAACTTTCAAACCAGTCAGCACTAAATTTACAATCTTGTGAAAGCTCTCTCTCTCCCACCTAAACATGGTTTCACAGAAAGACTAGGTTTTGAGTCTTATAATTTAAGCCTGATATGATAGAGTTGATAGGGAAGCAATGTGGCAAATGTTGCAAGTGTATGGAATAGGTAGTAAGTTACTGTACAGTTTTTATGAGGATAGTGAGGCTCAGGTTAGGGTGTGTAGGAGAGAGGGAGATTCTTTCCCAGTAAAAGAGGTCTCAGACAGGGATGTGTAATGTCACCATGGTTGTTTAAAATATTTATAGATGGGGTTGTAAAAAAAGTAAATGCTAGGGTGTTAGGGAGAGGGGTGGGATTAAATTATGGGGAATTAAATGCAAAATGGGAGTTGACACAGTTACTTTTTGCTGATGATACTGTGCTTATGGGAGATTCTAAAGGTAGAAAGTTGAAAGTGAACATAGATAAGAGTAAGGTGATGAGGGTATCAAACAATTTAAATAAAGAAAAATTGGATATCACATTGGAGAGAGGGATTATGGATGAAGTGAATGTTTTCAGATATTTGGGAGTTGACTTATCAGCAGATGGGTTTATGAAAGATGAGGTTAACCATAGAATTCACGAAGGAAAAAGGTAAGTGGTGCGTTGAGGTATCTGTGGATACAAAAAACGTTATCCATGGAGGCGAAAAAAGGGAATGTATGAAAGTATAGTGGTACCAACACTCTTATATGGGTGTGAAGCATGGGTTGCAAATGCTGCAGCAAGGAGGCAACTGGAAGCAGTGGAGATGTCCTGTCTAAGGGCAATGTGTGATGTAAATATTATGCAGAAAATTCGGTGTGGAAATTAGGAGGAGGTGTGGAGTTACTAAAAGTATTTGTCAGAGGGCTGAAGAGGGGTTGTTGAGGTGGTTTGGTCATTTAGAGAGAATGGATCAAAGTAGAATGACTTGGAGAGCGTATAAATCTGTAGGGGAAGAAAGGCGGGGTAGGGGTCGTCCTCGAAAAGGTTGGAGGGAGGGAGTAAAGGAGGTTTTGTGGGCGAGGGGCTTGGACTTCTAGCAAGCGTGTGTGAGCGTGTTAGATAGAGTGAATGGAGACGAATGGTTTTTGGGACCTGACGAGCTGTTGGAGTGTGAGCAGGGTAATATTTAGTGAAGGGATTCAGGGAAACCAGTTAATTGATTTAGTTGGACTTGAGTCCTGGAAATGGGAAGTACAATGCCTGCACTTTAAAGGAGGTTTGAGATATTGGCGGTTTGGAGGGATTTTCTAAACTGTCGTATCTTAGCGCCTCTGCAAAGACAGTGATTATGTGTGAGTGAGGTGAAAGTGTTGAATGATGATGAAAGTATTTTCTTTCTTTTTGGGTCACCCTGCCTCGGTGGGAGATGGCTGACGTGTTGATAGTTATTCATAAGTACGATCAAGTTCCTGGTTCATGCTACTGATTACATAAGGTTGCAGGTGATGTTGAATCAACTCTTCAAGCACATACAATTGCAACGATCATGATTTTTCTTGCTAACAAGGTGAGCTTAAAACCAATCTTTCACTAAGGATACATAGCTTTGCCCTGGACCCATAACAAGAAATCATCTACCTACAGTCATACCGATGTAATCACCTATTTGAGTTTGTAGGGGTGAGCTAGAGATTTTAGTCTTACCTCTATTGAACAATTAAGTTTTCTAAAATCTCTGTGATTTTCCCTTCTCAGTGCCCTTGCACTCATGTATTTCTCCTTGGTCTTCAGTTGCCTCCTACACAGTACTGAGTAATGGTGGTGGCATTCCTGTAAGACTAAGTCATTCATGGAACCTGACCACAGAATTATGAAATTCTACATTCTCTAAAGTTTCATAAACCACTGTATTAATATAGGAAAGGAGTTTGAAACACAAATGGACAAGAGACTCACCAATGATATGCAAGATGCGGTACCAAACTTGTGCAATGCAGTCGCGGCTCATATTTGTAGGAATAATGTTAAGGTCATCCTCGGCAGCTGAAATGTTTCAGTAGGTTAGCTTACATGCAACTTTTTTAACTTAATTGTTTAAATGATTCATACAAGATAAAACTATGTACTTATATACTGTGGAAAAAGACATGTATAGTTCAGGACATTTATTAGAGGAAACTTTTGCCACAAGTAACCTCTTCATTAGTACTGAAGAAATGTTTCTTTTAATAAATATCCTGAACTATACGTGTCTTTTCCCACATCTTGTTGGTATCACCACACCATTTTTCATTATATATTGTGCACTATTTAGTAATGTTATGTAGATCAAATACGTATAATAACTGAGTACTATTACCCAAACAGTTTCAAAATATAATTCTTACATATTATGATTTCAGGAAATGTGGGTCCATACATGAAACCAATAAGTTTACGAGTCAATGCAAAGTTGATTCTGTTCCACTGGTCAATGAGCCCAACGCGATGACGCCATCGTTGACAACTCTCCCTGGAAAATATGTTGGAATTATAAATAATAATCCTCAGTACATGGGCACACATAAGCACATTCATGGAAGTATTTATACATGTATATTTTCCAGGCCACGAATAATCTATCTCGTCACACCCAAAGCAAAGAAATATTAAAGAGTTTATTTACAGTCAAAGAGCACATCAACCTTTATCATCAAGGTATGGTGGCCCAAAGAAGGAAACAATCACCATCACTCATTCAATAGCTGTCTTACCAGAAGTGCATGGACATCACAATTCCAATGACCAAAAATGTAACTTTCCATCACTAGCACTATACTTCCTACCACCAGCTATTTAATTTTTATGGGCTTATTATGAGCACTTAATATACGTAAACTTTTTTTCCACATCAGCTTTCTGCTATCAATAAAAATCCTGTGTGCTTCATGGCCCAACAAGGTGACTGCTTAGTACAGGCAGGCCCCACTCTACGGTGCTTCACTAATACAGACATTTCAAATTGTACCCAAAAAGTCATTTGTACAGCTCCCGATGTAAATAGACAGTGGTGCACCCACACGCCACTCTTGTCTATTTACATCCTCCATGAGCTCCGCATCTCTCTCGATTATGCTTGGAAACTTTCCGAAGTTTCAAGTGTTTTAAAGTTGTTGCGTATTTTATATGCACTCTTTTTGTGTTACAATGACATCTAAAGGTATGTGAGGGAAAAAGTCCATAGATAGGAGTGATGAAAGTGTGAAGGTATGTAGAGTGATGGATGAGTGGTAGTTTGCTGGTTAAGGTGGGGTGAGTGTCTCGCTGCTGCTATACCCCCCCCTTTTTCACCCGGTGAGAGGTGTAATGCTAGGCTCCGGCTGCCGGTTGAAATCACTTGACTGACCACGCTCGACCTCACTGTAAGTACTTCACGGCTGCTCGTATCTTCATTATTTTATGTGTAAGAGCTTCACTCTTTAATTATTTTGGAGCTTCACTCATGTTTAAAAACATTCACTTCTGCTATGTCCTACCTTGGTTTTTGGTAGATTTAATTATTACAGTTTTGCCATTTCTTTTAAAGGCCTTATGCCTACTATGTAAATTAATGCTAGAGTGGTGAGTAATTATTGTGGTTTCATTCACAGTCCTCTGTGTCCGCTCGGATCATCGGATTCAAGGCTGAGTGGGGGGGCCGGCGTACTCACCAATTGAGAAACAGAGTTACTCCACCATTTCTGCACTACACCAGTAGTACCTCAGTACACACTAGGAAACATCAGGCAACTGGACGTCAATAGGGGACAACTTTCAACTGAGTCCCTGACATCATTTGTGACATTATAACAGTTTGGAAGACTGTTGGATTTGTGGAAAACCTTGAGGCAGCCAACGACAACAACCACCACCACCACCACCACCACGGAGTCAACATCAGTGATTCATTGCTTCTGTGCCAAGATCCTCACAGCTGTAAATATTTAGCTTTGAATCATATATATATTTTTTTGTTTTTCATTTTTCATTTTTCTTAATATAGGATTATTATAATCATATTTACATATTTATTATTTAAATTTCATTATTAAAATAAAGTGTTTATTTTTCTTGTTATTAGTCTTTTTCTATTATACTTTTCCTGAGAAGATTGGCGACAACCTTCACAAGGTAGTTTTGATAAAAAGAGGAGTCATAATTAAACTCGGTGAGCAAGGTATAGCTAAGGCTGAGATTGTACTGAGATACTACTGATAATTGTACTTGTATGTACCTGTACGTAAATAAGCTTTCACACAGTGCTTGCATGCAGGTATATTAAAATCACTATTTGAAAATGGAATAACATAATAATAATAACGATAATAATAATACTGTTAGGTAGTAGGTTGGTAGACAGCAGCGCCCAGGAGGTACTACCGTCCTGCCAAGTGAGTGTAAAACGAAGCCTGTATTTGTTTTACATGATGGTAGGATTGCTGGTGTCTTTTTCTGTCTCATAAACATGCATGATTTCAGTGTCTTTTCTTCTACTTACACTTAGGTCAACTACACATTCATGTATAAGCATTATATATACACACCTCTGGTTTTTTCTATTTTTACTAGTTCTTTTCTTATTTCCTCTTATCTCCATGGGAAGTGGAACAGAATTCTTCCTCCTAAGCCATCGTGTCAAGAGAGCGATTAAATCGGGAGCAAGGGCTAGTAACCCCTTCTTCTGGTATATTACTAATTGTAAGGAGAACTTACGTTATCTTTTCACACGCTTGGTGGGAAACTGAAGGTTGAAAAAGAAGAATATAATACTATGTTATTGTAGACATTTTCATTAATCCATCTATGACATTTTTTTCAAAATTATATTAGAAACACATTACATATCATATAAACATAATACAGACAACCATACTAGAACAAGTTAACATAATTGTGAGGTATGGTATCCGGGAGGGCGTAAAAGAGTGTACAACAATAATTACTGTAACACGTTCTCTGTAGTACACCACCACCAGAGAAACTGTGAAGACAACTTGTACACAATGTAAGATGTTTCTATTGTGTTATCAGGCATTAATTTTTTAATTATTATTAACACATCGGCCGATTCCCACCAAGGTAGGGTGGCCAGAAAAAAGAAAAACTTTCATCCTCATTCACTCCATCACTGTCTTGCCAGAGGGGTGCTTTACACTACAGTTATAAAACTGCAACATTAACACCCCTCCTTCAGCTACTTCTACTTACACTTTAGGTCACACTACACAGGCATGCACATGCATATATATACATACACACATCTAGGTTTTTCTTCTTCTTCTTTTTAGTAAGCTATCAGGAAAAGGGTTACTAGCCCATTGTTCCCGGCATTTTAGTTGACTTTTACACACGATGGCTTCGGGAGGAAAGATTCTTATTCCACTTCCCCATGGATATGAAAAGGAAAAAGCAATAGAACAAGAACTATTAAGATAAAATCAAGAAAACTCAGATGAGTGTGTATACAATAAACGTGTACATGTTTGCGTAGTGTGACCTAAGTAAATAGAAACAAGAGATACCTGAAATCTTGCATGTTTATGAGACAGAAAAAGACACCAGCAATCCTACCATCATGTAAAACAGTTTCAGGTTTCTGTTTCACAGTCACCTGGCAGGATGGTAGTACCTCCTGAGTGGTTGCTGTCAATGCCTGCACTTTAAAGGAGGGTCTGAGATAGTGACAGCTGGGAGGGACTTTTCTCAGCTGTCGTATCTGAGCTCCTCTGCAAAGACAGTGATTATGTATGAGTGTGGTGAAAGTGTTGAATGATGAAAGTTTTTTTTCTCTTTTCAGGGGTTTTCTTTCTTTTGGGTCACCCTGCCTCGTGGGAGACGGCCGATTTTGTTAAAAAAAAAAAAAAAAATCTAGGTTTTTCTTCTTTTTCTTAATAGCTCTTGTTCTTTTTATTTTCTCTATTGTCCATGGGGAAGTGGAAAAGAATCTTTCCTCCATAAGCCATGCGTGTCGTATGAGGCGACTAAAATGCCGGGAGCAATGGGCTAGTAACCCCTTCTCCTGTACACATTTACTAAAAAAGAGAATCAGGCATTAATATGCATTTAAAAGTGAAAAAGGTTGATTCGCTTTATGATGATTTTCACTTTATGGCAGTAGCCCGGAACCTAACCTGCCATATAAGCAGGGCCCTACTGTAACTAAGTGGGCATCAGAGTGATTGGATCACACTTTCTGGGAAGAGAGCAGTGGTGTTATTGCAAAACAAATTACAAACATCAGTGACAATGAAAGCAATGGCGATATTTACAATGCAAGTAAAACGAAGTTTACATCAAATATCCTGAAAACTAATTTTGAAAATTACTTAACAAGTGGACAGAAGAATAGAGGGATACTGGAGTAAGATGTATGTATGCTGTCGTTGAAGTATCATTACATTAAATAAATGTTGAAAGATTTTAGCATTACAAGTGATCCCTATCACATGCTTATATTCACCATTGAAATATTTACCTTAATGCATTCCAGAGTGGTGGTGGAGGGAAGCAGCGAGCACAGGCCAAGAGCCAGGTTTCAAAGAGCACACTTAATACACGCTCACACAACTGCTCTCCAGCATCCTCTGTAATACAAACATTAAAAATACAGTATTATTCATGAAAAACTTACAAAATATTTTCAGAATATGAATATAAGCTCTGCTAAAGCACAGCTATAGACTAAGACAGCTTCTTTAAATTATTATACGTTTAGCAATCTCTTTAAAACAGAAAATCCATCATAATTATGGATTTCCTATCAAACAAATGAAATATTAAACTGTAATTAGACTTTTTTAATTAAAGAAAACTAAAAATTGTACCAACTCTTTAATAAACTATTATTAATATTAAAAATTTGGTTCTGTAATACTGTTTAGATAAAAGAGAATATTAAATAAAATATTTTCTAAATGTATTACAGGTGCCATAATTTTCAAACCCTAAACAACACCTGCCAACACAATTATATTTCAGTAAACCAAATATACATTTAAATATTTTAAGCTTTAATTCTTACCTTTAACAACTTCATCCAGGCAAAGCAAGGAAAAAAATTGAGAGAATATAACACACCATATTGAAATACCCATTTTTTAGTAAAAAATAACAAGAGAGGATAAGCCAAAAAAGTGGTGTAGCAGCAGAAACACTTGGATAAGACTTGATCCTTAATTACACATTACATAACCTCACAAAAACACCTTACTACCATAACCAGCACAGTATAAAGAATTAGAACCTATCCCTTACATTCAATGAGCTGCAAAGAGTGTATTATACAAGAGAGCATCTCAAAATAAGCAATGCTAGAGAAGCAAGAGCATAAGCAACACACAACGTGAGTACATAAATACCAGGCACATCTCCAGTAAAGTTTAGACTTAGAGTGGAGCTGGGTGTAACCTCATTCTCATCTGCAACTAGAGTGGAACAAGTTGATATTATGCAGAACAGAAACACTGACACACAAACATACATCTAGAGCTGTCATATGCTTAATAGGCTGTAGAAGGAAATTGATCATGCTGCTAAGATGCTGATCATCCTACACATTTTAATAGTGAAGAGGAATATTTGTAACAAGGTACAAAAAAAAAAAAAAGTTATACAAAGTCCTTTAGATCATGACTGAACTTTTCAGAAACATGTATAGTGTAAGCAGGGAACAGGCAAATTTTCCATGAATGGAAAATAAAATATGGAATAAAAAGAATCTGTAGATTACAGTTTCTATCACAGACCCTCCTTGAAGTAGTTCTCCAGATCCCTTCTACTTTCAAGTTTAATTTTGTGTACGTGGGAATTACTGGATATGTTTATTGATTAGTGTTTCCCATTTAAATCATAAAAAGTAATAGCAGCATTACAGGTGAGATGGTCCCAGGCATGCACAGCACACCATCACACTTGACTACAGACCCAAAACAGCAAAGGGGCCTCAGTTACACAGGCAACAACATGGAAGAAGGAAAGAAATACGTGGGAAGATATTCCACTCATAACTACATCTGCTTATGCATGGAAGGATATTAAAAATATAGATACAACATTTATTTTGATATAAGAGATCCAACAGTAAGCTAAATGACTGATGACATATAAGATGGCAAATTATTAGTTATTATTACTGCATTATTATATTCACTGGAAAGTGCTAAACCCATAGGTGCCATACAGTGCCTGGAGAATGAAAGGCAATCAGGTTTCATTGAAAGAGAGGGGTAGCTCCAATTTCTTGGATCAAGAGCCCTTCACCAGTATCAAAGGCATCCCTATCAAAGGGTTATAGGATGGCTGAAGCTCCCTAACATAATGACAGGAGGCACATCAAACTCATATAAAAGAAGGAACTTGATCAGATCACATATAGAGATTCTAGGGTAATGAAAATTAATTAATAGCAAAGATGAAGTAAATATCAGTTAGTCCTTAGCCTTCAATACCTCTTAATTATTAAGAACTTAAGACAATAAAGGGTAAGTGAGGCACATGAATAAAATATGTATGCAACATCTGGATATCTTAATTTTAGAAATATTTTGTCCACCAGGGGCTTTATCAATCTAGTAGATGTGCCTGATAAAGCCCCTAGTGGGTGAAACATCTCTCAAATAAAGATCCAAATGTTGCATATGTGTCTTATTAATCAACCTGTCAGCATTATATAACTTCAATCTAATTATAATTGATGCAGAGTTCTACAATACCTTTTAAAAATTTTCAGATCTCTTGCTTCATAATTTCAAATAGCCAGCTGAATGACTTCTGCTGCCCATGAAGCATTACAGTATACAGAGATATAGGATGCTCAATATCTCCTTTTCCCTTTTATTAGGAGGCATACTCAGCTTCACGGATCATTATTTAGTTGTAGCTACAGTTAGAGTAAGAGGTAGATGGGACATAAGGAAAATGGCAATAGGAAGTAAGAGAGAGGTGAAAGTGTATAAACTAAGGGAGGAGAAAGTTAGGGTGAGATATAAGCAACTTTTGGCAGAAAGGTGGGTAAATGCAAGTATGAATAGGGGGGAGGGGGTTGAAGAGAGTTGGGATTGTTTTAGAAATGCAGTATTAGAATGTGGGGCAGAAGTTTGTGGCTATAGGAGGGTGGGTGCAGGAGGAAAGAGGAGTGATTGGTGGAATGATGAAGTAAAGGGTGTTATAAAAGAGAAAAAGGTAGCTTATGAGAGGTTTTTACAAAACAGAAGTGTTGTAAGAAGAGGCACTGTCAAGAAATTTTGCTAAAAATAAGAAAAAGTTTTGGAGTGAGATAAACAAGTTAAGAAAGCCTAGGGAATGAATGGATTTGTCAGTTAAAAACAGAGTAGGGGAGTTAGTAGATGGGGAGCTGGAGGTATTGGGTAGATGGCGGAAATATTTTGAGGAACTTTTAAATGTCGATGAAGAAAGGGAGGCGGTAATTTCATGCACTGGTCAGGGAGATATAACATCTTTTAGGAGTGAGGAAGAGCAGGATGTGAGTGTGGGGGAGGTGCGTGAGGCATTACATAGAATGAAAAGGGGTAAAGCAGCAGGAACTGACGGGATCATGACAGAAATGTTAAAAGCAGGGGGAGATATTGTGTTGGAGTGGTTGGTATTTTTTGTTTAATAAATGTATGAAAGAGGGGAAGGTACCTAAGGATTGGCAGAGTGTGTGTATAGTTCCTTTATATAAAGGGAAGGGTGACAAGAGAGATTTTAAAAATTATAGTGGCATAAGTTTACTGAGTATACCACGTAAAGTGTACAGTAGGGTTATTATTGAAAGAATTAGAGGTAAGACAGAGGGTAGGATTGCAGATGAGCAAGAAGGTTTTAGAGTGGGTAGGGGATGTGTAGATCAAGTGTTACATTGAAGCATATATGTGAACAGTATTTAGATAAAGGTAGGGAAGTTTTTATTGCATTTATGGATTCAGAAAAAGCACATGATAGAGTGGATAGGGAAGCAATGTGGCAGATGTTGCAAGTGTATGGAATAGGTAGTAAGTTACTGAATGCTGTAAAGAGTTTTTATGAGGATAGTGAGGCTCAGGTTAGGTGTGTAGGAGAGAGGAGATTATTTCCGGTAAAAGTAGGTCTTAGACAGGATGTGATGTTAGTGGATGGAATGTGAAGGACCTGTCTAGTATGCCAACAGGCCTTGCAGTGTTCTCCTTTCTTATGTTCTTATGTTCTATGTTTAATATATTTATAGATGGGGTTGTAAAAGAAGTAAATGCTAGGGTGTTGGGGAGAAGAGTGGGATTAAATTATGGGGAATCAAGTACAAAATGGGAGTTGACACAGTTACTTTTTGCTGATGATACTGTGCTTATAGGAGATTCTAAAGAAAAGTTGCAGAGGTTAGTGGCCGAGTTTGGGAGGGTGTGTAAAGGTAGAAAGTTGAAAGTGAACAAAGATAAGAGTAAGGTCATGAGGGTATCAAACGATTTAGATAAAGAAAAATTGGATATCACATTGGAGAGAGGGAATATGGAAGAAGTGAATGTTTTCAGATATTTGGGAGTTGACTTGTCAGCAAATGGGTTTACCATAGAATTGATGAAGGAAAAAAGGTGAGTGGTGCATTGAGGTATCTGTGGAGACAAAAAATGTTATCTATGGAGGCAAAGAAGGGAATGTACGAAAGTATAGTGGTACCAACACTCTTATATGGGTGTGAAGCATGGGTTACAAATGCTGCAGCGAGGAGGAGGCTGGAGGCAGTGGAGATGTCTTGTCTAAGGGAAATGTGTGTTATAAATACAGTGGTACTGACTTACGATATTTTTCATTCCAGAATGCTGTTCAGTGCCATTACCAAACGAATTTATCTCCATAAGAAATGATGTAAAATAGACTAGTCCTTTTAGACCCCCAAAATTACACTTACAAAAGCATTTAAAAAAATCAACTTACATAAAAGGGTGTGTTTGGGGACCATCGTAAGTCGGGGTACCACTGTATTATGCAGAGTATTCGGAGTGTGGAAATTAGGAGGTGGTGTGGAGTTACTAAAAGTATTAGTCAAAGGGCTGAAGAAGGGTTGTTGAGGTGGTTTGGTCATTTAGAGAGAATGGATCAAAGTAGAATGATTTGGAGGCGTATAATCGTAGGGAAGGAAGGAGGGTAGGGGTCGTCTTTGAAAAGGTTGGAGGAGGAGAGGTTTGTGGGCAAGGCTTGGCTTTCCAGCAAGAGGTGTGAGCTGTTAGATAGGAGTGAATGGAGACGAATGGTTTTTGGGACCCGATGAGCTGTTGGAGTGTGAGCTGGGTAATATTTAGTGAAGGGATTCAGGGAAACCGGTTATTGATTTAGCCGGACTTGAGTCCTGGAAATGGGAAGTACAATGACTGCACTTTAAAGGAGGGCTCTGGGATAGTGGCAGTTTGGAGGGGATATTCTAAACTGTAGTATATGAGCACCTCTGCAAAGACAGTGATTATGTATGAGTGAGGTGAAAGTGTTGAATGATGAAAGTATTTTCTTTTTGGGGATTTTCTTTATTTTTGGGTCACCCTGCCTCGGTGGGAGACGGCCGACTTGTTGAGAAAAAAAAAAAACTCAGCCTCACTACCATATTATGGTCAGCTACTTTTTTGAGCATCCACATTAATTGCCCTTTCAAATGATATTATTCTACTTTATCTTATGTTTCTACCATGTTCTTTATGTACTGTACTTTATTTTCCTTTTTGTTATTTACTTTTCAGACTTGCAGAGACATGTGCCCAAATACATTTAAGTCTGAGCCTGCAGATACAAATAATTCATCACTGTTTTGCCATAGTTATTGTTTTTAGGAACTGTGTTCAAAAATTTTCTAGAATTTTTCAATCCATAAGAAAGGTGTAACCACATGTAGATACTTTCTCAGTCACGTGCAGATGTTTTCACAGACATATGCAGAATTGTCCCTAGAGCTTCCATGGGCAACCTAGGCTAACTAACTGATTTATTACTGTACCTATTGTACCTGTACCTATTGTACCATAAACCTATTGTACCATAAGATTTCCTACCATAACAGCAAAGTTCTCTGATTATACAACTGTCTCATGTCAATACGTGCACCACAGCAAAACATTAATTTTACTCATTCCACAAATAAAAATAACATGCAAGGGATTATTAACAGAGTAAACACACAGCTATACAGAACAAAGCAGTGCATAGTTCTAAGTGTTTATTATACTGTACTGCATTGGTAAATAAATTTAACTACCTGTCAAGGGGCACAAAGTCATTATACATACAGTAAACCCTCTCATAATGCTTGGGTTACATTCCTGAAAACCAGTGTGTTATACAAAATACAGTAACTGTTATGTAAAGTGAAGAACATTTGGGAAAAACAGGGTTATGTTCCAGACACCTCTGAATTTGCCAAAAGTTTTTAATACTGCATCTCGTCAAAATTACTACATTATAACTCGCCTCATTGTTGTTACTTGAAGGATTTCAAAAGTGTGGGGATTATTGATGGGAGCCTGCTGACTTGAGAAGGATGTTCTGAGATTTACCATGTGAATGCTGTCGTCATGAAAGCTGCAGTTTACCAAATTGTACCAAATGAATAGGAACTCGACACACACATACCAAAGAAACATATAGTACATACAATATTGTACATTTAAAATAAATGCATTTGATAAAGCAATACATATATGGTAATATTGGCTTAGGCTCTTAGCAACATTATGAGATCACAGATTTCTTTATTCAATACATATTGTCTGTACAACTTTTTAATTATCTGTACTGTACAGTTTTTATTTTGTATGAGTTACACATAAGAGGCCAATAATGACACCTTTTGCTGAGTATAATGTAAGATGTCACCTATACAACATGCTTTGGCCAATATGAAGCCAGAGTCAGCAAGGGATACAGGAATCCAAAACACGTCTCCGTCCTCTCTCAAATATTACTTTTATGTTCATAATGTAAGTGAACATGGGCAGCAGCATGTGAGGAGACTTGCCTATACATTTACATTCATTTTATTAGACAGCCTACCCAGCAAGGTGTGGGGAATCCCTGAAAAATGCCTGTGTTTGGGCACTTAGCTGATAATCATGACCATGCCTCAGCAGTGTTTCAGGATACAAACTTCCACTACACAACTTTCTTGAATAAACATCTATTCATTCTTTGCTATAAACTGCCAACATATTCAACAACTGTAGAAATACACCTGACCATAAAAGGCATGAGAATGTGTCATTACACTGTAATTATGAAAATACTGTATGTAACGCTGACCTTTTGTGGATGCTGGATATTAACACACACTGAACATTCTCTTCAGTCATTCTATACAGGTGCTTTATACTGATTAGTTATCTTATTTTTTTTTTTTAAACACCAGCCATTTCCCACCAAGACAGGGTGACCCGAAAAAGAAGAAATTAAAGTTTTTCTTCTTTTTAAATTTAGCAATTTATACAGAAGGGGTTACTAGCCTCTTGCTTATCTAAAAGATTTTTTTTTTCAACAAACCGGCCATATAATGCAGAGAATTCGGAGTTTGGAAATTAGGAGGAGGTGTGGGATTACCAAAACTATTATCCAGAGAGCTGAGGAGGGGTTGTTGAGGTGGTTCGGACATGTAGAGAGAATGGAACGAGACAGAATTACTTTGAGAGTGTATAAATCTGTAGTGGAGGGAAGGCGGGATAGGGATCGGCCTAGGAAAGGTTGGAGGGAGGGGGTAAAGGAGATTTTGTGTGCGAGGGGCTTGGACTTCCAGCAAGCACGTGTGAGCGTATTTGAAAGGAGTGAATGGAGACAAATGGTTTTTAATACTTGACG
Organism: Cherax destructor; assembly: GCA_009830355.1. Taxonomy (NCBI): domain Eukaryota; kingdom Metazoa; phylum Arthropoda; class Malacostraca; order Decapoda; family Parastacidae; genus Cherax; species Cherax destructor. Next base: position 100,068 of record WNWK01001032.1, on the reverse strand, counting down.
TGCTGTTGGAGCATGAGCAAAGTAACATTTATGAAGGGATTCAGGGAAACCGGCAGGCCGGACTTGAGCCCTGGAGATGGGAAGTACAGTGTCTGCACTCTGAAGGAGGGTGTTAATGTTGCAGTTTTATAACTGTAGTGTAAAGCACCCCTCTGGCAAGACAGTGATGGAGTGAATGATGATGAAAGTTTTTCTTTTCCGGGCCACCCTGCCTTGGTGGGAATCGGTCGATGTGTTAATAAAAAAAAAATACTGTATAAACATTTAAAAATATACCAGAAATGTTATAAATGGTGCAAAGCTGACATTGAAACAATATCAAAGATGGCTGACACAAACCCACTACCATTATAGTATGCTCCTCAGCGACGAATTCATTCAACGACGTGGTCTTAGGAATGGAACTCCGTCGTTAAGTGAGGAGAGGCAGTAATGTATATAAGGAAAAGGGGTTACTAGCCCCTTGCTCCTGGCACTTTAGTCGACTCTTATGACACGCATGGCTTACTGGAGGAAGAATTCTGCTCTACTTCCCCATGGACAACTAAGATTTTCATGTGCAATAAAAATTTCTGATTGCACATTTTGATTTCTATTACGTATAATAAAAATATGCTAAGTAAAGTTTCTTTATAGGAGGGTTTGCTGTACATTAGAATCTGTTATTCAAAATTCTTGAGTTCAGAATATCCCAGATTTGGAATATAAAATTCTGAACTCTTAAGGTCAATTATCCAACATTTTCATTTTGAAATTTTTTGTCTCATTCAGAAAATATGAAGAAAAAATTCTAAATTTCAATTCTTAAATTACTTAGGTGCATTCTCCTTATAGTATATAGCATCTGTATTCACTAGAGGTAATGCCATATAATCTAGAACTACATACATTTTTCAGCATGTATTATTATTATTTTTTTTTTATTAACACATCGGCCGATTCCCACCAAGGCAGGGTGGCCCAAAAAAGAAAAACTTTCATCATCATTCACTCCATCACTGTCTTGCCAGAGGGTGCTTTACACTACAGTTATAAAACTGCAACATTAACACCCTCCTTCAGAGTGCAGACACTGTACTTCCCATCTCCAGGGCTCAAGTCCGGCCTGCAGTTTCCTGAATCCCTTCATAAATGTTACTTTGCTCACACTCCAACAGCACGTCAAGTATTAAAACCATTTGTCTCCATTCACTCCTATCAAATACGCACACCATGCTTGCTGGAAATCCAAGCCCCTCGCACACAAACCTCTTTTACCCCTCCCTCCAACCTTTCTAGGCCGACCCCTACCCGCCTTCCCTCCACTACAGATTTATACACTTTCGAGGTCATTCTGTTTCGTTCCATTCTCTCTACATGTCCGAACCACCTCAACAACCCCTCCTCAGCTCACTGGATAATAGTTTTGGTAATCCCGCACCTCTCCTTATTTCCAAACTCCGAATTCTCTGCATTATATTCACACCACACATTGACCTCAGACATGACATCTCAGCATGTACTCTATTTATAATTTCAGAAACGAACAATTTACAACACCTTCTTAACACATTATATCTGAGATTTGCAACATTAAAATATTAGTGCAAATAATCCCCCATAAAAAAGTCAGGGATAACTGTACCTTTGATGGTGGGAGGAGAAAGGAGAGCTGAGTTTATATGTAAGAGAAATAAAAGTAGTGTTTGCCATGTGTCCTCACTGAGGCAAGGAGAGTTCTGAGCAATATTCTGAAGGGTACGAAGCACACGGTGACACAACACAGCCTGTCGGTTTATAACATCTGGACCTGAAATTAAATGTAATGGGTATACTCTGGCTTACATAAGAACATAATTATTATTTAATAAAGAATGGAAAGACACAGGAACGTAATTATTATATTCATGGGGAAGCGCTAAACCTACAGAGGTCATACAGTGCCTTGGGAATGAGAAGTACTCAGGTTTGGTGAGAAAAGGAGGGAGGGGGGGTAGCTCATATTCCTTGGATCAAATATAGTTCACCAGCATCAAGGTACCCCCTCCCCTTGAAGAGTTAAGACAGGAGAATATGTAATGGAAAATAAAATGCACATTGTGTATAGTCAAATGCAGTACTGTACTATTGAAAATTTTCATATACACACTGTACTAAGTAGATATGCTAGTCAATAGATATAATAATGGTACAGTATCATGTTAACATGACTCACAAAATTGTAATGACACGATTGCAAACAAACCATACCACAGGTGGGGTTAGAACCCGCGATCAGAGTCTCAAAACTCCAGACCGTCGTGTTAGCTACTGGGCCAGTTAGCTTCAATAAGATTCATCCAACTAGGTACGTATTTCTACACCATAGGAAGGTTAGCATAGGCACCATGTGTCAACAAATGCAAGTTTTTACAGACGAATCTCCCGCTAGCATGGCCGTGATGAACTCTAGCTCAAGTCCCCTCAAAGCCGTCAACATGACTTACGAAATCGTAATGACACGATTGTTGGGCAGGACAATAACCATGCCACATATAAACTGAATAATGTAGATCTTAATACATTTGTGATTACGAAAAGGATTTAGGAGTTTTGGTTAGCAGTAATCTGAAACCAAGACAACAGTGCATAAGTGTTCGCATTAAAGCTAACAGAATCCTTGGCTTCATATCAAGAAGTATAAATAATAGAAGTCCTCAGGTTGTTCTTCAATTCTATTTATCCTTGGTTAGGCCTCATTTAGATTATGCTGCACAGTTCTGGTCACCGTATTACAGAATGGATATACAGTCAACCCCCGGTGCTCGACGGGGTCGGAGGTCGTCCAAATCGGAGTTCAACGGGTTTTTTGAGGAGAATTTTGGCTCGGTATTAGCCGATCTGCTCGGAGTTCGCGATTCGTCCCGGACGCGTACACGTGGCCCAGCTGGGCCCGGGCACTCCACGGAGCGTCAGTGTGCTATTGTTTACAAGCGAGAGCGACCACCACCCACACCACCCACGCATTCATACCAGTATATTGTCATTATTCCACTGTTTTTAGTGCTTGCAATTGCTAAATAAGCCACCATGGGCCCCAAGAAAGCTCCTAGTGCCAAGCCTGTGGTAAAGAGTGTAGCATTGTGCAGGGAGTGAAGCATTCGTGCAGGGAGTGAGCATTCGTGCAGGGAGTGTAGCATTCGTGCAGGAGTGTAGCATTCGTGCAGGGAGTGTAGCATTCGTGCAGGGAGTGTAGCATTCGTGCAGGGAGTGTAGCATTCGTGCAGGGAGTGTAGCATTCGTGCAGGAGTGTAGCATTCGTGCAGGGAGTGTAGCATTCGTGCAGGGAGTGTAGCATTCGTGCAGGGAGTGTAGCATTCGTGCAGGGAGTGTAGCATTCGTGCAGGGAGTGTAGCATTCGTGCAGGGAGTGTAGCATTCGTGCAGGGAGTGTAGCATTGTGCAGGGAGTGAGCATTCGTGCAGGAGTGTAGCATTCGTGCAGGGAGTGTAGCATTCGTCAGGGAGTGTAGCATTCTGCAGGGAGTGTAGCATTCGTGCAGGGAGTGTAGCATTCGTGCAGGAGTGTAGCATTCAGTGCAGGGAGTGAAGCATGGATGCAGGGAGTGAGCATGGATGCAGGGAGTGTAGCATTCATGCAGGGAGTGTAGCATTCATGCAGGAGTGTAGCATTCATGCAGGAGTGTAGCATTCATGCAGGGAGTGTAGCATTCATGCAGGAGTGTAGCATTCATGCAGGAGTGTAGCATTCATGCAGGGAGTGTAGCATTCATGCAGGAGTGCAGCATTCATGCAGGATGCAGCATTCATGCAGGAGTGGCATTCATGCAGGATGTAGCATTCATGCAGGGAGTGTAGCATTCATGCAGGGAGTGTAGCATTCATGCAGGGAGTGTAGCATTCATGCAGGAGTGTAGCATTCATGCAGGAGTGTAGCATTCATGCAGGGAGTGTAGCATTCATGCAGGAGTGTAGCATTCATGCAGGGAGTGTAGCATTCATGCAGGAGTGTAGCATTCATGCAGGAGTGTAGCATTCATGCAGGGAGTGTAGCATTCATGCAGGAGTGTAGCATTCATGCAGGGAGTGTAGCATTTATGCAGGGAGTGTAGCATTCATGCAGGGAGTGTGGCATTAAAAGAAAAAGGCCAGTAACCCCAGAAAAGAACTTGCCACCTCTCCTTTCCTCCCGTCTTCCACACATCAACAACTATTCAATAAATGTAAGTGACATGTTATTGTACTATTATTTCTTTATTTCTCATAAACTTGTGTGTAATTTAATGTCAAAAACTTTTGGATGTCTGGAATGGATTAATTTTATTTCCATTATTTATGGGGAAAATAGAATCGGAGTTCGACCAAACTGGTGATCGATGGGCCCTCTATAATGGATTAATAACGAGAACCGGGGGTTGACTGTAAATGCACTGGAAAATGTACAGAGGAGGATGACAAAGTTGATCCCATGTATCAGAAATCTTCCCTATGAGGATAGACTGAGGGCCCTGAATCTACACTCTTTAGAAAGGCGTAGAATTAGGTGATGGACTGGGTGTTTCGGCTCCTTCAGTGCCCTGGTGATGGACCAGGTGCTTCGGCTCCTTCAGTGCCCTGGTGATGGACCGGGTGTTTCGGCTCCTTCAGTGCCCTGGTGATGGACCAGGTGCTTCGGCTCCTTCAGTGCCCTGGTGATGGACCAGGTGTTTCGGCTCCTTCAGTGCCCTGGTGATGGACCAGGTGCTTCGGCTCCTTCAGTGCCCTGGTGATGGACCAGGTGCTTCGGCTCCTTCAGTGCCCTGGTGATGGACCAGGTGCTTCGGCTCCTTCAGTGCCCTGGTGATGGACCAGGTGCTTCGGCTCCTTCAGTGCCCTGGTGATGGACCGGGTGCTTCAGCTACTTCAGTGCCCTGATTATCGGAGCTTGTTCCATGGATGGAGTAAGTTGGGTTGGAAAGGTGTTTTTGTTTGTGGGATTGGTTTAGGGTTTGAGGACCTGTATATGGGTTGGCCTGCTGCAGTCTTACTCTACTTCTGTAATCTTAAAGAGAGGTTGTTGGGGCGGAATTTGGGTGTTGTGAGGCTTGAGGGTTGTGAAGGTTGCTTAGGTGCCGCTGGGATGGATGGGCAAATATTTTGTTGAGGTTGGTTTGACATGGACCTGCCTAAAATATGGGCCAGTAGGCCATGTTCAGTTTCCTCCTTTCTTATGTTCTTATATGATTGAGGTGTATAAATGGAAAACAGGAATAAATAAAGGGGATGTAAATAGCGTGCTGAAAATATCCAGCCAAGACAGGACTCGCAGCAATGGCTTCAAGTTGGAAAAGTTCAGATTCAGCAAGGATATAGGAAAGCACTGGTTTGGTAAAAGAGTTGTGGATGAGTGGAACAAACTCCTGAGTACCGTCATAGAAGCTAAGACGTTGTGTAGTTTTAAAAATAGGTTAGATAAATACACGAGTGGGTGTGGGTGGGTGTGAGTTGGACCTGACTAGCTTGTGCTACTAGGTCTTATGCCGTGCTCCTTAAGTGGAAGTGACCTGACTACCTGGAGTTTACCTGGAGAGGGTTAACTCCAGGTAGTCAGGTCTAAGCCGGGGAGTGATGGACTTGCCTCGCATGGGTCAGTAGGCCTGCTGCAGTGTTCCTTTTTTTCTTATGTTCTTAAGATTCATCCAACTAGGTATTTTTCTACACCATAGGAAGGGCAACTGGCCCAGTGGCTAACATGACAGTCTGGAGTTTTGAGACTCTGATCGCGGGTTCTAACCCCACCCGTGGTATTTTTTTTTTTTCATGTTAACATGTATGGCTAACAAAATATACATTTTAAAACATTTACCTTGAGCTCCTCTTGGAACAAAGAGATAATAAAAATGATTGATTATTATCCTGGCATAATGATTTGGATCATTTAGAATTGGGCCAGGAACACTGCTCTTGGGATTTGGTAGAAGTGCTGAAAGCCATTCACAATAGACGCTCACACAATCTCGCAGAATATCTATCTCAGAGAGTGGGAAGCTTAATCCATGACCAAGTGCCTGAAAAAGATTACCATGCCTTTAACTGAGTAATAATGGTTACAATTAAGGTTACATTTTTAATCAAAACATGCAAAAATGTCCAAGTTCAGGCTTTTTTTTTTTTACACTATTGAATTTAACAGGCTCTTACTTACATTACAAAGCCCTAACTAAGGGTTTACTGCCACCATGTAGTATATGACCCACAAAAGTCAGCTAACTGTACCCAAGTAACCATTTACTGGTAGTGAACAGTGGCAACATTTATAGGAAAATGTGCCCATCATCTCACCTCATCCCAGGATTGAACCCGAGTCCCTCAATTCTGAGTTGAAGGTAGACTGAACTTGCTTAAAAGTTAATGATTTTTCATCGTTTGAACATCTGTGCACAGAAACAAGGATTTCACATAGGTGAATGTTCTTGAAGTAAATATGTTTGACAATACATAGTATAATCGTAATTATTCCGCATCCCTGTATATGCCCTTTTTCATGCACAAGTCTCTTACACTCATATATCCAAGAGTCAAACATATGATGGTCCATTGATGCAGTAATGTGACCACAGTATTTATATTTTTAATATAAAATCATTATCATATCTCATAAGAAGAACAGCTCAAGAGGATTGAATATACACAATTTTGCAAATACTGTATAGCTAAAAAAATTAGTGGGAAATCAAGACTTTTTTATACAGTATGTATAAGAATTTTACATGGGACCATCACTTCAAGAAGATAATTTCTAAGTGGGAATCAGGCATCAAAGGATATAAAAATACTGTACAGTCAAGCAATGTTAATTTAAGATACTCAATAAGTTAGTTTTAGTATGTACTTAAAAAATTAATTACTATAAAATTTTCATTTATTCTGTAAATTTTGGGCAGCATTTTTAACAAGTTTAGTAGCAGAACACCCTACCAAAGCTGTGGATTCCAGTATGGCTTCAAGAAGACTTGTCCATAATGGCACTAACAGTAAGCTACTCCTCATTCATCCATTTTTTTTTTTTTTAACACCCTGACCGTCTCCCACTGAGACAGGGTGACCCCCTCAAAAAAAGGAAACACTCACCATCATTCACACTATCACTGTCTTTGCAGAGGCACGCAGATACACTAGTTTAGATGTCACTAAACAGCAAATATCCCAAACCCCTCCTTTAAAGTGAAGGCATTGTACTTCCCACCTCCAGGAGTCAAGTCCAGCTAACCGGTTTCTCTGAATCCCTTCACAAAATACTACCCTACTCACACTCCAACAGCTCGTAAAGTCCCAAAAACCATTCGTCTCCACTCGCTCTTATTTAACACACTCACATATGCCTGCTGTATCTCCAAGCCCCTTGCACACAAAATCCCTTTTACTCCCTCCCTCCATGCTTTCCTAGGATGACCCCTACCCTTACTTCCCTCCACTACAGATTTATACACCCTCCAAGTCATCCTATTTTGCTCCATCCTCTCTAAATGACCAAACCACCTCAGCCCTCTGAGTATTAATTTTAATACCTTCACATCTAATTTCCACACTAAGAATTCTCTGCCTAATATTTATGCCACACACATTGCCCTCAGACATAACATCTCCAGTGCCTCCAGCCTCTTCTCGCTGCAGCATTCGCACCCATGTAAGAGTGTTGGTACCACTATACTCTCATACATTCCTTTCTTTGCCTAAATGGATAATGTTCCTTGTCTCCACAGTTACCTCAATGCACCACCCACCCTTTTTCATCATCAATTCTATGGTTTACCTCATCCTTCATAAACCCATCTGCCAACAAGTCTACTCCCAAATATCTGAACACATTCACTTCTTCCATACTCCCTCCCTCCAATTTGATATTCAATTTTTTCTTTACCTAACTCGTTTGATTCCCTCAACACCTTACTCTTATCTATGTTCACTTTCAACTTTCTTCCTTTACACACCCTCCCAAACTCGTCCACTAACCTTTGCAACTTTTCAGAATCTCACAAAAGAACAGTATCATCAGCAAAAATGTAACTGTGTCAACTTCCATTTTGTATTTGATTCTGCATAATTTAATCCCACCCCTCTCCCCAACATTGTAGCATTTACTTCTTTTACAACCCCCATCTATAAGATGTTAAACAACCAAGGTGACATTACACATCTTTATGGTAGTATTTCACTTATTTAATAGAGATTGCAAAGTATAATCGTGGCAATATTGTTAGCAATAATCTATGTGTACATGTTGATGCATGGGAAAACACATTATTAGTAGACTTAATGCAAGTGGACATATACTTTGAGTGTTCAATACATTTTTTAGTACAGTGGACCCCCGGTGTTCGTGATTTATTGTTCAGAATGCTGTTCAAATGCCGTTACCAAATGAATTTGTTCCCATAAGAATAATGTAAATTAGACTAGTCCTTTTAGACCCCCAAATATACACTTACAAAAGCACTTAGAAAAATACACTTACATAATTGTTCGAGTTTGGAGCATCTGAACACTGGGGGTCCACTGTACAGTGGACCCCCAAGTAACGTAAAAACTTCATTCTATTTCCACAAGCACTTACAATATTATACTTATATAATTGTACGATTTCCGGGGTGTTCGTTACTCGGGGATTGACTGTATTTATTTTCAAATGCATATTCTCTCTATGCAAAAATTTTAGTTCCTACAGTGTCTGGAATAACAGTACAGTGGACCCTCGGTTTTCGTGCATCTCCAAACTCGAACATTTATGTAAATGTATTTTTGCAAGTGTACTTTTGGGGGTCTGAAACGACTAATCTAATTTACATTTGTTCTTATGGGAACAAATTCATTCGGTAATGGCACTCAAACAGCATTCTGGAAAGAATTTTCAAAGAAAACCGAGGGTCCACTGTATTCAATTGTGCAGTAAATGTACAGTATACAAAAAACAAACAAGGAGAAATTATATTCAAAATTTTCTACAAGAAAATGGTGCTACAAAAACACAAGAAATAAAGAGTTTACTCACAGGCATGAGAACTTGCAGCTGTTTATCATGTATAATCTTGCTCTTAATAGGAGGCCCAGGCTTGGTAAGGCCAAGACTTGTAGCAAGGTGTTTGGCAGTGCCTGCCACAAAGTCTCGCCCTACAGACCATGGTATGGCATCCTGCAAGGCAAAGAATTCCATAAAATCATGTTTCTCAGTAGTGCACACCAATTTTGAATAAAAACTAATTTAAAATACTTAACAAGGGAGGAACGAAAGGTAGTCAGCAAAGCCAATTTCATACTAATATCCATGACATAAAATGGTCATGTAATCACATTATATTTTAAAATTATTCACTGTTTCACCACTTAACTTAATATATTAGCTTAAATTATTACAAATTATGAATAGACATTAAGTACAGTATGTATGACACAGTATATAAATTATCACATGAACAACAAAACAGAACAAGACATCTGTATAACGAAATTACAAAAGAATTAAAAAGTACAATGTCAAACACTTCCTGTAAAAGTGGTTACTGGTATATCAATTGTATTCTTTGACACTTCACAAAATTTGAGCTGAGCTTTACCTTAAAAGCACTGATGGCTGCTTCATCACCCCATCCTTGCTGAGGTACTAGTTCTGATGGCCAGTCACTGAACATCTCTGAGGCTTGAACTATACCTTATTACATGTGCCACCCATCTTATTCTGTGATAGAAGAATGAAAAACTATATAATAATTATACTATTACAACCATTCTTCTCTGTATTAGATTGAGGAAGCCACTGGTTGGAAGTTGGAAAAACGTTTCCTCAATAGATACCCAGAAGCTGTGACTCGACCCCTGCAACCACAACTAGGTCAGTACAAGTGTCTAATTCATCATCCTGTTCGTTTTCTGAACGATTTATCTACATTAGAAATACTCGTTTACTTTTAAAAAAAATATATATATAATTTGAAGATACTTATTTTTTTATGCAACAATATGTTTCAAATTAATATTAATGTAATCACTGTTGTTATTTCTTAGTTCACAGATTTGGTTAATTTTTGTAGGGCATATTTTCTTAATGGGAATGGCTCAAAGTCCTAAATATATACTCTCTGGGGCAGAGGAAAGAGATGTATGTTAATACATACATAGAGAGATACATGTATGTGATAATACATACAAATCTGCACACTGCTATAACAACATACTGGAGCGATAGATATGGGAGAATATAAGTAAGTTTATTTAGGTACAGGTACACATAAGTAGTACAATTATCACTCATAGTGTAAATTACCCAAGATAACTCAAAAAAAAAGGTCAGACAAAGTGACTTACTGCCATTGGGATCCTTGAATGAGTAGAATAAACCTCGTGGGCATAATAGAACACTGTATTAACATGCATAGCCCAAGACTTTTTAACATCTTGCCAGAAGATATCTGATTTCTACACTTGCTGGAACAAGTGTATAAATCTTTAAGAGGATATTAAACAGTTTCTTTACCAAGTGCCAGATCAATAAGGCTGTGAGGGATATGTAGACCAGCAGGCTTCCAGCAGCAACAGCCTGGTTCATCAGGCAAAGCCAGACAATCCTGGCCAAGGGTCAGGTTTTGAGAGTAGGAAAACTCAAAATTCATTGAAGGTAAAGGTACATAGTATATCAAAGTTGTATTTTATGGTTCATTATGGGTATTTTAGAGTAGCTATTTATTATTATATAAAAAGACAAGCACTAAACCCATGTGAGTCATACAGTACTGACAGTATATCCAAATAAGATGTAATGGGAATTTAATCAATAAAAATAATAATAATAAGACTGCATTAAAAGGGGTTGTGGTAAGTACTTATTATTATTGCTAATATTATTAAATTATTATTATTATTACAACAAAATTATGAGCTAAACATGTAAGGGGTGCAAGAGAGTCAGTGCTTCAACCAATAGAAATGTTAAAAATATGATGGACCAATTATTGAAGAGAGGAAACCACAAGCATAGCTCAGCTCTCCTAACTACAAACAAGGTGACTGCAAACAAGGTAACTGCAAACAAGATGACTGCAAACAAGGTAACTACAAACATGATGACTGCAAACAAGGTAACTACAAACATGATGACTGCAAACAAGGTAACTACAAATGAGTGCAAACAAGGTAACTACAAACAAGATGACTGCAAACAAGGTAACTACAAATGAGTGCAAACAAGGTAACTACAACAAGATGACTACAAACAAGATGACTGCAAACAAGGTAACTATAAACATGATGATTGCAAACAAGGTAACTACAAATATGACGACTACAAAGTAACTACAAACAAGGTAACTACAAACTACAAAGTAACTACAAACAAGGCAACTGCAAGGCAACTACAATGTAACCACAAACAAGGTAACTACAAAGTAACTGCAAAGAAGTGTAACTACTGACAATGTAACTACAAAGTTGCTACAAACAAAGTAACTACAACCTAGGTAACTACAAGGTATAACTACAAACAAGATAATAACTAGAATGAAGACACTTTATCCTAATGGCTTTCTTTTCGTGCTTAACAATATTTCATTACATGTAAACTACATTTTGTTTACTGCAGAAAAGAAATACAGATGTAAGATAGAAAACAACAGTGGAAATGTCACATTACTGGACCCTTAACTCAGCTTACACCTACACAATATACTACACATGTGTGCCCACAACACCCGTGTGTGCCCTCAACACCTGTGTGTGCCCTCAACACCTGTGTAAAACACCATAAATACCATGTAATAAAGAATAACAATAACATACTTACTGGAGCTCCACCTGCCAGAGACCGCCAGCACAATCAAAGTCAAAATCAAAATATTTATTTCTAAGAAGCATACATAGAAGTTACAATGATTAAGAGGGCCCTAGTAAATAACTAATTAGTTTCTTGTACAATACCTTATGTAGAAATAGATCTAAGATAATCAACATGGAAATAAGGGACCTCAATGGAAATAAGACACTTATTCTGACTTTTTTTTTTGGGTTATCCTGCTGGGTAATTTACACTATGTATGATAATTGTACTTATGAGTACCTCTGCCTAAATAAATAAACTTATTTATACATATATACATAAAACACTTTAAATCACTGAAGCTTTAAATAATCTATTATTATTTATTCTTCCTCTTCTTATTATTATTGTTGTTCATTATTATTAGTGTTTATTATTATTATTATTATTATTATTATTATTATTATTATAGAGATGCTCTAAACTCGTAGGGATAATACAGTGCCTGGAGAATGCTTGATCCAAGGAAAGGGAAGGACAGAGCCAATTATTTGGATCAAGAGGCAAGAGCCCTTCCTCAAGGATATGAGTCACTTGTGTCTAGATAAACTTGGAAGGTAACATCAAATATTTTTATCCTCGCGGAGAACCAGCTGCTCATCTTCCTCCTCCTCTAACACCCTCACACATGCCTGCTGGATGTCCAAGCCCCTTGCACACAAAACCTCCTTTACCCCCTCCAACCTTTCATAGGATGACACCTACCCCTCCTTTCCTCCACTACAGATTTACACACCCTCCAAATCATCCTATTTTGCTGTCCTACCTAAATGACCAAACCACCTCAACAACCCCTCCTCAGCCCTCTGGATAATATTTTAGTAACTCCACACCTAATATTCAAACTATGAATTCTCTGTATAATATTTACAACACACATTGCTCTTAGACACATCTCCACTGCATCCAGCCTCCTTGCTGCAACATTCACAACCCATGCTTTACACCCCTATAAGAGTGTTGGTACCACAATACTCATACATTCCCTTCTTTGCCTCCATGGATAACATTTTTTTTGCCTCCACAGATACCTCAATCCATCACCCACCTTTTGTTCTTCATCAATTCTTTGGTTTACCTTGTCTTTCATAAACCCATCCACCAACACGTCAACTCCCAAATATCTGAACACATTCATTTCCTCCATACTCCCTCCAATCTGATATCCAATTTTTCCTTACCTAAATCATTTGATACCCTCTTCACCTTACTCTTATCTATGTTCACTTTCACCTTTCTTATCTTACACATCCTCCCAACCTTGTCCACTAACCTTTGCAGCTTTTCTTCAGAATCTCCCAAAAGCACAGTATCATCAGCAAAGAGTAACCGTGCCAACTCCCATTTTGTATTTGATTCCACATAGTTATTATATTTAGAAGACGCTTTAAACCCAAATGGGTCATACAGCACCTGGGGAATGGAAGGCAATCAGGTTTAATCCAAGGAAGGATAGGACAAGTCCAATTCCTTGGATCAGGAGCTCCTCACCAGCATCATAAAACCTTCACTGAGGGGCCCCACTCCACCGAGCCTGTTCATCCCTTCAATAGGAGTGATTATAAGTTAATCAACTCGACCGAGTTGTTCATTCCTTCAGTAGGAAAGTGATCATAAGTCGTGAGCTAAAGATAGAAAATTAGAAAATCCAGTTTGGAACTGAAGTTATTGACTGTGTATTTTGTTATTAGATTTCCAGTATCTAGTAAGCTTTTTGTGTGTTCAAGTTCTCTCCGAGTTCTGAGCATTAACAGTATAGATTTGAGTGCATCAGATCTACCTTGTCTGTTAATCACTACCTTCTTGTAAATATATTTCCTCAGAATTCGTAGATCACATGAAGACAATTCGATCTATCGACATATATTAATTTTCTTTCTCTTTTATCATGATTTTCTAGAAATGAGCTCATTTAATTAATTAATTCTTATGTATCATGATATATCATATAGTAAAGTAGATTGTTCTGTCACGATAAGATCCATGTGAAGTATAATATTCAACTGTTGTGTACTTTGATATTGTATAGAATCAGCTCAGTCGTACGCCTGTTGTCTTTAGTTTGTATAGAGGTATGTCGAGATGACATACGTACCGTAGCCGAGCTGTCACTGTAAGTTCAGTGAGAGTTCATAGGGTATAACCGTTTCTGCTCACGTGACCAACCGATGCAACCGTTAGCCCAATGTTAAAGGTCATCCATGTCAAAGGTCAATACTGCTCGGGGCAGTGCCTCAGTTACCATCCAGACACCGTGTATAGAAGAACCAGGCCTGCGAACTCTGAGATTCCAATCTGTCTAATATACCAAGTTACCATCCCAAACTCGTCTGTTCATTACCCAATCTACGAAAGAACCTCCACGCAACAATAAAACCTTCACTGAGGGGCCATGTTAATGAAGATGCCACATTTAACATTACATACGTATATCAAATTATTCTCTGCAGTGAGAACAATTAACACATGATAATTTACTCACCTGTTTATATAGTCATTATAATAAAAAAGAAGCGCTAAACCTACAAGGGTCATACAGCGCATCACCTGTTTATAAATAGGTATATTATTATATTTATGGGAAGTGCTAAACCCATAGGGGTCATACAGTGCCTAGAGAATGGAAGGCAATCAAGTTTGATGAATGGAAGTCATGTGGGTCATACAGCACTGCAGGTAGAAATATGCAAGTGTAGGCAAATGTGAAGATTACGAGTGGGTGAAGGGTAGGAGTGAGCATGGGGTACTGTCATGTGGAAGTAAGGGTATGTGAGGGATGTGCCAGAGTAGGGGTGTGTGGGCAGGGATGTGTGAGGGGTTGGGGTGTTCAAGGGGTTGGGGTGTTCAAAGGGTAGGGGATAGTGTGGGGTGGGAAAAAGAGTGAAATTTAAATCACAGTTGATGCAATAGGTTAATGTGTTAAAAAGTCAGAGAGAGATCTACATCAAAGATGGGACTTAGAGTGATCAGTTAAGAGTATATGTGTTAGGGTGGTGTAGACATTGGAAATGAGTTGTGCATACCTGCTGATAGACAGAACAATCTATTAAGATGTAGTGGACTGACAGTGCAACCTGACAGTCTCCACAGAGCTGTGCCATTCGTTTCTCCATGTGGTATCTGTGAGTCATATGTGTCCAATACATAAGCATAAGAGTGCAGAAAATTTGTTGTGGTTCAACATAGACGAATATTGTTGCCAATGGTTGTGGAGTTGCTGAGAGAGCACTGAAAATAATGACTTCTTCATGTTTACTAGAAATGTGACCTAACCAAAGTTGTTTACAGTAGACAATGGAATGAGAGAAGTCAAATTTCTGGATAGCTTGTAATGAACTTTCTAAGTCTGAAACAACTATGAATGACAAGGTGGTTGCAATGTGCTTGATATCAGAGAACTGCATATACAGTGGAACCTCTGGTCACGAATGCTTCTGAACACGAACAAATCAGTTCATGACCAAAAAATTTGCCAAATTTTTGCATCTGGTCACGAACACATAATCGGGTGCCGAACAAACATAGCCACACCAATTTTCACGTTCTGCGCCATTTTTTTCGCACGTGCCAATTTTTCCTACTTCGTTGTTTGTGTACACCTAACAAAAACCCTCGCTTTGTAGTCGGTCTCAGTCAGATGTGTGTTCATTCGCTGTGAACTCCTTGTCTTATATTTCGTGTTTTTTAATTCATTTTGTTTTCTTGGTTGTTTACGGTATGTTTTTTCTCTGTTATTTAAGTTTTTTTTTCTCTATTAAACTGTGCATTATTTTGTATAATTAAGGATTTTTCAAACTTTGATTATTTTTTCTGTGCTTAAAAAAAAAAAAAAAAAAAAAAAAAAAAAAACTGTTTACAGCAAACGGTCTGTAGGGGTCTAGAACTGACTCGTACAATGTTAGTTTTCTCTGTTGTTCAAGGTTTTCTCAGTGTTATTCAAGGTTTTTTACATTTAGTTTACTATTACACTGTGCATTCTATGGTATAATTAGCTATTTTTGTGCTTAGAAAAAAAAAAAAAAAAAAAAAAATATTTACATACTAGTTTGTAGGAGTCTGGAACGGATTAATCGTATTTACATACTATCCAATGGGGAAATTAGGTTCAGGTCACGACCAGAGTTTTGGAACGAATTATGGTCGTGATCAGAGGTTCCACTGTATGTACTTATAACTGCTGTGAAAATACTGGATCAAAAACCCTGCATGGGCATCAAGACACCACCATTGAAGATTAACAATTATCCTTATTTTGAGGAAATATTTATCATCAAGTGCTGATAAACGAGTTGAACCAGTTAAAGATAGTAAGATATCTATGAGTTATTTTGATTACTCATTTTAGTATTACCATTGAGAAAGGGAAAGGAATAAATTTCATGTCAATTATTATTCTTTTCTTTTGCAACACTCAAATTTCATGACCACTTAGCAATGATGATTTTCTGCATTTCCTCCACCCTGACATTACAATGTCAATAAGCACTGTTCTTTCCCCATTTCACTTTTTTCTCAGTAATCATACTATTCTGTATTTGTTGAGCTGCTTTACTCTTCCTTTCTCCTGTATAGTTACTAGCGGAGACAATGCTGAATCTTTTGATAGTCTTTTCTTTCATTACTAGCAAAAGTCAAATGGACTTCAGGAAACATTTCAAAGTGCACATTGCAATATTTAAGGCATTTAAAATATCGTGATAGTTCTCCAGGAGGTCAACTCGTCCAGTAGGGAAAATTTATGGAAGGAACAAGGTGTCAGATATACAATATATTGGATACAAGCTACTTCAACATTTTGCAAGTTTTAACATTTACAGAAAAAGACAAATTTATATAAAAAATATGGTACTGTTGGTTATGTATCATGAACAATACATTAAAAGGAAAAGATTTTTAGATTTTTGTGTATGTACTGTACCTATTATTGATAAATATGCACATATAAACTTTGTTATACTTGAGAAAAAATGCAATTACTGTATATCCAACTAAAATCTGAACAAAAAGTGTTTTAAGTATGCACTGCAGTCACTACTGCAAGACACTTTATAAATCATTAATATATTCCAAACATTATAAGTACATGATTATACACATTAATAAAACTTTATGAAAAATAATGAACTCCCTTATGTGCAGTTATCTGATCTCACATGAAATGGTCTGTCTGCTAGAAGACCACAGATAGAAAATGATTATGTAAAGCAAGCTCTTTTAAGAGCAGATAACTTTAGTGATTTGGATTCAGTTACACATGCATCACACAGGTTTATTCCCTGACACAGAAAGAGGAATCCTCTAGACATTTTCAAAATAGATGACAATTAAAATTTCTAACAATACAAACTATTAAAAAATTATTAATAGGTTTGTAACATTCTAATGTTCAGTCAGCTCTCTTATAAAGCTCCTCTACATGGTGTGAATTTTTGTAAATACGACTGAAAAAGTGAATCCGAAACCAATGTGCGTATTTTGGCCTTTCCACATGCTATTTATTTTTGGATGTCCTTTTTCAATCACACTTTATAAGTGAGCTTACTGTAATCACTGTAGTGCTATCAGTGCATGGCAGGATTGGTATTCAGGTAAGTCCTATAAAGACTAATTTTTACAATATCTTGGGAACTGTATAATTAAAGCACCATTTATATATTTTTGTTGTTTCTGCAGCATCTTAATATTTTAATATATTCTTATAATATTTTCACCTTTGGTACAAAGTTTCAATTCATGAAAATGACCTCATATTGCTGACGAAACTATGTTTAACCTTGGCCTTGTGTATTTTCGTAGGTCCTACACACTCCAGGCTCCTTAGTGATGTACTGAATAAAGGAACATTTTAACAGTACTGCCATAACAAACAGGGTGGTGCATTATCACCCCAAGGCACAAGCACAGGAAAGGGAGGGAAGGGGTGGAAATTAGGGGCTGAGTGTTTGTATAAACTTGGGAGTGTTCAAGGGAGGAAATTATAGAAGTAGGGGGAGATGGGGTTGACAACAGTTGCAAGGGAAATGGGAAAGGTGGATTGAATGGAGAATTGGGTGGGGGTAAGAGAGGGGAGGGGTAAATCTGAAGAGGGAAAGGTGGGTAAGAGGTTGGGGTGATGCGAGAGGTTAAAGGTGGATAAGAGGTTGGGGTGATCTGAGAGGGAAAGATTGGAAGATAGTTGGGGTGATGTGGAAGTGGAAGATGGAGAGACAGAAAGGAGAGACAAGGAGGGGAAATTGTATGATGGGGAGAGAGGGGTCAAGGAAGTACAGTGGACCCTCGGTTTTCGTTGAAAATTCTTTCCAGAATGCTGTTTGAGTGACATTACTGAACTAATTTGTTCCCATAAGGACAAATGTAAATTAGATTAGTCATTTCAGACCCCCAAAAATACACTTACATAAGCTCTTACAAAAATACACTTACATAATTGTTCGAGTTTGGAGGTGAACGAAAACCGAGGGTCCACTGTATAGTTGAGGAGTTGGGGTAAGACAAAGGGAAAGCAGGAAGAAATTTAACTTATGTATTATACTACAGCCCAATGAATTTTTAAATACAGATACAATTTTAAGTAATAAAAAAAATAATTTTTAGTCAAACACTGATTTTCCTTGTACAAAGATGTAACACAGTACCTCACATTTCCCTTCATTTGTTTCAAAAATTAAGTTATATTAATATACAGTACAGTGCCTGAAAATTTGAAAAAAATAAAAAAATATATTATACACATATTTCTTGTGACAGGAATGGTGATGGTATGATTTTGACCTTTTGGAGTCAATTCACATTTGCTAAAATTGATCACCATTTGTGATCAATTTTAGCAAATGTGAAATCTAACTTGGCTAACACACAAAGTTGACAATACATTTTACCATAGTTATTATTCTTGGTCTACAGATTCAAATAAAAATCTTAAGTTGATAAATTTGTCATAATACATATCTGTACAATATTTATTTACAGTTAGCTAGGCTTGAAATGTGGAGGTGGTAATTACAGTGCCTGTATGCTGAAGGATGAGTGGAGATGCTGCAGTTGGGAAGGTCATTTGAATTGTGATGTCTTGGTACTTCTAGAAAGACAGCTAGAGAATGAAAGATGGATAATTCTTTTGTCTTTCAGTCACTCTATGATTATCTATCTGTAGCTATAGTAGCAGGGATATTTTTGTGGTGCTGTCTTGAGCATTAAGTTATTTTGTAATTTTTAAAAAATTTCTGTTACTGAAGCACCTACACTCCTCTTGTATGACATTATACTGGTCTATCACTGTGAATTAACTTTCTGGTTACCTTTTACCACTGCTTTTATTTTTCTTAATGTAGACGGTGCCAAGAATTCATTATCAATTATTTTATATCCTCTTATGATCCTACATGTGATTACCACATCACCTTTTTTTTCCTCTCGGTCAATGAGGGCATTTTTAAGTTTTCAGCATTTCTACATGTAATTCTCTCTGAAAGTCATTTTGCAATTTTCACATTTTAAAAAGCAGACACCACACCACCCTTGCTTATCCTAATTTTGTCCTAGCATATGTTATGAAGGTTTTATGAGCATTTCTTGATGTATATCTGAGGGTTATTTATAGTTTGCCAATGTAACGTGAGTTTCTCTAGATTTCATTGATGTACATAGTGTAAATACACATATACATAGTGTTTAGATACATTTAATAGTGCCGAGATTAAAATAGATAGAAGAAGATATATGTATGTATGTATATATGTTGTAGATTTTCTAATTAGCTACCTTTACCTAGAGACACAGAAGACCTCTACATGAAAATTAACATGTCATAATAAATCTCATCCTGTAAACATTACATTATTTAAATGACGAGAGATAGCTCCTTGGTTAGACCTTTTCATTGAGAAGAGTCTACACATACAGTACCAACAAGTGTCACTTAACAAGTGATCCCCATTTGTGCCTTCCATTCCAAAGACAACAAGAGAGAGATCATATAAAATAAAATACCTAAGTACAGTAACTAACGAAAATCATCGTTGACCATTCATTCATTTATCTAAAAGGCAAAATATTTGAGCCATATCTAATTTCAGAATACAGTCCTTTTGAGTCTTTCCTCGTGGGTAGGTGCTCATCGACTTACGATATTTTGACTTTACTTAAGATAATTACCCAGCATGAATGTGACAAGTCCATAACTTCCATTCATTCATTTACTTTTTCAGTTATAGTAATTATTTGTCTTTTCTAGTGGTTTACCATTCTTACGATGGTCCCCAAACACACCCTTATGTAAGTTGATTTTTATTAATGTTTTGTAATAATTTGAGTCTAGAAGGACTAGTCTTTTTTTTAATCATTTCTTATGGAGATAAATTCGGTTGGTAATGGTACTTGAACAGCATTCTGGAATGAAAAATCGTAAGTCGGGGACACTGTATTTACTTATTCAGTGACAGTTACTTATTTGCTTAATTTATTTAGCATATTATATTCACATTCAACTTAATGATATTTTCAACTTACGATAGGTTCATTGGAACATAACTCCATTGTAAGTCTAGGAGCCTTTTTTTTTTTTGAAGTGCTAAGCCTGTATGGATCATTTGGTGAAAGGAGTGGTGGAATTTAACTTCTGTAAAAACAAAATTTATGTGATCAATAAATGTTAAGAAAATGCAGGAGGACTGAATGTACAGTATATTTAATGACCGAGTTCACCTTTTTTTTTTTTTTACTTTATATGTTGCTGTGATCTGTTTTCAGACAATAATATTACAAAACTCTGTAAGCAAACAATAGCATTTAAGTATGATAACACAATGTGTGTGTGGAAAACTAGATTGTTTGTAAATTTACATTTGCTGTAATAGTGTTTAGCACAATCATATTGTCTCTTGAACTGTTACAATACAATGGCTACAGTTCAAGTTAAAGTGTTCTTCACTTTCTTGTCCTTGAATGTTCACTCTCTCCTGAGGTTGTCCAATCTTGCCTGAATGTCATCATCAGCAGCATCTGCTACAGCAACAGGTGTCTTGGAAGCAGTTGTTGTACCAAGAGTTCCACCAGCTGATGGAAGTTCACTCAAACCTTCTGTCATTTGGAGGCCAAGCTCGTCCAGCACTTGAGATACAATAGCATCACTGTCAAGAATTCAAAAAGTCAGTGACCAAAATTTTCAATGTGAATAGAAAAATCTTATTTATAATCACGGAAAATATTAAATAAAGATGACTCCCTATCTCCTGGATTTCTCCCTATCTCCTGGATTTCTCCCTCATTTCCTGTGAAGATCAAGAGAGTTACACTAAGTTAAATAAAGGTATACATATTTATAATTTTCTGCTCAAGACCAAGTGGATTTCTTCATTTCTTCATGTAGAGATTATGCAGATATTTGTACCATGAATTTGGATGCAGCAACAATGAAGAGATTAACTTATATTGAAGCAAATGTCCTTCCCAAGAAATTTCATAAATTTTGCTCACTCTTCCCATTGCAAACTCCCTCATTACATGTACAAACCTTAAAATGTTTCTATTCCTCAAGTATTAGTATGAAATGTGTCTTGTGATGAGGGTTAAAAGGTTCAGTGGGGACAGCAATCCCTAATTATGACTTTGGGTCATTTCACACTCATCTACTTAGACAGAACCTTTAATTGGAATACATTACCTCTCTTCTTCATCGTCTTCATCACCCATGGCATCATCAATCACATCATTCATCATTTCTTCTTTCATATCCATAATTTCAGTTTGTTTTTCAAATTCCTGCATAATTTGCTGGATTTGAGGAAGTTTCAGTTGTCTGAAAGAAATATGTAAGCAATGTAAAAATACTAGAATGAAAAATCAGATGCATCAAACTAAATTGTGAGGTAATTGTGTAGAAAAGCACTAAACCTGTGTGGGTAATTCAGCGTTGCATGGGATGCTTGCTGGCAACACTGACACTTGAAATAGTGATTCAGAATTGAAATAATTTTTTTTAACAAATATATTGAATTTATAATAAATTCAATATTTACTGATATATATATTGAAGTATATATATATATTGAATTTATATCAGTAAATTCAATATACACTTACAATAAAATATTCTGCTGAATTAGCTATAAAAATTTCCCCAAAATTTTGAGATATTCTTACTATGTATTATGCAGTAATATTTGATGAAAACAATGACTCTACTACTACTAATATTTTTTTTATCTCAACAGTCATCTTCTGTCAAGGCAGGGTGACTCAATGAAGAAAACACATTCACCATCATTTATTTAATCACTATCTTTCCACATCATTTATTTAATCACCATCTTTCTACATCACAATTCAGAGTACTCTCTGACCACAACATCACCACCCCTCTTTCAGAATGCAGGCATTGCCCTTCCCACCTCCAGAATTCATGGAAAAGATAATGCTACCATACCCACACTGTTTTCAGAAAAATCAGCAAACATCCCCTCAAACTACCATGTATAGGAATTATGTGGCTCTATCTACTTCCAGTTTCTTCTGGTTGCGATAAAAGGTGCTTGTATAGCCATTGTGGTTTGAAATTTATTTTAAAAGGGTATCTAGAGCATTATAGTAAAATATTACGTATTACATATATTTGCAAATAATGAAGAGAATGAGGCATTTACTAACTTGTTCATATTCATCATGGCCTTTGTGACTCCTTTCATAGCCTGAGCCATGGCATTTTGGCTCTTTAGTGTGGTAATTTTAAGGGATACAGCCTGGATCTGGGCACGCATCATGATGAATTTTTTGGTGTAGCGTCGGGTGCGCACCAGGTCCTTTGCCATCACTTTCACCGCATCCTAAAAAGTAAAGAACTAAATATTTTATGAAGAAAAGCAATTACAGAGACAATAAATTCACATTTAACCCTTTGGGGGTCCAAGGGGGGTCTCTGAAACTCGTTCTCAGGGTCCACGAATTTAAAAAAAAAAAAAAAAATTATTTTTTCTTATGGAATGATAGAGAATCTTTTTCCGATCATAACGCCACAAAAATTATGAAATTTGATCAAAAACTAAAGGAATTATGCTTTCGCGAAGTTAGCGGTAGCCATGACACTTACGCATCGGCGATTTCGCCCACTTTGAGCCCTATTTTCGGCACATTGCAATGTTTCAGTCTACTACAATTATAGCTATTTCGCTAGAACTCCATTTGTTCTATCGATTGAGTACACGAAACTGCCTATTTACCAATTTCAACTACCCAAAATAGTGGTCAGAAAATGGCAATTTGGCCAATTTCACACAAATTTCAAACGATGCCAATTTCAAAATAGGACCCATAATAAACAAGACAGACATTCCTGGCACTAAAATAACATCTTCTCTGTTCATTAGTTACGTCTCCAGGCCCCTCTTACATTACTTTTGCTTTCCATTTTGAATTTTTATTCTCACAAAAATAGAAGATTTATTGTTATGTATACAACTGCATCATTGTAAAAATGGTATAAATAATATCAGAGCACTTGTGCATGAATATTAGACTCGCCAGTTGATGTGTATTGACGCATGGTGTGATTTGTTTACTCTTGAACATCGTCAAAATCGAACATTTTCGCTACTTTGAGCTCAATTTCAAGGTACTTGTTATTGTCAAACCAATCAAAATCATCTCTATTTCTGTAATATATCTTCCATTCTATCAAATAAGAACAAGAAAACGAGAATACAACAATAAATACCATACGAAAATAGACTGCAAAGTCGTTGTTTTAAACCAAAACACGGTCAGAGTTTTTTTCCTCATTATGCACTGTGTGGTGCAGGAATTCTTTATACCGCGCACACTGACCGCACAGACCCATTCTATCATATCTAGGCCTAACAGCCTGTTTCTGCTTGATTTGAGGGCGCTAGAATTTAGGAGTACTAGTACGTCAATAACCCCAGTGCGTAAGACGTACTAGTACGACCAAACCCCGAAAGGGTTAAGTCAAACATCATCAATCTGAAATACAGTGGACCCCCGGGTTTCAGCCACCTCCCAACTCAAACAATTATGTAAGTGTATTATTGTAAGTGCTTTTGTAAGTGTATTTTTGGGGGTCTGAAACAGACTAATCTAATTTACATTATTCCTTATGGGAACAAATTTGTTCGGTAATGGCACTTGAACAGCCTTCTGGATCGAATTATGGCTGAAACTCGGGGTACCACTGTATGTACAACTACAATATTGTTCCTTCAAGGAATTGATGGTAATCTGTTGAAATTTTTTTCTTATATATTTCATAAGAAAGCAGTTCAGTTTCTCCATATTCATGAACACTGAATACTTCCCTTTCGGTGTAGCCACTTGCTTAAGAAAAGCTGAACATTTATCATATCCCATAGTTTTTTTCTGATGAATCCAGGTGGTTGAATCCCAAACTCTAATAGTAGGAAGTTAACTCAAGGTCCTACCTTCCTCCCAAGTAAAATACAACCACAGTTGAGGGGGTATTTAATCTCTTTTAGGTAGATTTGTCTAACAGAAGCTTAATAACATAATAATGTATACATTATACAGTGGAACCTCGGTTTTTGTGATGAATTTGCTCCAGAAAGTCTGACAAAAACCGAACTGTAGAAAAACTGAAGCAATATTTCCTATAAGAAATAATGTAAATCCAATTAATCTGTTCCAGAAACCCAAAAATATTAAAAAAAACATATTATAGAGAATAGCTATAGTTTTACATACAGAAAACAATGAGAAATAAATATAAATGACTAATGAAATGGATAAATGAACATTTAACATCACTTTTACCTTAACTGAAGACTCTTGTTGGCGTATGGAAGAAGGCAAGGAGGGGAGAGGGAGGAGGAGAAGTTATTGTTTGGAAGGGGAATCCCCTTTCATAAGGACTTCAGGTATCAAGGCCCTATCTGGAGTTACTTCCCTTCTTTGTCTTTTATTGGCACTAGGACCAGCTTGAGAGTCACTGTACCCCTGTCGCACAAAAAGTCTGTCCAGAGAGGTCTGTTTCTGGCATTCTTTAACCCTTTGACTGTCGGAGGCCCCATTCTGAAACTGTCATTCTATGTCGGAAAATTTTGGAAAAAAAAATAAATTATTTTTTCTTATGACATGAAAGAGAATCTTTTCCTGATTGTAATGACACCAAAAGTATGAAATTTGATTAAAAACTTACGAATTACGCTCTCGCAAAGTTAGCGATGTCAGTGATATATACGCATCGGCGATTTCGCCGACTTTGAGCCCTATTTTAGGCCAATTCCATTGGGACAGTCAACCAAACTCATAGCTATTTCTTTAGAACTCCATTTGTTCTATCGATTGAGTACAAGAAATTACCAATTTACCGATTTCAACTACCCAATAAAGTGGTCAGAAAAGGGCAATTTCGCCAATTTCATGCAAAATAAAAGATGTCAATTTCAAAATAGGGTCCAGAATAAACAATGCAGACATCCCTAGCACTAAAATAAGATGTTATCTGTTTATTAGTCATGTCTTACATTACTCTTGCTTTCTATTTTGATTTTTATTCATACAAAAATAGAAGATTTATTGTTATGCAGACTATTGCATTATTGTAAAACTGTATAAATAATATCTGTGCACTTGTGAAAGAATATTAGACTCACCAGTTGATGTATTGACGCATGGTGTGATTTGTTTACTTTTGAACATTGGCAAAATCGAACATTTCCGCTACTTTGAGCTCAATTTCAAGATCGTTTACATCATGAAACTAATTAAAATCATCTATATTCCTGTAATATGTTTCCCATTCTATCAAATGAGACCATGAAAAGATAATACAACCATAAATACTATACGAAAATACACCTCAAAGACGGCTTTTTAAATTTAAAAAAAACGGTCGGAGTTTTTTTCTCATTATGTACTGCTTGCTGCAGGATTTTTTTATACTGCGCACACTGACCACACAGACCCATTCTCTCACATGTGGCCTACCAGCTTCTCCTGCTTGATTTGAGGCCGCTAGAATTTAGGCGTATAAATACGTCCGAAACATTGGCTCGTAAGACGTAAATATACGTCCGAAACAGTCAAAGGGTTAAGATTTGCCTAAAATGGGACAAGGCATTGTCATTGAACATGTTGCAGACATGGCTTGCAACAGCTTTGTTAGGGTGATATTTCTCCACAAAACTTTGCAGCTCACTCCACTTTGCACACATGTCCTTAATCATTGAAGAAGGCACATTCTTCCCTCTCTCTTCCTCCTCTTCTGAAGTAATTTCCTCAGCTGCGGTCTGTTGCTGTTCCAGTTGAAGGTGTTTCTTGCCTTCTTTATCAAAGGGATGGCACTCGGAACTTTCTTTAGCCCCATGGTGGCTTATTTAGCAGTCGCACTCAATAAATAAGCACAAAAAACAATGATTACAAAATGTTTCAGATGAACGCGCAGGGTGATGCTCACTCAACAATAAACAAAGGCAGACTGAGTGGCCGAGTGACGAGGGGAGGCAGGCGGACGAGTTTGGTACAGACCATTTTCAACTCTACGAAAACCGAGGTGATGTACGAAAACTGGGACAAAATTTCGATGGAAAAAGTCATCGAAAATTGGGGAGTACAAAAACCGAGGTTCCACTGTATAACACAATGTTCAGCATTTGTCATTAAAGTATACCAGGTGGAAGGCACTCAGTGTACGTACCTAAATTTCCAAAATAATACCTTATCCTGCCAGGTTTGTCAGAGACCAAAAGTTATCCTGGCCTTGCAACTTGATGAGGGATGTCCCAGGACTCCCTAAGGCTACTGGTTGCTCCTAAGTGATTTCTGGGATTGTGTGGTGAACAATTTTGTGTCTGTGATATGCTTTCACTGTGTGGTCTTGAAAACCGAGTTTGTCAGACATTTTTGGCTACTGATGAATTAATATGGGCAGGAGTAAGTGGCTCACACAAGATACAACTGCAAGGATCATTGGATTACATAAGACAGGCCGTCAAACAAAGGGAATAGTAGAAGCCACCAATGTGAATGAGTGTCTGGTGAGGACCTGGTTGCATCGTTTCCTTGAGGACAGTGTTGCTGACATGACCATACTAAAAGCACATCCAGGGAAGCCTAGAAAAACATCCCCACATATGTTAACTGTAATAACATACCTAAAATTGCTTTGTTATTGTTTACCCAAATCTTTCACCCAATGTGGTGCAACATTTTTATGCAAGACAATGCTTCTTGCCATGCTGCAAAATCTATTGTTCAGTGGCTTTGTTCCTGTGAGGTACCCTTCCTTGATGACTAATATTCCACAAGACTTGAACCTCAATGAGACCATCTGGGCTGTGGTAGAGAGATCTACAGGGAAAGGATATCAGTCCACTCCCACAGTTTTAGAATGCTATCCATGAGCTGTAGGGGATTTACTCCTATGAAACCATAAAGAATGTATGTTAATCACTTCCTAGCGTGAAGGACGACCTATTTTGTGGTTGTGGTTTTAAAGTAGGGTGGAGTACTTTAATGATAAGCACTGTAGGTCCCCCACTTATGCCGTTAATAGATTCCCAAAATTTTTGTTAATTTGAGCGTCTGAAGCTCTTAACTTTCCCATGAATACCCATGTTATAATCAGAGCATTCCTGAACCATAATATTCTGAATCTAATTTAAATTATTTTTAAATAAGAATATTTAGACTATCCTTCATTTTTGCGTTGATTACTGTTCCTTTTCAACTGCAAACAATGCTTAATAAATGTGTAGACACTAATTACACATAATAGAGCTACAATAAAATACACAGTACAGTATTATATGAATACTGATAATGTCTTGCTCTCTGGAAGTGATATTTCCATGACTAAGTCCCACTGTCAGGAAGGGAGAGTGTATTTGTAATTAACAGATATCAAAGTGCCAATATTGTTATTGCAGATCATTACAAGTCAGATCATCTGAACTTGGTTGCCTACTGTATACCTTATTGCTCAATAAAATTAAAATCAGTTTACCTACAGGCTTACCAGTACAGTACAAACATCAATCAAAGAAAACAAGCTTCTACTAACCATCTGTCCCATCTTTGCCATCTTCTTGATATCAGCAATTATTTTCTTCTCCTGCTGCTCCATCTTTGATCTCTCTCGATCTAGATCTCGCATGGCTTTGGTTAGGGCACGCTGATTTTTTCTCAGCATTTCCTCTGGTGTCATTTTCCGTCCAAATAGCCATTCCAACGGCATGTTTGATGAACTGTAGAAGATCGAACATTCATAATAATTTTTTTTTTAACAAACTGACCATCTCCCACAAAGGCAGGGTGCCCCAAAAAAAAAAAAAAAAAAAAGACACTTTCACCATCATTCACACTATCACTGTCTTTGCAGAGGCACGCAGATACAACAGTTTAGATATCAGTCGTGTAGGCATTGTACTTCCCACCTCCAGGACTCAATAAAAATTATCAAAACAATTAGAAAATTTAGTAGATACCCTTATATAGTACAGTGGAACCCCAGTTAACGAACACCCCGGAAATCGTGCAATTATGTAAGTATAATATTGTAAGTGCTTGAGGAAGTGTATTTTTGGGGGTCTGAAATAGACTAACCTAAATGACATTTTTTCTTAAGGAAGTAAATTGTTCGGTAATTGCACTTGAGCAGGCTTCTGCAATGAATTTTTTTCGTTAACCGGGGTTCCACTGTATTTTATTCAAAATGAATTTGAAAACTTATCTTTATAATAAAAACAAAGTACTGTATGTATATAAACAAAATTTTGGAGAGAGTTTACTCTTTACTTATAAAGATTTACTTTTTACTTATATAATGTACCAGATATAAATATTACTATACAAGTTAAAACAAAAATAAATATGTAATTAGCATACATAAAGACTACTTTCCCAAAACAATATAATGCTACATGGAGTTTCTTTGGATTATAAACCCCTTAGGAATTAACCAAATACAGTGGACCCCGAGTTTCGAAAGGTTCTTATTTTGTAAACATCGTGTTTCGTAAGCTTTTTTCGATTTCGAGAATCGTAAACTGGCTCGTGTTTCGTAACGTATTAGACCTGTCAGCCTGCTCCGCGCCTGTGCAGAACGCAGGATGCCCGCCAGTGAAGCGTTGTTTACCATTGAGAGAACATTACCCAGCGCGCTCTTTCAAACATTCACAATACATTTGGTGTCTTTTTTGGTGGTTTAGTGATTGTCACTGTGAAATAAGTCACCATGGGTCCAAAGAAGCTTCCTAGTGGCACCCCTGTGGTAGCATTCATGCAAGGAGTGTAGCATTCATGCAGGGAGTGTAGCAGGCATGCAGTGAGTGTAGCATTCATGCAGGGAGTGTAGCATTCATGCAGGGAGTGTAGCAGGCATGCAGGGAGTTTAGCAGGCATGCAGTGAGTGTAGCATTCATGCAGTGAGTGTAGCAGGCATGCAGGGAGTTTAGCATTCATGCAGGGAGTTTAGCATTCATGCAGTGAGTGTAGCATTCATGCAGTGAGTGTAGCATTCATGCAGTGAGTGTAGCATTCATGCAGGGAGTTTAGCAGGCATGCAGGGAGTGTAGCATTCATGCAGTGAGTGTAGCATTCATGCAGTGAGTGTAGCATTCATGCAGGGAGTGTAGCATTCATGCAGGGAGTTTAGCAGGCATGCAGGGAGTGTAGCATTCATGCAGGGAGTGTAGCAGGCATGCAGTGAGTGTAGCATTCATGCAGTGAGTGTAGCAGGCATGCAGGGAGTTTAGCATTCATGCAGGGAGTTTAGCATTCATGCAGTGAGTGTAGCATTCATGCAGTGAGTGTAGCATTCATGCAGTGAGTGTAGCATTCATGCAGTGAGTGTAGCAGGCATGCAGGGAGTTTAGCAGGCATGCAGGGAGTTTAGCAGGCATGCAGTGAGTGTAGCAGGCATGCAGTGAGTTTAGCATTCATGCAGTGAGTGTAGCATTCATGCAGTGAGTGTAGCATTCATGCAGTGAGTGTAGCATTCATGCAGTGAGTGTAGCATTCATGCAGTGAGTGTAGCAGGCATGCAGGGAGTTTAGCATTGATGCAGGGAGTTTAGCATTGATGCAGGGAGTTTAGCATTGATGCAGGGAGTTTAGCATTGATGCAGGGAGTTTAGCATTGATGCAGGGAGTTTAGCATTGATGCAGGGAGTTTAGCATTGATGCAGGGAGTTTAGCATTATGCAGGAGTTTAGCATTGATGCAGAGTTTAGCATTGATGCAGGGAGTTTAGCATTGATGCAGGGAGTTTAGCATTGATGCAGGGAGTTTAGCATTGATGCAGGGAGTGTAGCATTGATGCAGGGAGTGTAGCATTGATGCAGGGAGTGTAGCATTGATGCAGGGAGTGTAGCATTGATGCAGGGAGTGTAGCATTGATGCAGGGAGTGTAGCATTCATGCAGGGAGTGTAGCATTCATGCAGGGAGTGTAGCATTCATGCAGGGAGTGTAGCATTCATGCAGGGAGTGTAGCATTCATGCAGGAGTGTAGCATTCATGCAGTGAGGTAGCATTCATGCAGGGAGTGTAGCATTCATGGGGAGTGTAGCATTCATGCAGGGAGTGTAGCATTCATGCAGGGAGTGTAGCATTCATGCAGGGAGGTAGCATTCATGCAGGGAGTGTAGCATTCATGCAGGGAGTGTAGCATTCATGCAGGGAGTGTATCAGGCATGCAGGGAGTTTAGCAGGCATGCAGGGAGTGTAGCAGGCATGCAGGGAGTGTAGCAGGCATGCAGGGAGTGTAGCAGGGAGTGGGGATTCCCCTTCGTAGAGGCTGAAGAATTCCTCCCCAACAAGTGTTTAATTGTGATGAAACAGGCCTGTTTTGGAAGAAAATGTCCAAGAGGACCTTCATTTCTCATTACCCTATCTTCCAGATGCCTGCAACTCTTCAATAAAAGTAAGTAAATGTATATATATATATTTTTTTTTTTTTTTTTCAACAAGTCGGCCGTCTCCCACCGAGGCAGGGTGACCCAAAAAGAAAGAAAATCCCCAAAAAGAAAAAACTTTCATCATCATTCAACACTTTCACCACACTCATACATAATCACTGTCTTTGCAGAGGAGCTCAGATACGACAGCTGAGAAAAGTCCCTCCCAGCTGTCACTATCTCAGACCCCTCCTTTAAAGTGCAGGCATTGTACTTCCCATTTCCAGGACTCAAGTCCAACTAAATCAATTAACTGGTTTCCCTGAATCCCTTCACACAATGTTACCCTGCTCACACTCCAACAGATCGTCATGTCCCAAAACCATTCGTCTCCATTCACTCCTATCTAACACGTCACACATGCTTGCTGGAAGTCCAAGCCCTCGCCCACAAAACCTCCTTTTACCCCTTCCCTCCAACCTTTTCTAGGACGACCCTACCCCGCCTTCCTTCCCCTACAGATTTATACGCTCTCCAAGTCATTCTACTTTGATCCATTCTCTCTAAATGACCAAACCACCTCAACAACCCCTATTCAGCCCTCTGACAAATACTTTTAGTAACTCCACACCTTCTCCTAATTTCCACATTCCGAATTTTCTGCATAATATTTACACCACACATTGCCCTTAGACAGGACATCTCCACTGCCTCCAGCCTCCTCCTCGCTGCAGCATTTGCAACCCATGCTTCACACCCATATAAGAGTGTTGGTACCACTATACTTTCGACATTCCTTCTTTGCCTCCATGGATAACGTTTTGTCTCCACAGATACCTCAATGCACCACTCACCTTTTTTCCTTCATCAATTCTATGGTTAACCTCATCCTTCATAAATCCATCCGCTGACACATCAACTCCCAAATATCTGAAAACATTTACTTCTTCCATAATCCCTCTCTCCAATGTGATATCCAATTTTTCTTTATTTAAATCGTTTGATACCCTCATCACCTTACTCTTATCTATGTTCACTTTCAACTTTCTACCTTTACACACTCTCCCAAACTCGTCCACTAACCTTTGCAACTTTTCTTTAGAATCTCCCATAAGCACAGTATCATCAGCAAAAAGTAACTGTGTCAACTCCCATTTTGCATTTAATTCTCCAAAATTTAATCCCACCCTCTCCCCAACACCCTAGCATTTACTTCTTTTACAACCCCATCTATAAATATATTAAACAACCATGGTGACATCACACATCCCTGTCTAAGACCTACTTTTACCGGGAAGTAATCTCCCTCCCTACACACCCTAACCTGAGCCTCACTATCCTCATAAAAACTCTTTACAGCCTTCAGTAACTTACTACCTATTCCATACACTTGCAACATTTGCCACATTGCTCCCTATCCACTCTATCATATGCCTTTTCTAAATCCATAAATGCAATAAAACTTCTCTACCTTTATCTAAATACTGTTCACATATATGCTTCACTGTAAACACTTGATCTACACATCCCCTACCCATTCTAAAGCCTCCTTGCTCATCTGCAATCCTACTTCTGTCTTACCTCTAATTCTTTCAATAATAACCCTGCCATACACTTTACCTGGTATACTCAGTAAACTTATTCCCCTATAATTTTTACACTCTCTTTATCCCCCTTCCCTTTATATAAAGGAACTATACATGCTCGCTGCCAATCCCTAGGTACCTTCCTCTTTCATACATTTATTAAACAAAAATACCAACCACTCCAGCACTATATCCCCCTGCTTTTAACATTTCTGTCATGATTCCGTCAATTCCAGCTGCTTTACCCCTTTCATTCTACGTAATGCCTCACGCACCTCCCCCACACTCACATCCTGCTCTTCTTCACTCCTAAACGATGTTGTACCTCCCTGGCCAGTACATGAAATTATCGCTCCCTCTTTTCATCAACATTTAAAAGTTCCTCAAAATATTCCCGCCATCTACCCAATACCTCCAGCTCCCCATCTACTAACTCCCTACTCTGTTTTTAACTGACAAATCCATTCGTTCCTAGGCTTTCTTACCTTGTTTATCTCACTCCAAAATTTTTCTTGTTTTCAGCAAAATTTCTTGACAGAGCCTCTCCCGTTCTTTCATCCGCTCTTCTTTTGCACTCTCTCACCACTCTCTTCACCTTTCTTTTACTCTCCATATACTCTGCTCTTCTACTAACACTTCTGTTTTGTAAAAACCTCTCATAAGCTACCTTTTTCTCTTTTATCACACCCTTTACTTCTTCATTCCACCACTCACTCCTATATATTATTTTTAATTATTTTGTATGTGAATATTTTTTTGTGGAACGGATTAATTGTATTTACATTATTTCTTATGGGAAATAATGGTTCGAATTTCGTAAACTTTGTGTTAAGTAATAGCTCCTGGAACGGATTAATTACGATACTCGGGGTCCACTGTATTAGTATTAGGCTTTAGCCAGGTTTCAGTAAGAGCAATGATGGACATACTGGCCTGCAGGGAATTTAATAATGCTGTGAGGTCATCGTAATGTTTGCTTAAAGATCTGATATTGTAGTTAAAGACAGTTATGTTATTGTTGGCTCTGAGTAGTGCTTTTGCTTGTTCTGCTGTGTAATAATTACAGTTGCTATTAGGGTCGTGTAAGTCATTTAATAGGAGGTTGATATCAGGATCAATGTTTGGAATCATAAGAATGAGTGTGATTCCATAATTAGACTTAAGAATAGAACATGTAAAGAGAGCTCTTGGCAAGTGAATTAGTACCTTAGTTATTTTTACAAATGCGAATAAATGAACTATGGTAGTTATTCTAAAGCTAAAAATAAAGGAGCTAGGGAATATAATAGTAAACAATGAGAGTAAAACACTTTAGCACCTGAATTAGCACCTTTATTTTTTTAAAGCTTAGAGTAAAGGAGTTACTGGATGAAAGGCAGTACTAGGTATTGGTTTGTTGAGAACTATTTCAAGAGAATATATATATGGGGACTAAATTAAATGGACAGACAGTAAATATGATATAAAATTAATTTAGAAGTAAGACTTGACTTATAGCACAAAGTTTAAGCAAGTAATAGCACTAAAAAAAGTACATAGTATATGATTTAGTTAGTACTAGCTAGTAAAAGTTAGTACAAAGAATTGCACAATAATGTAATAGGAACATACACTAATACACCACACATATATAATGTGTTGAGGACACTTGGCTAATCAGTAATGGTAATGTCAGCTTGTCTAAGGAAGTTGGAGAGATCACGTTCATTTGATATAGAAAATTACTGACCTGTTGATGCTTTTCGAACTAGTATTTTCCCATCACGAGTGAAGCACTGATGGATTTTGTTCTCCAGTTTAAATTTTCTCAACCTAAACAGAAGGTTTTGACGTTTTCTAGTCAGGCACTCGTTGATGTACACTCCATTTTTCATTGTAACTGCTGTTTGAATTAGGTCCTTTTTTTTATCATATGAATGAAGTCTGATCATAATACTATGTTTACCTTGTTTACCTAGCAATTGCATTTCTTTGATTTCATTACTTTGCACAATAATTCGTAGGTGGTCTTGTAATATGTTGATAGCAGTTTCCTTGCACTGGGATTGAGGTACGTATGTACTTCCCAATATCCTTTCTAAACCTAAATTTGTCCAGCTTGAATCCACTGCTATGAATCCTGTTTTGTTTAATATATCATATCTTTATTTTCTACAAGTACATGTACAAGGTATACAGACCATAGCTGACATCAATGACATACTAAAATATAGAAAGCCCCTTGTTATACCTGGAGAGTTTCAGGGGTCAACGCCCCCACGGCCCTGTCTGTGACCAGGCATTGCAGAGCATTTCAGGCAAATTAGGTCAATGTTGTCCCAGGATGCAACCCACACCAGTTGACTAACACCCAGGTACCCATTTTTTACTAATGGGTGAACATGGACAACTAGTGTAAGGAAACACGCCCAATGTTTCTGCCTCTTTGCTGGGAATCGAACCCGGACCCTCACCGTGTGGTGCAAGAGCACCACACACCTGGGGAATGGGAGGGGTAAAAGGGGGGTGTTATAAGGTATGTTCCGAGGAAGCAAGTACATAGGTACCTGGGTGTTAGTTGACTGTTTGGGTCGCATCCTGGGGGGACAAGATTGAGGACCCCAATGAAAATAAGACAAACATTCCTGGATGACACTGACTTTCTTGGGTTATCCTGGGTGGTTAACCCACCGGGGTCAAAAATCACAAAAAAATCTTATCTTAAGGAGAGGATGGTTCAAGCCATTCATCAATAACCTATTACCATTATTAAACTCAAAACTAAGCGCTAAACCCACAAGGGTCGAACCTTTTTCAGCAGTATAAAGACCTGTCTGTCTGCAAGTGCATTATTATTATTATAATCAAATAGAAGCGGTCTGCAAGTGCAAAAATCAACATTATTTCAACACATAAAGCACCGTCTTAACTCCCTTAACTTGGCTTTTATCTTCAAATGGCCGTTGTAAAAAGTCTTGTGTATTATAAGTGGACTGGGAAAGTTGTTACTGCCTACCTCTATCTTACTGTATCTTACAACTTGAAATAATAAGATATTACAAGGACATCAATGAAAATAAGTCACTTTTGACTGACTTTTCCGTCTTATCCTGGTAGGTAACTTACCCTTATGTTACAAGCTATGATAACTGCACTCATGTCTACCTCTACGTAAATCAACTTACTTAAGAAAGTTGTAAGAGTTCTTGCTTGAAGGATGAGTGTAAGAGTGAGTTAATATTATTATAGATGAGTAAGATGATAGTAATGAGTCAGTGTCACACCTTCACTCTCACCTCACAACACTTATAATAACTCACTCAACATACCACTAATATATATTTTGTCGTATATTGGTGCTTAAGGAGAATAATATATAGTCTTCCAACCACAATTAGGTGAGTACAGTTTATATGGAAGATTTA
Source organism: Cherax destructor (assembly GCA_009830355.1). NCBI lineage: Eukaryota > Metazoa > Arthropoda > Malacostraca > Decapoda > Parastacidae > Cherax > Cherax destructor. The sequence continues at coordinate 64,399 of WNWK01001032.1, read as the reverse complement.
TATAGTGTGTTTACACCTGTGACGTCAACACTCCAGCCGCTACTTTTAAATTATAGAAATCAAACCAAAATTTACGTTTTTATTTTACAAATATCCAATACATGGCAGATAGAAATTTATGACCACGTTTCTGTCCCACTGGGACCACTGACTAGTTAATGGTCCTATTTGGACCATTAACTAGTTAATGGTCCTACTTGGACCATTGACTAGTTAATGGTCCTACTTGGACCATTGGCCAGTTAATGGTCCCACTTGGACCATTGACCAGTTAATGGTCCCTCTTGGATCACTGACCAGTTAATGGTCCCACTTGGACCATTGACCAGTTAATGGTCTAAGTGGGACAGAAACGTCGTCATAAGTTTCATACTTCTACTCAAATTCCAATTTTTATATCTTATGCTGTACAAAGATCATGTAATTTACCTGTAATACAACATTAGGCACAAGAGAAAGACACTAGTATACAAATGAATGATTTTGGGTTAAGCCAGTTTATTTGCATATGTCCTTTTTGTTAATAATAAATGGGTCAATGATAATATAGGTTCAATATTCATAATATTGCATTGAAAACCCCATATTACACACAGTAATGACTTAAAAATAACTAACTTCTCAAGTCTCTAGATATCAATTATTTTTTTTTTTTTTTTTTTAACACATCGCCGATTCCCACCAAGGCAGGGTGGCCGAAAAGAAAACTTTCATCATCATTCACTCCATCACTGTCTTGCCAGAAGGGTGCTTTACACTACAGTTATAAAACTGCAACATTAAACCCTCCTTCAGAGTGCCGGACACTGTACTTCCATCTCCAGAACTCAAGTCCGGCCTGCCAGTTTCCTGAATCCTTCATAAATGTTACTTTGCTCACATCCAACAGCACGTCAAGTATTAAAACCATATGCCTCCATTCACTCCTATCAAATACGCTCCACATGCTTGCTGGAAGTCCAAGCCCTCGCACACAAACTTCCTACATAGTTATCACATTCTGGCTGACCTGTCACTTGATGTAAGAAATGAACCAGTTTTCTCCTAGAAGCATTTTATCTTTATTAGTAATTGTGGTGGGTGACCTAAGTGGACAAATAAGATAAGATTTCTTCGGATTTTTAACCCCGGAGTGTTAGCCACCCAGGATAACCCAAGAAAGTCAGTGCGCCATCGAGGACTGTCTGTTTTATTTCCATTGGGGTCCTCAATCTTGTCCCCCAGGATGCGACTCACACCAGTCGACTAACTCCCAGGTACCTACTTGCTGCTAGGTGAACAGGACAACAGGTGTAAGGAAACACGTTGAAATGTTTCTACCTCGCCGGGAATCGAACCCGGGAACTCCGTGTGTGAAGCGAGAGCTTTGCCAGCCAGTAAGCTTATTCAGGTACAGTTACACATAAATACAGTTACATAAAATGTCATACATAGCAGCATATGTAGATTACCTAGCAGAATAACCCAAAAAAGTCAAGACAAAGTGACAGTGTTGTAGAGGGAGTAATGTAATACTTATAATAACCAATTTTTAAAGGGTGAAGGGGTAAGCCAGTGGAAGGCCTCTGTCAGATGACCAAAAGCTCCAGCTGTGGGTAGTCATATGACTAAGATCCATGTTAAGAGATAAGATTTATGTACGTAGTTGGAATTTTTAACCCTGGAGGGTTAGCCACTCAGGATAACCCACGAAAGTCTGTGCGTCATCGAGGACTGTCTGTCTTATTTTCATTGTGGTCCTCAGTCTTGTCCCCCAGAATGCCACCCATACCAGTCGACTAACACTGAGGTACCTACTTGCTAAGTGAACAGGGACAACAGGTGTAAGGAAACACGCCCAATGTTTCCACCCTTGCTGGGGATTGAACCACTGAAACTCAATGTGGGATATGTATACCAAGAGTTACATTGAAACATAAGTGAACAATATTTAGATAAGGGTAAGAAAGTTTTTGTTGCATTATTGGATTTAAAAGACATATGATAGGACATATAGGTTATGAATGTTGCAGCAAGGATTAGGCTGTAGGCAGTGGAGATGTTGTGTTTGAGGGTAATGTGTGGTGTAAATATTATGCAGAGAATTCTGGATAATACTAAAAGTATTATCCAGAGGGGGGGAAGGGGTTATTGAGGTGGTTTGGACATTTAGAGAATGAAGGAAAATAGTAGGATAACTTGGAAGGCGTATAAATCTGTGTTAGAGGGAAGGCAGGGTAGGGGTTGCCTAGGAATGGTTGGAGGGAGGGGGTAAAGGTTTTGTATGCGAAGGGCCTGGACATCCAGCAGGCACATACAAGTGCCATCCGACTTATGACCTGCTCGACATACGACCACTCGTATTTATGATCGTACATCTGACAGCATATACAGTAGTAAAATATTTAGTAAAAAGTAACATACACTACTTTGCAGGTACAGTGGTACAGTGGCCCCCCGGTTTACGTAATTAATTCATTCCAGAATGCTGTTCAAGTGCCGTTACCAAACGAATTTGTTCCCATAAGGAATAATGTAAATTAGATTAGTCATTTTAGACCCCAAAAATAGACTTACAAAAGCACTTACAAAAATACACTTACATAATTGTTCGAGTTTGGAGCAGTACGTAAACAGGGGTCCACTGTACTTTATATAGCAAAGGTTTTACATTATGTCCTGCCCAGTATGTCGGAAATTTTTCTGAGGTTTGACTTGCGTCCATTTTGACTTACAACCAGTTGGTCGGAACCAAGCTCGGTCATAAGTCGGATGGTATTTGTATAAGCGTGTTACATAGGAGTGAGTGGAGGCAAGTGGTTTTATGACGATGTGCTGTTGTGGGTGGCAATCTTGCTTCTTAGAACAATAAAAGATCAACAGAAAGGCATATAAGGCTTAGTGTATGAGGCAAGAATGTTGCCAACCAAGCCGGAGTGTGAGCAAGGTAATATTTAGAGAGATTCATGGGAACCAGTTAGCCAGACTAAAGTCCTGGAGGTAGAAAATACAGTGCCTGCACTCTGGTGTTGGAATATTCGCAGTTTGGAGGGGCATCCTAACTGTAGTATCGGCATGCCTCTGGCAAGTTAGTGATTATGAAGGTATTTCTTGATTTTCGAGTCATGTCTCAGTGGAAGACAGCCGATTTGTTAAAAAAAAATTATGATTAGTATTATTATTAGTTGGGGAGGACCTAAACCCATAGGGGTCATAAAGCCCCTGAGGAATGAGAGGCATTCAGGTTCAATACAAGGGAAGAATAGGTCAAATTCTTTGGATCAAGAACCCCTCACCATAATCAAAGCATCTACCCTGAGGGGATATTTGCTAATAGTACACAATTGAAATCATATATCATGATTGGCGAGTGTTCTGCAGTAGTGACCATCGCACCCCTTCTCTTCACTGCTTACTTAATGTGAATTCTTGTACATTTTAAGCCATCAGATGAACTCTTAACGTTTCAGTGTGTATTTAATGGCAAGCACTAAATCCATAGGGAAAACATAGTGTCTGGTGAATGGGAGGTAATCAGGTTTCATCCAAGGAAAGGAAGGATAGCTCCAAATCTTTAGATCAAGAGCCTTTCACCAGGGTCCAGGTACCCCAAAGGGAGAAATATCTTAATGTTCAAAAGAATTAGAGCAGAAATAAATATAAAATTAATTCACATTTCTTCAGTAAAAAATACATACAGGTAATAAAAAAAACTAAAAGCAATCTAGTACATTTTATTTTTTTTTCAAATGCCCAACATCAAGTTTAATACTTGGCAAATCTATTTACAGTATACATATACTGTAGTTATAAAAATCAATATAACACAGTAATGATGCACTAGTTTTAATTTTCATTGCTAATTATACTTGCTTCACTAGAGCTCTCAGTTTTGTGCAATGGTTCAACTGCTTATACTGCTCCTCGGTCAGAAGTTTGCTTCGCATGAAGTCCCCATTTCTCAATGGAGGCAGAACAACAGCTAAGTAGCCCTCTGCATCTGGATGCTTACTCACAAGTTGGGGCTGTGTTACTAATCGCTCATTTACCTGTACGTATATAAAAGAAAGCGGTGAAAATTCAAAACATCACTATTGATGGTAAAAAAATCTAAAAAGGTTTAGTAGAAAATTCACTAACAACAAAAATGCATTATTTTTTAACACATCTAGAGTATTTCTTTCCCATCTGTCTTGCCAGAGGCATGCCAAACATACACACAAAGAACACTTTCTCCATCCTCCTACAACTGGTCTTTGCAAGGCTTCAACATGCTGTTGGAAATCAGTAACATCTTCTAAAGGAAGTGGAAACTGTTAGAGACTTGAATATAATGCCTGCACTCTTATGGAGGATCATTTGAATTTTGATGTCTGAAGAACACCTCTGACAAGACAGCTATTGAGTGAATCTCCCACCCTACCATGATGCGAGATGGCCAATGTAGTTTTCTTACTTAGGTTGCTTTGCCTAGTGAGGAATAGTCACCGAGTTAAAAGAAAAATGTTATCAGAATTAAGTATACTGTACTAGGAAAAACTCACCTCCACTAGCTTTCCTTGAACTCCAGCTAAGATATTGTATTTGGAGCCATCGGAACATGTAATGATGCACACAGATGACTGCACCCCCATCAGCTGAGCACCTCGCTTTCCCTTTCCAGATACTTGATTTTCTAATCGGTTGAATTTGCCTACTTATAGCTCACCTACAAATAAAACAAGACATCACATCACAGTTGTAAAACAAATACAGTAGGGTCCCCATATCCACGGGGAATTCGTTCCAAGGATATGCCATGGATGCTGAAACCGCAGATAATAGCAAACCCTATACTACTATATAAGTCCTATACATATCTATTATAAAGTTTCATTGATAAATTATGCACAATAAGCAGAGAATTATCATTTTTTTTACTGATGGGAAGCACTCTAACTCTACAGTTTCTCTTAGGCTTTGAGAACTGCCAGCTTCTGTACTTTTGTGCTTTGGGGCCATTATTATGCAAAATTAAGAGGTATTTTTGGGCCACAGAAAACCATGGATAACTGAAACTGCAGATACAGAATCAGTGGATACAGGGGGTCTACTGTATTAATAGCCTGTAGAACTAGTAAAAGGAAAAAATTGAAAAAATTACTAGTGTGCAGTACTATGCATTACCATGTACAGTACTGTACAGTAATACTAATTCCCCTTCATAAGTATAGAACTGCAGAACATTAAGATAATGAGCTTTATACTGAATCAATTGTTATCAGGCTGATCTAAGGTTTCCCTATATACATGTACCCGGATTTGAGTCCTAGAGGTGGAAAGTACAGTGCCTTCACTCTGAAGGAGGGGTGGGGATGTTGTGGTTTGGAAGGTCATTTGAACTGTGATGTTGGTGTGTGTCTGTCAAGACAGTGAAAGCATTTTCTTCTTTGTTGGGTCACCCTACTTCAATGATACAGAGCCAGTGTTAAAAGAAATTAAAATGTAAAATACTAAAATAATACTGATCTAGTAAACTCTTAGATTTAACATTCCTTGAATTAATGAACTTCTGAAATTGGGGACAAAATCTGCCTCATAAAATGATTTGTAAACATTGGACAAACTGTTGTTTGCAGAAATGTCTGCATAGCAAAATAAATCTCATCTCTACCCACCATAATAACCATTACCAACCACCCTCTTTCCCCATTATTCCATTCAATAGAGGGTTTACCATGGAAAACACAACACAAAATATAAAAAAATAATAAAATACACAAATTTTATCAAACCTCAGTAATTTCCTTCTTTTCAGCCAATATGGGGTGAACATGTGAGAGGGTTATAAGGCACAACTTGTTGGTGTGCACCATAACACATGTATGCCCACTGCTGTCTGGATTTGACGAAATTTGTTCCTCACTGAGTTTGGCAAAGCCATATTCATGGCTCTGGAAACTGGTTTCTTCACTGTTGACATTTAAAGGATTAGTCTCGGTGTTACTGAGCTGTTCAGGTGAATCTTCATCAACATTTGACAAATTGCTGACATTTTCCACTTTCTTCCTCTCCTTTGGTATGAAGTAATATTTTGTAAAGTATCTCTCACTCACACTTGGATACTTGAGATCCAGCACAACTGTTTCTTCTATAGGATCTACAACACTCATCATGGTGATAATTTTTATGCTTTCTGCTAAACTAACCTAAGGAAAATTTAAATATTCAGTAGCTGATGTGTTTTAATTCCAAATAACAAAAGTACTTTAATATTTGCTCCAATGATTATATACTTCACACTTTACATGTTCCGCCAAGTGTGTCCTTCTGCAAGCTTGGCAAATAATTTCTTCCTTCGCTCCTCACTAGCCATATGGTTCTTCTTACGCTTCTCTAAGCGCTGTCGAGAGAAAAATACAGATGTAGACCATAAATAAAATTATAACTGATAAAAATTACCAATTTGCAATATTAATGCATAAAAATCAAAGATTCTAATTTTAAATTTGAGGGTTTACTGTGCTTGTTATGCAGTACACTAAATGCTTCAACCAATGAAAACTTAAAAAATTACATTTGATAAATTAAGCACTTGAGATGGAGCATGACAAGCATTGCTCTGCTCTTATCATTATAAATAAACAATTACAAATATGTAAGAGTTGTCACTGTTGCTCACTACAAATAACAGTGTTTTTGGGAGATTCTGAAGAGAAATTGCAAAGGTTAGTGGATGAATTTTGAGAAGATATGAAAAAGAAGAAAACCAAAAATGAACATAGAAAAGAGCAGGGTGATGAAAGTAACAAAGCCTAGGCACTGAAAGACTGGATACCAGATTTGATAGAGGAATTATTGAGGAAGTGAATATACTGTATTTGGATACAGTATTTGAGAATGGATGTGTTAGCAGATGGGTCTATGAAAGATGAGGTGAACCATAAAAAAATGGTAAAAGAAAAGATACATGGAAAGAATGAAGTAAACATTGGAGACAATAAAGAAAATGTACCATAGTACAGTACATATAGTGGTACAAACATTTCATATGGGTTTGTGATATGGGCTTTGAGAGCAGTGTGGGGTATGAATATTATGCAGAAAATTTGGAGAGCAGAAATTAGAAGACAGTGTGGAGTTACCAAAGGTATAATCCAGAGGACTGAGGAGGGGTGGTTGAAGTGTTTTGGATATTTAGACAGAATGGAGTAGAATAGAGTGAAGACATTATATTAATCTGGAGTGGTGGAAAGGAGGGGTACAAGTAATCCCAGAAAGGATTGGAGGGAGGAGTAAAGGTGGTTTTGAGTGCTAGGGGTCTGAGCATTAAGCAGGCTTGTGCCAACATGTGAGATCAGAGTGATTAAAGCCAAAAAGTAACAAAGTAGTGTTGGAGTATGAGCATGGGAATATTTATGAAGTGACTCGGGAAACCTGGTGGGAAGTACTGCTGATGAATGACTGATGGTGAATGTATTTCCTTTATAAGTCATTCTACCTTGATGGGAGATGACCAGTGTGTTAAAAAGCAATATCACACAATATCTTAGGGTAATTTCCAAAACACAGCAACAGTATAAGTTATCAGCTCTTGCACCAAAGCATCATCTAATAATATTATAACATACCTCATTAGATATACATATACGATGATGTGCCACCATGGACATACTTATATTGACAGTAGTAATTATCATGAAACTCACATTACAAGCAAACAACAACATCATTCATAAAGTTATCCCACCCCTACAGTACTGTATGTATATAAAGTGTAATAAAAAATAAAACACCAGGGAAAATAAACACACCTCTAAAAACAAAGTACATTATACTTGCTTTAACACAACGATTGATTTGTGCTTCACAACTTACCTCTGCCTTCATGCACTTCCACACAGCTGAGTCTATATCATTGCAAACCCCAACAAATTTCAGGAACTTATTCTGAAAGACAAAAATTCTTTAATTATAGAAAATTTATACAGTACTGTTTATTAATTATTCTGATTGAGAAATATAATATAATTTGCAATTTTTTTTCTACAAATTAGCTGCCAACCAACTGATAATTGAAAAGGATCCAAAAATATAAAGATTTACAACAAAAGTATAGATGCAATACTGACCACAGCCTCTAAAAATAAAAACATTTCTAGCTAGTTTTGCAAGTGTGATAAAACAAATTCCATTTGGAAAAGCAAATTTCTATACTGCACCACATAAATTGCTACAACTACACATTCTTCACAAAGAGCCAAGAAAGAAGTGAGAGTTTTGGCCAGCCAGAAAGCAAGATGATGAGATTCGCACACTTACACTCTTCTTTCCCAGACAACTTTTAACCATGAACTTCATACTTTCTCTCTAATCTTTTTCCACCTGACTCTAATTTTCTTAAAAGTTTCCATGCTATCTGTCCCTTTCTTTCTTATTTCTATGGTCTTCATAAAACTCTCATACATGGCACTTCTCTATGCCTTTTTTTTTCTCTTTCTATACTGTTACATGAAATTTAAATACAGTGGTACCCCGACTTACGATATTTTTTCATTCCAGAATGCTGTTCAAGTGCCATTACCAAACGAATTTATCTCCATAAGAAATGATGTAAAATAGACTAGTCCTTTTAGACCCCCAAAATTACACTTCCAAAAGCATTTAAAAAAATAAACTTACATAAAAGGGTGAGTTTGGGGACCATCGTAAGTCGGGGTACCACTGTATGTACTGTACACAAATAAAATACAAATTTACTGTTGACATTTTGTTTGACCCCTTGCATATAATTAGTGATTTTAACAAGATGAAAGGTAACAAATTTAATTTTACATTCTCTCTCACATTTATTCTTTCCAGTTGCTTGTATAATAAGTCATAAACCATTTGTTTTTCATTTTAAAATGGCAGTCATTTCCATATTATGCAATTAATTATATATGGCAAGTTATGTAAAACTGACCCTTCAAAGGACTACTGCCCTCTCATTTCACTTAAAACTCTTTCAGCACTGATGATTTCAGCTTAAAAACTTACATAAAGTTTAAGAATAGTACCTCTTTGTGGCAGTTGTGGAGTTTAGAAATAAGTTCATTGCATTCTTCTGAGTGTAAATGTGGAGAGAGATCTGGGTGCATGCTGCTACGTATAACAAGTCTGCTAGGATCTTTCAGTAAAGCCACTAGACAAGTCTGTAAGTACAGGACAGAAACTACTGTAAGATAAATCACTGTTCAGGTCAACTCTACAATGTATAGAGAATACAATACAGTGGACCCCCGAGTTACGTACACCCCGGAAATCGTACAATTATGTAAGTAGTATAATATTGTAAGTGCTTTTGTAAGTGTATTTTTGGGGGTCTAAAATGGACTAACCTACTTGACATTTTTTCCTAAGGGAGTAAATTCGTTCAGTAATGGCACTTGAGCAGGCTTCTGGAATGAAGTTTTTACGTTACTCGGTGGTCCACTGTACTCTAAACTTAAGCCTCTCAACTTTCCAAAAAACTGAGTTAAATTTCAATAAAAATACCAGAGAAAATAATGGAGAGGTACTTATATCATAAATTCCATTCTCACAAAATATTTATTATGTACTGCATTAATACAGAATGTAATTTTGAAATACTGTACTACTTCCCATCCACCTAGGCAAGGACCCAAAGAAAAGAAACATTCATCATCACTTGTTTTCTTGCTGCATGTGGTCTACTCTCTTGATTGGTCAGGTTGAAATAAGCACATAATTGTTATGGTGATACACTGGTGGTAAATTTCCACAGTAGCTATCGTGTAAGTTGAGGCTATTATTCCTATTGTTGTGGATAGATAATGGCAGAACGCTAAGTTCTAAAAGGTGGTTGCTATATTTTTATCTTGGCATTATTAGCTGTTACAGTGGTACCCCGGTTTACGATGGTCCCCAAACTCACCTTTTATGTAAGTTTATTTTTTAAATGCTTTTGTAAGTGTAATTTGGGGGTCTAAAAGGACTAGTCTATTTTACAACATTTCTTAAGGAGATAAATTCGTTTGGTAATGGCACTTGAACAGCATTCTGGAATGAAAAAATATCGTAAACCGGGGTACCACTGTATAAGGAAAGGAAGGAGGAAAATATTATTTGGATTAGTAATCCTAGGGGGTTAATCCTGGATAACCCAAGAAAGTGAAGCAGTGTGGCTTATTGGCATTAGGCCCTTTTGAGGTCTTTTCCATCAGTTGACTAACTTCCAGATATCTGCTTATTGTTAGGTAATGGGTAGTCGATGTTAGGAGATTAAGCTCATATAACCCATCTAGCCAAGAAATTGCAAATAACTTAAAATTCTAAAATACAAAATTGATTGCATCTCAATCCTTTGGAATTATGCAACACTAAAATTTACTAAAGTTTTAGACCAAGGTCATTTGACCAACAGCTGGGTACCCACACACAAATGAATATTTGACCACATGACCAACCATGTCACATTTATTTTCAATTTACTTATTTGTGGTTAAATATAAATTCTTATAGGTTTACATAACCTAACTCATAAACTGGTAGCTACCTGACTGCAGGGTAAATAGTGTTTAATAAACTGTTCATTACCAGGTTGCTCAGAGAATACACACTTCAAAAATTTGCAAAGGAAATATCTTCATTTGAATTAAAACACGCTAGGCTCTCTATCAACGGACTTGAGCCTGAGAGACAGTGTTAGTCAAATTGTATTTAGGGCAATATACACAGAAGAATAGTATAAATTTGTAATAATGTTGGAAGCATTACCAACAATATGTTAAGTGAAAAGACAAATGTGCAACTAATGTGACAAAGCTCCTGGAGAGCAAAATGTTGCCAAAATAAAATGTCACATTAGTTGCACATGTGTATTTTTACCTAACAGTATAAATTTATACAATGGTTCAGAGGTCGCATAGATATTATGGACATATTATATACAGTGGTACCTCGAGTTACGATGGTCCCCAAAATCGCCCTTTTATGTAAGTTTATTTTTTTAAATGCTTTTGTAAGTATATTTTTGGGGGTGTAAAAGGACTAGTCTATTTTACATTATTCCTTATGGGGATAAATTCGTTTGGTAATGGCACTTGAACAGCATTCTCGAACGAAAAAATATCGTAACTCGAGGTACCACTGTATTATGTAGATGATTAACCTGGAATTACAATAGTGCCCAGTCCCTGGACCCATTATGTGCTTCTGTAATCCTTTGACTACCACCCACAAGATGGGTATGGGGTAAGTAAGTTTACTTAGGCACAGGTACACATAAGTACAATTATAATACATAGTGTAAATTACGTATGATAATTGTACTTATGTGTACCTGTGCTTAAATAAACTTATTTACCCATCCTGTGGGTGGTAGTCAAAGGATGCATAATAAAAATATCAAATTTAATTAAATCAATAAATCACAATCTGCCTTACTACATAAGTGACAAACTTCCTATAGAAATTTTCAACTGTAATAGATTTTTCATAAATTCACGTGTAAGCCTATACAGTTATACTCCAGGTTGCAAATGTCTTGTATTAAGACTGCTGTTAGTAACAGAGCTACTTATGTTTTGGTACAAGTACACATAAGTACAATTATCATACGTAGTAACGTGTGTAAATTACATAGTCGGATAACCGCCCCCAAAAAAAAAAAAAAAAAATTACTTATTTCCACTGGGGTCCTGGTAATATCTTATTATTTACAGCCTAACTGTAAGATACAGTAGTTGCTATGATCACCTTGCCACTCCCAAGAAACTAATATTCCTTTGAAAATAACAATAACTAAATTTTAAGGATTCTTTAAATGTGACTTTACACTTGAAAATGCTTAGTTACATGTTATTGTGGCAATAATTTGCCAGACAGAGAAAATACTGCACAATAAATGAGAGGTGTTCTTGTTGTGGGTTTGTAAGGGCCAGTAACAACTACCTCAGTATCCAGCTCTTGGGCACACATATATTAAGTTTATTTAGGTACAGGTACACATAAATACAGTTACACAAATTATCATACATAGTAATATATGCTTAATCATTCGCAAACAGGTGAAATTATTTGGACTGGGAGATATAGTAATATATGAGTAAATTACCTAGGATAACCCAAAGGAGTCTGACAAAGTGACTTATTTTCATTGGGGAATTGCAATATCTTATTATTTAAACCTTAAAAGTTAAAACAGCTTAGTAACTCAACTGTATGAAAAGGAGATATACTGGAAATAAGGTAAACTGAGTTATTTACATTAACATATTGCCCAGGACTTTAATAATAACAATAATAATAATAATAATTATTATTATTATTATTATTTCTACAAGTACATGATACTAATTATTCAGATTGTAAATAACGCTTCACCAGTTAAACTTGTATGTGTGACCTAAATCAGCATAAATAACCCATTACGGCTGTAACCAGATAAAAACATGTAAATACTTCATTATCACTAACTTATTCAGCTCTCTAAACTTCACGGTCCAGTCCCTAGACCTATTATGTACCTCTGTAATCCGTTGACTACTCCCCACACGATAAGTATGAGGTGCATAATAAAGATACTATTAAACTAAATTAGTAGTGATTTTTCTTTTTTGGGCCACTCTGCCTTGGTGGGAAACAGCCGATGTGTTAATAAAAGATATAAGACAAGCGTTGCCTTCACGATGCTATGCATTTTATGGTCCTTCAGTTTATTTTGCTCTTTGCAGTAGCAATCCTGACCAAAAACATGTAGCATTCCACACCATAAGAATTGTTCTGACCAGGATGCCAAAGAAGTCATTACACAGCTACCTGGTACCCAGTGCTACGCCACATGCCTATCAAACACCACCAGCTTTGCTACATAAGTACTGGTGGTCAAGAAAAAGCAGTAACAAGATGGCAGTATGGAGATAAAAGGTATAAAATACCAACATAGCTGTTGTACTGAAAATCTTACAAAGCATTATCTGTCTTTATTTCTTATGCCTATGTCTTGTTTACTTGTTTAGTTTGATATCTTTATTATGCACCCCATACCCATCCTGTGGGTGGTAGTCAAAAGATTACAGAGGTACATAATGGGTCCAGGAGCTGGACCCCTATGTCTGCCGGAGCAATTCTCAGTGAACTTACACTGCATTATATTGTTTTGTATTGTAAGTGAATTAACTAATTTCTCTCACACTATTGTGCCTGTGTGTGGAATACTATAGTAATTTGTGAGAAATGTACATTGTTTGGTGTACGACATTACTGTACCAGTGGATGTGGAGTGGTAATGGCTTGGAGCTCTTATCATATTGGAGTGGACAGATATGTGGTATACGGGAAAGGATACAGTGGTGATTTAGGCTATCTGTTTTATATATTGTACATCCATCCTGATGTAATAGGGTCATACGTAGGTTGTTGGATAATGATTATGGTTAAATGTAATAGGTGCATATAATTGTATGCACATAGTGATTGGCGGGGATAGGGACTTTATTGTTCTTTAATTGTCTTACTGGAGATTATCTGTATGTTTTGTATTGATTTTGTAATTATTTGCATTAGTGATTGCGGTCACAGTTATTTATGGATATGTTTTGTAATTCTGTTTAAAACCAATAAAATGTAAAAAAAAAAAAAAAATTCTCTCACACTGTTAGAACAAGACAATATTTTTATTTTTATTCGTTATTTTATGAATAAACTTGTGCATATTTTAAGTTCATATTAGTACCATGTAATAGACCCATTTAAATAAAAATAAAACTTAATTTTAAGTAGAGTATAGACTAATTTTTACTGCCCGATAAGCTAAGCATCCTGTGGACCTTCAGATTATTGTGTTTTATACAGTAATTTTGAAATGAAGACTTGTATTTGTATTAATATTTGATGCTTGTGTGTGATGTAACAGTTATATTCTCCAGGACACGTGACCTGGCATGGGTCTTAATCTTTCGATGACCAGTAATATTGTTAGAGGGATTTGACAAAGACCTATTGTGACCTTTGTAATCTTTTTTTTGAACTAATCGCTCAGGCGGCACAACTAACTTACCAGGACTTCAGTGCCTGGCTTTGTTTAGGCCTGGGTCCACCTGACTAAAGTGGGAATTTCATGGTCCCTTTTCCCTTACCGAAGTAATCTTTGTTTCTTTTCTGTTTTCCGTCCATATTAGGGAAATATTTTTTTGCAGGACTCGCAAAGGTAGGACTAAAAAAACATCAACTTTGGTGGCCTTGAACAACCGCAACACCAAGAACGAATATTGCTGGAAACAAGACGATGAAAGAAGAATAATAAAAGTAATCTTTATTTCTACAAGTACATGTACAGTGTATACAGGCCTAGGTGATATCAATGACATACTACTATATAGAAAGCCCCTTGTTATGCAGAGCATTTCGGGCAAATTAGGTCAGTTTTGTCCCAGGATGCGACCCACACCAGCCGACTAACACCCAGGTACATATTTTATTGATGGTGAACGTGGACAGCAGGTGTCTTAAGGAAACACGATCTTCATATTGGTGTGTGTATATTGGCCATGTGAAGTAATTGTAATATACGAAGTGTATGTAATGCTTTTTAATGTAACTATGCTCTGTAGGGTCTGATAAGGCATATGGGGGACCTCTGTAATCTTGTTATTTTTTGCGCTACCCCTCACAGGATCATGATGATAATAATAATAATAATAATTTTTATTTGGACATGATACAAAGAATTACATTTGGTTATTGAGATTACATGAGGTGTACATGCCAAAAGCCCCTAGTATGCAGGGCATTGATGTGCAAATTAACTAGCCGATCAGTCGGCACAATTCACTTCAAGGCCAGGGACGACGTTCTTAGGTCAGGTAGGTTCACCGAGAAGGATCCCGGGTCATCTCCATGCATTGACCCGGTATCTCAGGACCTCAGATTAGATTTTGCCACCGAAGTGGCTAGTTTATTGTGCACTCCATATCCATCCTGTGGACGGTAGCGCAAGAGCATATGGATACACAAAAGGCCTAGGCACTAGACCCCAAAGGGGTTAACAATTGTACATTTGGGTTTATATCTACATTTCACTTATCTGTTACAAGCAAATTTAGGAAATTTGCTTAGTATAACTGGTATCTTATTTTCATGAATAAGATATCTTGACATGTCACATAGGTTATTATACTGTCTATCTCTATATTCCTCAATAAGTGGACAATTAAGCACATAGTGTTCAAGACAGTGACCATATGCCTGATCACATAATTTGCATTTAGTTTGATCATCATCTGTGTCTCCCAAACTGCCAGAAGTACCTGTAGCCAAGCCTAAGCCTGGCCACTACAACATCAGTCAGTCTATTCACATTGCAAGTTGCTCCACAAACATGCCCATCTATGCTCTCGTTATGATGAGCACAGACAGGCACGTTCATGGAGATTAGATTTGGATTTATATATACAGTTCACTTATCTGTTACAAGAAAATTTAGGAAATTTGCAACACCGGCAGAGATATAAGTCCTACTCTCTGAGTGGGACGCCTGGCCTCAATAGTTGGCCCGACAATATAGCCGGGTACATACAGGTCTTCCTTGTCAGAATTCATTGGTTCTAACCTGAAGCATTGAAAAGTAATTTTTACTTCATATATTTCTATGGTATCATATTTTAAATGATGCTTCAAAAACTTAATTTATTAGATAAGAAAATGTGTAATAGTTGAAGAATAGTTTCCGGTCAGTTTTAAGCCTCATTTATTTTATTAAACAAATTGTGCTCCGTGAAATAACTGGAGAATGTCTCCTGATTAGAGGTCAGTGTTTAACTTTATTGAGTTATCCTAGGTAAAGTCTACATTATATAATTTTCTGCACCCATGACATCTGCGTGCCATCAACGACATTGTAACGAAATTTGGAAAATTAAAATACTGGTTGTGATAAGATAATTTGAGTCCCTCATCCATTTTTCTTCAGAGTCAACCTTCAACCTGATAATGCAGCTTCTGAGCGGCTTCAAACTTAGTGTTAGTATATTATGGGATATTGATGTACGTGAGATAACTACACAATGACTTCAGTTTGGCTCCTAACTTTTAAATTGGTGTTTCTTAGTGGAAAACTTTAATCTGCGTTGGGCTGTGTATGTCCTAATTTGTATTTTTTTAATGTAACTGGTATATTAGTTTCTATGTAGTAACTTAAAACCTCCAGTGCTAATATTTAACTGCATTACAATCTGAGGCTTCGCTCTGCACCATGTCAAATGAAATAAATCAAGTAAAAATTAAAATCTTTATTTCCTTGTAAAGCTTACAATGTGTGGTTTACATGTTATAAAATATTAATTACGAAGAAGGCCACTAGCATGCCTAGGCATTTGGGGCAGTCTTGTAGGACTGGAGTTATGCAATATGAGGATCAACAACAGCAACTCACCTAAAGCCAGTAATAACCCAACAAAAAGCCGCAATAAGAATTATCACGCAATCCAATGCTAGACAACCCCCTCCCCACTCTTCAAAGACCTAAACCTACTCTGTTCAAAACATTCACACCTACTACTGTGCAACCTACATTTACAGAACCATAAATTATAATATTAACCCTGAACTAAAACACTTTCTGGATAGTTGCAACAGGACCCATAGACAATACCAGACACAAAAATCTCTATGACATTCCTCGTGTACATAAAAAGAGCCTACAATCTGGAACTTACTGCCTGAAAACTCAACCACCATTTTCAAAACTACCATTTAAAAACATCTTATATCCCTAACACACCCCATCATCACCTAACACACCCCATCATCACCTAACACACCCCATCATCACCTAACACCCATCATCAACTAACACACCCCATCATCACCTAACACCCCATCATCACCTAACACACCCATCATCACCTAACACACCCATCATCACCTAACACCCATCATCAACTAACACCCCATCATCACCTAACACACCCCATCATCACCTAACACACCCCATCATCACTAACACACCCCATCATCACCTAACACACCCATCATCACCTAACACACCCCATCATCACTAACACACCCCATCATCACCTAACACAACCATCATCACCTAACACCCATCATCACCTAACACACCCCATCATCACCTAACACACCCCATCATCACCTAACACACCCCATCATCACCTAACACACCCCATCATCACCTAACACACCCCATCATCACCTAACACACCCCATCATCACCTAACACACCCCATCATCACCTAACCAAATGAAAACTACCTAATTCTCTTTTTTTTGTATCATGAACACATCCAATACATAGTCTTACTCTCGTTATCTGTAATTCCCCCTAATTTACAATTACACTCACCCAAATGACTGTAAACATAAAATTCCTAATATACCTATTGCCTGTATATGTGTGTGTGTGTGTGTGTGTACTCACCTAGTTGTGGTTGCAGGGGTCGAGTCAAAGCTCCTGTGTGTGTGTGTGTGTGTGTGTGTGTGTGTGTGTGTGTGTGTGTGATGTGTATGTGACCTCCTGGAGTATACCTGGAGAGAGTTCCAGGGGTCAACGCCCCTGCGGCCCGGTCTGTGACCAGGCCTCATGTTGGATCAACCAAGAACTCATTAACCGGGTGTAGACTAGTGAACTGCTCATTACTTTATAATTTGTTCATGATTGTAACCATGTATAAACGTAAGTAAATTTACTTACATGATTCATTACCTTTGTAACTTGTGAGTTCATTACCTTTGTACCTTGTTCAGCTATCAAAACTTTGGGGCCCAGTCCCTGGACCCATTATGTACCTCTGTAATCTTTTGACTACCGCCCACAGGATGGGTATGGGGTGCATAATAAAGATATCAAACTAACTAAAGCTATTGCCTGTTAAATCTTAAGTTAGTCCTAAGTTTGCCCAAGATACTCCTCCAATATATGAGCTTTAATAGAAACAGTGTATCATGTCAAGACAAATCCAATCACATTACTAAATTTACCATTTGTAATATTATTATATGCTTTGTACTACCTCACTATTATAAATCTAATTATGTATTTATCAAATAATGTATGTTAAACTGTACTGCTCCATAACCTGTATCAATAAAGAGTAAGAATTAGCATTAGTCTGCCCGAAATAAGAATAAGTTGATTTTGACATGATACATGGTTGTACAGAGTAATATAATGGGTGTACACCTGGAGTCTACCTGGAGAGAATTCCAGGGGTCAACGCCCCCGCGGCCCGGTCTGTGACCAGGCCTCCTGTTGGACCAGAGCCTGATCAACCAGGCTGTTACTGCTGGCCGCACGCAGTCCAACGTACGAACCACAGCCCGGCTGATCAGGTACCGACTTGAGGTGCCTGTCCAGTGCCTACTTGAAGACAGCCAGGGGTTTGTTGGTAATCCCCCTGATGTATGCTGGGAGGCAGTTGAACAATTTTGGGCCCTGACCTTATTGTGTTGTCCCTCAACGTGCTATGGCACCCCTGCTCTTCATTGGGGATGTTACATCGCCTGCCGAGTCTTTTGCTTTCGTAGGGAGTGATTTTTGTGTGCAAGTTTGGTACTAAGCCCTCGAGAATTTTCCATGTGTATATAATAATGTATCTCTCCCGCCGAAGGCCCCTTAGTATGCAGAGCATTTCGGGCAAACTTAAAAATCAACTTAAGATTAGGATGGCAATAATAGTTCACATGATCATTAGATAAGTTACAGTGAGTACAAGAGAAATAAATATTATATTAGGTAATACTACATGGCTTTGATAAGTCTAGTATTTAATATTTTATAACATGTAAATTAATATTTTATAACGTGTAAACCACACATTATAACCTTTGCAAGGAAACAAATATTTTCATTTTCATTTTCTCGGATCCATAGTTACTTTTATTTGGGGTATTTTTGGGGCTGCTTTTCCTTGGGGTAGACAATTATTATGTTATACCAGTATACAATACTGGCACGTAGATGATTAAGATATATTATGTGCAACACTGGGTAACTTTATTGCCGAAATGTTCGGTATTGCGTGCCATTTTAATGATATTTGTCTGGCACAACATTACCATGGTATCATGGTACAGGGGAAGTTTTATGCAATTCTATTGCTAAAGAACTGGCATAACCTACTTCCACTGGTGGGTCCTGCTCACCTGTAAATCCATCTACAGCTGCTGCACCTCCCTTTTGGCATATTAGTCTTTGTCATCATAAAGATAAATATGTTTTATTTCAGCATGATACAATGTTTGTACAAAGGTAATGACATTTAGGTATACATACCGAAAGCCCCTTAATATGCAGAGCATTTCGGGCAAACTTAAGACTAACTTAATTTAGGCTAAGGAACTGAGCACCTTCAATCAGGAGTGGACACCTATCAGTGCTGAGGGAGTGAACACCTATCAGTGCTGAGGGATTGAACACCTATCAGTGCTGAGGGAGTGAACACCTATCAGTGCTGAGGGATTGAACACCTATCAGTGCTGAGGGAGTGAACACCTATCAGTGCTGAGGGAGTGAACACCTATCAGTGCTGAGGGAGTGAACACCTATCAGTGCTGAGGGAGTGAACACCTATCAGTGCTGAGGGATTGAACACCTATCAGTGCTGAGGGGTGAACACCTATCAGTGCTGAGGGAGTGAACACATCAAAATTGCCTCTCCGTTACTTCCACCATACCCAGTATTAAAACCACCTCTATATTTGACTGAAGAAGCCAATTGTGCAGGCCAGAAATTTCAGCAATAAAGATAAGATTTTGTTGGGATTTTTAACCCCAATCGACCCTAATACAGCTGCCTTCTGTGCCTCTCCCACAACCGCCTGCCAGCCCCCTGCAGTTCAACCACACCCGCCTCATCAGCTGCTACAACTCGCCCCAGCATCACACACACCTATCAACAACGCCTGCAGTTTATCTGCACATGTCGCCCAGAGTGGACGTGCCACTCACCAGTATATTCCCACCTCCTACCCTTCCCCAACCTTTTCCCATATTTCTAAACTTACCCATCCTTCTTCCTCCCCATCTTACCGACGCTCAGGTCAAATCAAGCTCAAGCTTAACCCCGGAGGGCTAGCTACCCAGTATAACCCTATCGCAAAACTCACAGAGGGAAAATTCTTAGGAATACATCTTGACAGTGGCCTCAAATTTCAGACACACATACAACAAATCTCCAAGAAAGTCTCAAAGACCGTGGGAATACTATCCAAGATACGGTACTATGTTCCACAACCAGCTCTCCTTACCCTATATCACTCACTCATTTACCCCTACCTCACCTATGGAATCTGCGCATGGGGCTCTACATCAATAACTCATCTCAGACCACTAATAACACAACAAAAGGCAGCAGTTAGAATGATAACAAATTCTCACTCCAGGCAACATACTCCACCAATATTCAAAAACCTAAACTTACTCACCATACAAGACATCCATACTTTTTACTGTGCCTATTACATACATAGAACACTCTATGCAGATATTAACCCACCACTCAAACTTCTCCTTACTAATTTTAACAGGACACATGACCATAACACTAGACACAGATCACTCCTCGATGTTCCCCGTGTCCACCTAACACTATGTAAAACTCAATGCACATAAAAGGCACGAAAATTTGGAATTCATTACCTGTCATTGCCAAAGAAACCCTACCTGTACCCCAATTCAAAACGATGCTAAAAAACCACCTTCTCACCCAAAGATAATTGCTCCATATCAACCATTCCCAGCAAAGTAGAATAATCACTTAACGTAAAACCTGACTTTCAAGTCAATGTAATGTATGAATGAACGATTGAATGAATGAATGTAAAACCTGTTATGAATAATACTTACTTAGCTAATTATTCCCAACACTGATATTATAATGACCACGTAAACTAACTGCAATGCAATTGTTTTAAATTGTTTTAAATTGTTATCTCACTCAATTAGTTGCATTGCTGCAATAAATTGCTACAATTAATTGATATGTTCAACTTATATTCAAACTTTAAAACTTAGATAAGCAACTTTACTTATTTTATAAATTATCAACCATAACTTTTTATTTTATTATTACTATTGCTTTAATTTGTTTAATCTGATTTAATTAATTTTATAATGAAGACAAAAGTACAAAACTATGTTCAAATTTCATAGCTTAAATACTCACCTTTACTCATTGTATACTATCTACAATAATTCTTACAATCTAGTTTTAAGTTAATTTTAAGTCTGCCCAAAATGCCCTGCATACTAGGGGCTTTTGGCATGTACACCTCATGTAATCTAAATAACCAAATGTAATTCTTTGTATCATGTCCAAATAAAAATTATTATTATTATTATAAAGTCAGTGCGTCATCGAGGACTAGTATCTTGTCTTATTTCCACTGGGGTCCTCAAATCTTGTCCCCCAGAATGCGACCCACACCAGTCGACTAACACCCAGATGCCTGCTTGCTTGCTAGGTGAACGGGGACAACATGTGTAAGGTAACACGCCTAACGGTTCCACCCTTGCCGGGGATCGAACCACATACTCACAACATGTGAAGTGAAAGCGTTGCCTACGAGGCCACGGGACACCACCCAAGTGTTATATCAGCAGGTATCTTATTTCTCAAGCTGTTGGACTGTATACCATTACAACATGGTAAAGACCCATAAGCTTCCTTGTAGGAAACCAGTGGAAGTCTCTTTCAACTCAGTTTCTAAATCTCTGGAATGCAGGCGAGAGAGATACATGATAATATACACTTGGAAGGTCCTGGAGGGATTGGTACCAAACCTGCACACGAAAATCACTCCATATGAAAGCAAAAGACGGCAGGAGATGCAACATTCCCCCGATGAAAAGCAGGTACACTGAGGGACAACACGTGTCAGGGGTCCAACACTGTTCAACTGCCTTCCAACATACATTAGGGGGATTACCAATAGACACCTGGCTGTCTTCAAGAAGGCACTGGACAGGCACCTAAAATCAGTAGCTGACCAACCGGGCTGTGGTTCGTACGTCAGTTTGCGTGCGGCCGACAGTAACAGCCTGGTTGATCAGACCCTGATCCACCATGAGGCCTGGTCTCAGACCTGGCCGCGGGGGCGTTGACCCCTGAAACCCTCTCCAGGTAAACCCAATGTGTCTGACCCCTCTTCCTATAGTGGGCCCCGCCCACATATGACCTCATCTAGTACTACTGCATAAATGCACCACATGTGACCGCATCCAGTACTGTTGCATAAATCCATTCCTTCCACTGGCTCTACTATATAAAAAAATACTGTTTTTACATCGGTGTTATTAGGTTGATAAAACCCCCTGGTGACTGGTCAAGGTCCAAGTCTGAACGAAACGTCGTCATACATTTGTGTCCTACGTGCGGGTTATTTGTGGTTTGTTCCAGTCACGGTATTGTCTTTTTTATTCTTTCTTGAGTTTCAGTACAGGTAGCCAGGCAGGTGTTGCACATGTCTTATTGAGGATGAAGTTATAATGGTGGTGCGCTTGTGGCGCCTCACATGAGCAACACAGTAAACACACTCACCCAGGCCACAGCTTTTGTACAGGCAAGTTAACATTTAACTCAAGATAAAGCCATGTTGGGCTGTTTCCACATGTCTGGAAGGTCACCCGACAGTGCTTTATGTACTTGTCTCTCCCTATGACCCTAATATATAGCTTTATGTGATGTATGTAGTGTAATGGTGGTAGGGAGAGCTGTGGCGGCCGTCTGGAGGTGAACTCTACCACAAAATATTAATGGTGATCACCCCCTTTATTTTTATCCTCTTTTTTTGTATTTTTGCGACTCAGGCTTAATAATTATACACACACTGCTCCATAAAATGCATTTTCTTCTACTCGTTTATCAGAAATCTTAGCTGGGTGAGTCACGTTAAGCACCGTCCCACATGTCCCTGCCATCATGAGAACATAAGTAAGAAGGAGCACTGCATCAGACCCACTGGCCTATGCTAGGCAACTCCAAGTCACCTACTGGTCTAAGCTAATCAGGTCTAAGTCACATCCACTTAAGGAAGGAGCAATGCATCAGACCCACTGGCCCAAGTCAGTCAGGTCCAACTCACACCCACTCGTGTATTTGTCTGACCTATTTTTGAAACTACATAACGTTTTATCTTAATGACGGTACTCGAAAATTTGTTCCACTCATCCACAACTCTATTACTAAACCCAATGCTTTCCTATATCCTTTCTCAATCTAAATTTTTCCAACTTGAACCCATTGCTGTGAATCCTGTCTTGCTTAGATACTTGTAGCACATTATTTACAACCCCTCTATTTATTCCTGTTTTCCATTTATGCACCTCAATCATATCCTACCCTAATTTTATGGCTTTCTAGAGAGTGCAGATTCAGGGCCTCAGTCTATCCTCATAAGAAAGTTTTCTGATAATGGGATCAACTTTGTCATCCTTCTTTGTATGTTTTCCAGTGCATTTATACCCATTCTGTAATGTATCTTGAACTGTGCAGCAAAATCTAAATGAGGCATAGCCAGTGATAATGGAGTTGAAGAATAACCTGAGAACTCCTGTTATTTATACTTCTTGATATGAAGCCAAAAATTTTACTTGTTTTATTGTGAACACTTAAGCACTGTTGTCTTGGTTTTAGATTACTTCTAACTAGAACTCCTAAATCTCTTTTGTAGTCATTGATATTAAGGTCTACATTATTTAGTTTATAAGTGTCATGGTTATTTTCCTTTCCATTGCATGGAACTTTGCATCATGTGTACTCTATGATGAGTATTGATAAATGAGACACTTGTACATCAAGTGTCTCATTTATCATCAACATCAACTCCAGGCTGAAGGACTGATTACCTCAAACGCCTCATCTTTCACATTTCTCTGCATTGGACTGAAGAAACCACAAGCTGGAGAAACATTTCCAGAATAAAGATAGCCAGATGTTGCACAAGTGTCTCATTTATCAACTTGACAGTTGTCTAAACTATTTATTCACGTTATGAATGTTATTCAGTTTGTTGGGTATCATTGTGTTGTTATAAAACTCCACCACTGGTTGATACCAAATCAAGAGTCTACATTATTTTGTATGGAGATTGTGACAAAGTCTGGGTGAGGGAGACATGGCACCAGGAACATCGTCATTGATGACAACGACCATTATCTAAAATCAGTTTTAATATATCTTAGTAATACAGTTGTGCAAAATATTGGAAGCTTTTGTCCATCAAAACTGTTGGGCAAGTGTAACTAACAGGATACTGTCATTAGACAATCATAATACACCTGACCTTACCACATATAATCCTGCTTTGATGATTCTTTGATTGTATTTACTCTGTTGGATTGTGGAAGCTCCTGGTGAGTGAAATGTTTCCTAATATAAGCTCTATATGTTGCACAACCAGAATACTATATTTTAAATTTCCAAAAATTTATAGAATATTGTATGTTTTTTAAAATAATTACTTTTTTACTTTTCAGTTAAGTAAGGATTGAAGATACTTAAACTACAGATATGGCAGATGGAGAGGTTACGAGTGTTGTATCAGACGCCAATGGTGCATCTCCTAAAGAAGAAAAGAAAGAGAAACGAACTGGTTCTCGAGGTGGAAGAGGTGGGGCCAGAGGAAGAGGAACCTTCAAAGGAAGATCTGATTCAGATGACCTGGTGTGTGATCTGATGATAAACTCTTAAATGATTCATTGATTTTCTATAGTGTTAGTCACACTACAGTAAAGCACTTACATGGCAAAAAACTATAGGAACTGCAATGTTATCATATCCGATTCAGACTATACTACTTGGTGGTTATGCATGATGAAGTCAGTCAACATAAATATTTAGGTTTTGCTGGGATTTATTTACACAATCTCAGTAATCTCCTGGAGGGTTATATTATTAATCTACTGTCTGTATGCACTAAAATGATATACAGTGGACCCCCGGTTTTCGTACTACTCCAAACTCGAACAATTATGTAAGTGTATTTTTGTAAGTGCTTTTGTAAGTGTATTTTTGGGGTCTAAAAGGACTAAGCTAATTTACATTATTCCTTATGGGAACAAATTCATTTGGTAACGGCACTTGAACAGCATTCTGGAATGAATTAATTACGAAAACCGGGGGTCCACTGTAATTTACGTATAGGTGTGTTAACCATTTTTACCTTTATTGATATTGAAGCACCTTTATGGTGAAACCTTACCATTGAAGGTGGGTTTTTGGCCTCACTAACATAGAACCTTTGGTGGTCTGACATGTTTTCCACTTCTACTTTGTCTTTCCATAAAATCTTATTTTTTTTATGCTTGCTACCTTTCCCTGTTTCTGACTTGTGAAGGATAATTACTATTATGGACAGTTTTTGGTGGCCAAACTAGTGGATGGAAATCTTTAAAATGGTGATTCTTCAAAGGAAAGTGCCTTGATCCAAGGAATGAAAGCTACTACTCTCCTCTTATATCACCACCTGAAGAAGAGGTGGTGCTGTATAAACCTGACATGTTTATTACTTCCCCATTAATTTAATTAACTTATTAATTGAACAGACCGAAGTATTTTGGATTCCTTCTTTACCCTGAGTAGCATATATTTGAGATGTCTTGGGAAGACAATGGAGGAATGATCTAAAAAATAAAGGATTGAAGATTTAATTTAGGTACTCTTAGTGTATTGATAATTTTATGTTTTTATAGTTATTCATGAATTGTGCTCTTTTTAATACAGAGAGAAAAGGACCCCTGTGGCGTATTCCTGTTCTTTCCTAGCGTCATCACTGCTGACATAGCTTCAGAATTATTGAGGGTTGGAAAAATTGCTACTGAAATAAGATTAGGAAAGTAAGTTTTATCTTGACTCAGATTACTGGTAACTAATTGTATTTTAATGTTCCTATTCTAAAATATCTCTGGTGTGTGCAGAATTTTTAAACAGTGCTTGACCTTATATGATACTGGTACTACTGCATTACAGTATGTTGAATTTTTTTTTTTATGTAAATGGGACTACCATGAATTAATTAAAAACAGTGAGTGTATGATAACTTAAAAAGAAGGTTTAAAATAAAAATAATTTGCTTTAGGCATATGATACACAGTATTGGTTTTTTAATTCCCAGGATGTGCTACATGAATTTTGCAACTGAAGATGAAGCTACAAAGAAGAAGAAAGAATTGTCAGACATGGACTTTGATGGTGTGAAGCCACATATTGATTCTGCCTTCAAGCAGCGGTATGTTTACTGATCTTTATTAACATTTCTGGTTATAATGGCTGGAGTCCTGGAGGTGGGAAGTTTGGTGCCTACACTCTGAAGAGGGGGTGAGGATGTTGTAGTTCAGGAGGTTCATCAGAGCTGTCATGTCAGCATGTTTCTGGGAAGACAGTGATTGAATCATTGTGAAAGTGATTCTTCTTTTTAAGGGAGGGTGGGAGGGTCATAATACATCAGTGGGAAATGGAAAGTTATTTAAGCTGTATTATTGTCAAATTTCTGTTTGAAATGTTTCAGTATGGAGATTTTTGATCAGTTACTGCTTTGGTTCTCAAGAGTGGTAGTGCTTTCATGATTGACTGGCTAAAATTATTTACGTTATTATAATATAGGCGACTAAAATGCCGGGAGCAAGGGGCTAGTAACCCCTTCTCCTGTATACATTACTATAGTTAAAAAGAAAAACTTGCCTTTTTCTTTTTTGGGCCACCCTGCTTCGGTGGGATACGGTCGATTTGTTGAAAGAAGAAGGAAGATGAAGGAACATGGAAGATGGATGTAGCTGAGTATTGTATATGTACAGTGGACCCTCGGTTTTCGTGCACCTCCAAACTCGAACAATTATGTAAGTGTATTTTTGTAAGTGCTTTTGTAAGTGTACTTTTGGGGGGTCTGAAATGACTAATCTAATTTACATTTGTCCTTATGGGAACAAATTCGTTTGGTAACGGCACTCAAACAGCATTCTGGAAAGAATTTTCAACAAAAACCGAGGGTCCACTGTATATGAAGGAGAGAGTATCAGTTGGGTTGGACCCCAAAGTATTTTTTTTGTTCAATATACATTTTCCAAAATGTACTCTGCTATATACATAATGAAAAAATGTATATAGCTGTACAGTGGTCCCTCGGTTTTCGCCGAAAATTCGTTCCAGAATGCTGCTCAAGTGCCATTACCGAACGAATTTACTTCCTTAAGAAATAATGTCACGTAGGTTAGTATATTTCAGACCCCCAAAAATACACTTGCAACAGCACTTACGAAAATACACTTACATAAATATTCGAGTTTGGAGATGCACGAAAACCGAGGGACCACTGTAGTTTATTTTTTACCAATTGTGGCAAATAATTTTTTTAACTATGTACTTATATTTTTAGGGATTCTAACAAACAGAATTCCAATGAAGAGACAGAGGCAGCACCATCCAAGAATAAGGAGGTAAGTCTTTATCAGTAACATAAGTTAGACATGATATTATAGTATTAATCTTCTTGGGATCTGTGTATTTGATAACCAGCTATTTCGTTGATGTAAAAATGACAAAATTACCTCGCAGTACCCTGAGCCCTAATGGATCATTCAATTTTATGTTTTCTTAGTTTTAGTTGTGTTCCTCTGTTTTTTAGTGAAGATTGCAGAGCCTCGTCTTTATTTATCACCTATACTTGTAGATATTTCATAAATTTTAGAATTAGATATTGCAAATTAACCAATATATAGACTCAACTGAACAACAGTAAATGAGTAGGATATTGTATTTGCACCTAGATCACTGAGGTACTAGGCTTAGAATTAGAATTGTTGGATGGCATTTGGTAGGTCATTAATTAGAAGAGGAACAGGAGAAAGTCTTAATAATAGCTATTGCAAGATTAATTTTATTTTAGCTCTTATATTAAATCAGTAAATTTTTTTCCATCCTTTTAACGTGTTTAAATTTCACACAGAGGGAGAAAGATCCATGTGGGATTTTCATCTTCTTCAAAAATATTATCACATCAAGTCCGGCTGCAAAGTTATTGGTAGTTGGTAAAAGTGCAACTCAAATTAGATTTGGCAGGTGAGCAAACAGAACTTTTTTTTGTCTTTACAGAATTATCAGTAATTATATATATAGTTTGAGGCACAGATAAGCACTATTTTGCCCTACTTAGTAGGGTATGGTGAATCACTTAGATTATTCCTATATGTGGGCAGTCAGCTGATGATCTTGACACCATACCTCAGCAGTATAAAGATCTGCCTAGAGTAGACACATTAGCCTAAAAGTCACTGGAATGCGTAATTGCAGTGTGGATTCACATTATTGAGGATCAGCTATGCACACTGCTGGCTATCATACCATCCCACCTGACTCCCCCACCCCTCCTCAGAAGAGGCAGGGGTGGTTTTTCCCATCCCTGGATATGAAAGTGCTATGTAGGGATGTGAAGCAAAAATTCAAAAGGACACTCCTTTATTGTAAACAACATTTTGCTTAAAAAGAACTTTTAGCAAGCCCCATGTGAAATACGTTCCACAATATAAATTTGTGTATTGTGTGTTTTCATATTTTTGTTATCAGCCATTGTACTTTGTTTAAAGTAAATGGAAATGTATGCTTTAACTTATGAACCGGTTAAGTGTGTCTTCACTGAACCATGAAGTGTCCTTATTGTATAGAAATTGTGTATGTTGTAAATTCCTGTATAATGAAACAAGTACTGAAATAAAGGGCTACAGTGACAGCAGACAATGGGCGTTTTAATTTGGTGAAAAATGTAATGCAAACATAGTACAAATAAAAGGGTACAAAAGGACTAGCTTTTAAATCTAGGGTTTAACCAAGGTTAACAGATTGAAAAAATATGGTGAACAGTATTTAGATAAGGGTAGAGAGGTTTTTGTGGCATTTACGGATTTGGAAAAGGCGTATGATAGAGTGGATAGGGGAGCAATGTGGCAGATGTTGCAGGTGTATGGAATAGGAGGTAGGTTACTGAAAGCAGTGAAGAGCTTTTATGAGGATAATGAGGCTCAGGTTAGAGTGTGTAGGAGAGAGGGAGATTATTTCCCAGTAAAAGTAGGCCTTAGACAAGGATGTGTGATGTCACCGTGGTTGTTCAATATATTTATAGATGGGGTTGTAAGATAAGTGAATATGAGGGTCTTGGCAAAGGGTGTGGAGTTAAAAGATAAAGAATCAAATACAAAGTGGGAGTTGTCACAATTGCTCTTTGCTGATGACACTGTGCTTTTGGGAGATTCTGAAGAGAAGTTGCAGAGGTTGGTGGATGAATTTGGTAGGGTATGTAAAAGAAGAAAATTGAAAGTGAATATAGGAAAGAGTAAGGTGATGAGGATAACAAAAAGATTAGGTGACGAAAGATTGGATATCAGATTGGAGGGAGAGAGTATGGAGGAGGTGAATGTATTCAGATATTTAGGAGTAGACATGTCAGCAGATGGGTCTATGAAGGATGAGGTGAATCATAGAATTGATGAGGGGAAAAGGATAAGTGGTGTACTTCGGAGTCTGTGGAGACAAAACTTTGTCCATGGAAGTAAAGAGGGGAATGTATGAGAGTATAGTTATACCAACACTCTTATATGGGTGTGAAGCATGGGTGATGAATGTTGCAACGAGGAGAAGGCTGGAGGCAGTGGAGATGTCATGTCTGAGGTCAATGTGTGGTGTGAATATAATGCAGAGAATTCGGAGTTTGGAAATTAGGAGGAGGTGCGGGATTACCAAAACTATTATCCAGAGGGCTGAGGAGGGGTTGTTGAGGTGGTTCGGACATGTAGAGAGAATGGAACAAAACAGAATGACTTCGAGAGTGTATAAATCTGTAGTGGAGGGAAGACGGGGTAGGGGTCGGCCTAGGAAAGGTTGGAGGAGGGGGTAAAGGAGGCTTTGTGTGTGAGGGGCTTGGACTTCCAGCAAGCATGTGTGAGCGTATTTGATAGGAGTGAATGGAGACAAATGGTTTTTAATACTTGAAGTGCTGTTGGAGTGTGAGCAAAGTAACATTTATGAAGGGATTCAAGGAAACCGGCAGGCCGGACTTGAGTCCTGAAGATGGGAAGTACAGTGTCTGCACTCTGAAGGAGGGGTGTTAATGTTGCAGTTTTATAACTGTAGTGTAAAGCACCCCTCTGGCAAGAGAGTGATGGAGTGAATGATGATGAAAGTTTTTCTTTTTCGGGCCACCCTGCCTTGGTGGGAATCGGCCAATGTGTTAATAAAAAATTATAAAAAATTTCAAGATATATCACTTTCATTGCATTGTTTAAAAGGGGACAGTGAGTATTGTATTAACCACTAGTCAGCACTAAAACTGTCTTAATTATTCAATGAAACATTTTTTGTGCAGTATTGTTACTGATTATCTTCTTATTACTTCAGAATGTGTCATATGAATTTTGCAACAGAAGATGAGGCAGAAGAAATTAAAAAACAACTAATGGAAATGGAATTTGATGGACTAAAGCCACATGTTGACTCTGCATATAAGCATCGAAGCAGGTACAGTTTTGTATTTTTTTTTTTTTTTTTTTTACTATGGCCATTTCCTATTAAGGTAGGGTTGACTCATAAATGGAAACACATTGATCATCACTATTTCAATAGCTGTCTTGCCAGAAGTGTGTACACATCTTAATTCAAAATATCGTCAGATATGCAACATCTCCATCCATCCTGCAGTATAAATAGCAGTGTGTGTCATCCTAATGCTTTATCCTTATTTATGTATTTATCCCTATTGTTTTGCTTGAAATGCTGTCACTATTGTACCATAGGCTTCACAAAACAATAGAGTATTTTCATTCCTTCTGAATATCTCTAGTATTTTTTTGTTCAATATACAGTACAATAATCCCCTCAAATCCGCAGTGATATGCAGATGCCCGAAACCGTAGATAATAGCAAACCCTATATATATGTCGTTTTTGTTTACATGCATACCTCTGATAAAGTTTAATTGTTAAATTACACTTTTCTTAGGCTTTGAAGCACAGGAGGCCCTCCATATTCGCGAGGGTTAGGGGATCAAGAACCTCGCGAATGTTTGGTGCGCAAATGTATTGTATGGAAATATAATACTATGTAATAGCATTTACTTAGCATAACAGTACTGCTTCCTTAATCTATAGAACCATGAACAATCATAAAACACATGAAAACATCGTAAAATATTATATATACATGTTATGGTTTAATAACAAATACAGTGGACCCCCGGTGTTAGTGATTTTTTTGTTCCAGAATGCTGTTCAAGTGCCATTACTAAACGCATTTATTCCCATAAGGAATAATGTAAATTAGACTAGTCCTTTTAGACCCCCCAAAATACACTTATAAAAGCACTTACAAAAATACACTTACATAATTGTTCGAGTTTGGAACATCACGAACACCGGGGGTCCACTGTAATGAACAAACAAAACACTCACCACTCGTAAGGTTAGGCAAACAAACTCTGATGACTTGTGATGATGATGACAATGACGATGATGATGGTTATGGTAGTTAGCCATGAAGTTACTGATGACAGTTGAATGGAGGTGATTGTATGGAGTGTAACTGCATAGCATGATGAGTCTAGTGTGTGGATTCTAACTACTGCCAGCATCGCTGCTGATAATAGGCTGCTGGGCATTCACGAATGTTCGAAGCTCGCGAAAGTGGAACTCGTGAATGTGGAGGGCCACCTGTATTTCCACCATCACTACTTTTGTGCTTTGGGGCCATTATTAAGCAAAATTAAGGTTTGTTTTCGCAACAACATTGTGATACAGTAACGAATGCGGACAGAGAGAACGCTAAGAGGCTAACTGTGTGGTGCAGGCCAGTATAAAAATTTAAAAAAAAAAAATTAAATAAAAAAAAAAGTCTCATCTTTGGACAATAAATTATAGTCATTATAACATTTCTTGTGGTGATGCCGCAGTTAGTACATCCCGCAGTTAGATGCCGCAGTTAGTACATCAGCTTTTTTTTTTTTCCCCTAATATATTAAAATCACCATTTGGCATCATTACAAAGTGGGAATAGCTATGGCAGACCAAGGAGAAGCCATGAGGAATGACAATGAAGATGCCATGACAGAAAGCAGCATGCCGCTCACGATGCTATAAAATGTTGTATAATTACTGTATTATTGACTATTGTATTTATTTATCTATCACAAGTCTTCCAGAATGATATTAGACATACAATATATACCATACAAACACAATACAGACACCCAAATGAAGAAAAGCTGATATAATTTGAGTAGTGGTCAGCAGCGAGCGGTAAGGCAGTGTAACCATAAGATTATAATTTTACACTCTCACTGGTCCACTAACACTATAAAAATTGTGTATCATGGGGGTAGCTGCAGAAGAACACTCCTTTCATATGCCAAGACTCATAAATAGTGCAAAAAATTTACTCCCAAGTAACATGTTTGGCCGTGTTTTCCTCGATATCTCAGAAATAAGTTATTGACTTATTGAAAATCATCCATTAATAATGAATGGATTGAAATCATTTTCACAATAAGCATTCAACACTGAGCGTTTTACAAACTGGTGTCGATATTTTCACAGTAGTACTTATTTCTTTGTATTGGGGGAAAGGTAAAGGGCAGATATACTAAATGTCAAAAACTTTTGGGGCAGATGAAAATAAGGTGTATTACAGTATTTAATTTCATGATAAAAAAATTTGAGCATTGTTTATCAGTAGGGAGTCCCCAAAACACTTTTTTTCAGTGCCAGTACGTGAGGTCTTGCTGCCAGTATATATATTTTTGTTTGTTTGTTGGCTGATATTAATGAAACTTTTATACAATACATGTATATGACGTATGCTTGTTCAACCCCCCAAAAATAAAAGAAATTGGGCAAACACTAACTGGCCTGCCCTTTGTGGGCTGTATACCCCTAAAAGAGGGCCAGTGTGGGTACAGAGGACAAAGAGAGACGAGTCATGTACTGAATGCAACAGGGCAGGAAGGTTTCACCATGTTACTCAGAATGGTGTGCAGTTTGAAACTCATGAATCATTTATTTCTGGAATTTTCCATTTAATATTTAAGGGCCACAGTAAACCGTGGTTAAATGAAACCACTGGAAACAGAATCTGTGGATACGGGGGTTCTACTGTACTGTATTTTTTTGGTGAATGATTTATCATTATAGTATTATTACCAGAGTATTATTATTATTATGTAAAAGAAGGAAATTAAAAGTGAACATATGAAAGAGCAATTTGATGAGAATAATGAAAAATTTAAGTAATGAAAGATGGCTATCAGATTGGAAGGGAAAGTATAAAGGAAATAAATGGGTTTGGATATTTGAGAGTGGACAGGTCTATGGAAGACAAGGTGAACCATCAAATTGTTGTGGGAAAAAAGGTGGGTGGCAAACTGAGGCATCTGTGGAGGCAAAGTGAGGAATGTATCAGCATAATAGTACAAACACTTATATGGATGAAAAGCATGGGTATTAAATGTTGCATTGAGGAGGAGGCTGGAGGCAGTGGAGATGTCACATCTCTGGGTAATGTGTGATGTAGTTTGGAGATAAGGAGGAGATGCAGGGTTATTAAAATTGTTATTTAGAGGGGTTATTGAAGTGGTCTGAACATTTAGGTAGGATGGGGGAAATATGATGACTTGGAGTATGTATAAATCTGTAGTGGAGGTAAGGCAGGTTAGGGATTATCCTAGGAAAGGTTAGAGGGAGGGGGTAAAGGAAATTTTGTATGGAAGGGTTGACATTCAACAGGCATGTGAGAGTGTGAAAGTTAGGAGTGAGTGGAGGCATGTAGTTGTTATGACTTAATATGCTGTTGAAGTGTGAGCAAGGTAACATTTATGAAGGGAATCATGGAAACTGGTTAGCTGGACTTAAGTCCTGGAGGTGGGAATTAGTGCCTGCATTCTGAAAGAGGGGTGGGAATATTGCAGCGTGCCTACAGCAAGATGTTGATGGAGCGGGTGATGGTCATCTTACCTTAGTGGGAGACAGCTGGTGTATTAAAAATAAATATTATTATTGCTGTATGACCCTTGTAGGTTTAGTGCTTAGTTATGATTATAATAATAATAACAACAATATTGTTGCTGTTGGAATGAAAGTATGATTGTTCAATAATTAAAATTTAGAAGATAATTAATTTGATGCAGTGAAGAGTTCAAAATTTAAACTGGCTTGTAAGTTATAGGTAAAGGTTAGATTTACTGTGACTAATAAGTTTTATAATGCATTTGATGTTTTTTAGGGATGGTGTCAAACAAGAAAAACGTGTTGTGGATGATGATATTGAAGAATCCCACACCAATAAAAAGGTGAGCCTTTTATCAGTCTCATAGATGAAATTGTTGTATATAATAGAAAAAATCCTGTAATTGTTTTACATGATGGTAGGATTGCTGGTGTCTTTTTTCTGTCTCATAAACATGCAAGATTTCAGGTACATCTTGCTACTTCTACTTACACTTAGGTCACACTACACGTTCATGTATAAGCATATATATACACACCCCTCTGGGTTTTCTTCTATTTTCTTACTAGTTCTTGTTCTTATTTCCTCTTATCTCCATTGGGAAGTGGAACAGAATTCTTCCTCCGTAAGCCATGCGTGTCGTAAGAAGCGACTAAAATGCCAGGAGCAAGGGGCTAGTAACCCCTTCTCCTATATATATATTACTAAATGTAAAAGGGGAAACTTTCATTTTTCATTTTGGGCCACCCCGCTTCGGTGGGAAACGGCCGACGTGTTGAAAGAAAGAAGAAGAATAGAAAAAATTTATGGATAAATTTCCAATAAGAAATTTTTCAGTTTTTTATTTGAACATTAAAATTCAGTCAGATTGCTTATACATTTAGAAAATCTGATTTATGAAACAGATTTGTAGTTCAATTTTTCTATAAATATATTTTAGCTGACAGCTTTGGGAGAGATTAATTGTATACAGCCTCTCCTCACTTAATGATGGAGTACCATTCCTGAGACCACATCGATAAACGAATTCGTCGCTAAGTGAGGAGCATACTCTAATGGTTAATGTCACCTTTGCACTGTTTATAACATTTCTGGTATATTTTTAAATGTTTATACAGTAGTGTACTGTACAGTGGACCCTCGGAAATCGAACACTCCCAACTCGCCCTATTATGTAAGTTTATTATTGTAAGTGCTTTTATAGGTGTATTTTTGGGGGTTTGAAACTGACTAATCTAATTTACATCATTCCTTATGGGAATAAATTCGTTTGGTAACAGCACTTGAACAGCATTCTGGAATGAAGAATGTTCGATTTCCGGGGTCCACGTAGTGGACCAGTTCAAACGAATCGTAATTTATGTAAGATAATTAGCTTGGGAAAGTATTTTGAGTCTGAAATAGAACCTATGTGACATTTTCTGAGTAATGTTCGTAATGCCACTTGAGCAGACTTCAGGAGTGAAGTTTTACGAACTCGAGGTCCACTGTATATTGAAATAAACGAATCAGTGGACCCCGAGTTCGAACTACCCTGAAGTCTGCTCAATGCCATTACGACAATTTACTCCCTTAAGGAAAAATGTCACGTAGGTTAGTCTATTTCAGACCCCAAAAATACACTTCCACAAGCACTTACAATATCATACTTACATAATTGTACGATTTCTGGGGTTTATGAAACTCGGGGGTCCACTGTAGAGGAAATCAGCTCTAATATACTTTATTTAGGTATGAATACTGGTCAAAGAGCCCCTCATAAGTCCGAGGCATCTGTAAACGAGTCTGTCGCTAAGTGAGGAGAGGCTGTAATGTGTTTTCCTAATCCATTTTTTAGTTTTGATCTTGTTAACTTATTATCAGTATCTCCTTTAATGTTAGGAATGAAGTGAATCATCTTTTTTTACTAATGTTTAATTTATGATACTTTCTTGGCCATAAGTGAACCATATTTTGCAATAGTAATTCACCAGTTTTGAAATCATGTACATACATTAAATTTTGCAAAAGATTAAAATAAATTTGAAATGCACTTTCTTGTGCAATGTACTCATCAATATGTACTCGCCTATATGTGGTTGCAGGGGTTAATTCATTACTCCTAGCCCCCCCTCAACCTGCCGCTTGGAAGATAAATTTCCTTCTGGCCACTTGGGCCTTATCATACCTGCTTTTAAAAACTGTATGGAGTCTACCACTCCTTTGTTGTGGTTATTCCACTCTTTGAGCATCCTGTGACTAAAGAAACACTTCCTGATATCCTTGTGGCTTATCTGTGTCTTTAATTTCCAGCTATGTCCTGAAGTATCTGTTATCCACTAATCCCTGTGTACCCTATCAATTCCTTTTGAATATTTTGCATGTTTTTATATCCTGATTGCTCTTGTCTGCAAATGTCATTAGATTCAATTCTGTTAGCCTTTCCTTGTACCTCTAGAACTAGTCTTGTTGCATATGCTACACATTCTCCAGTTTCTTAATATGCTTTTTCAGTTGTGGGTTCCATGCACACTTCAAGATGAGCCTGACGTAGGTTGTATAAAGGGCTCTGTTGAGGTTCGTGAAGGCTACTCTTAGATTTGTCAGATGACCATTGGCTGCAGAGGTCATCAGGTTGTTGCGAGTCTCTGGTGATATGCTAGGTACTATGCTCGCCTCTTTGAGTCTTTTCCCAAGTGAGGTCTGCAGCCTCTGTCTTCTGAATCTGTAATCTGTGTCTGGTCTTCTGGCCCCTTTCCCTATTTGTTCAGATCAATTTACATCAGTTCAAATGACCCTGGTGACTGCAACATCCCTATTCTTCCTTCGAGTGCAGGCACCATTTCCTTCCTTAAAGACTCAAATTCAGCTAACTGGTTTCTCTGAATCCCTTCATAAATGTTACCTCACACTCCTACAGTGCATGAAGCCATAAAAACCATTCGTCTTTGCTTTGATCTAGCTTGCTCTCACAAGTCTGTTTAATGCTCAAGCCTCTAGCTTTCAAAACCTTCTTTTTCACTTCCCTCCAATTCTTCCTGAGACTACTACTACCACCCCTCCATCCTTCCACCACAGATATACGTACCCTCTTGTCATCCTGTTTTGCTCCTATCCTCTAAATGCTCTAAACCACCTCAACAACCTCTGCTCAACCCTCTAAATTTTACTTTTGGTAGCCCCCTCTCTGTCTTTTAATTTTTATTCTCTGAATTCTATGCATAATATTCACACCACACATTGCTTTCAAAAATGGCATCTCATTACCTCCAGCCTTCTCCTGACTGCAACTTTTAAAGCCTATGTCTCATCCACTTTACGCTGGTACACTTCCCTCTTTTGCTTCCATATATATTCCTTTCTTTTCACAGAAACCTCGATACACTATCTACTTTTATTCCCTTTATTTTGTGGTTTATAGATCCAACTGAATACATTTGAATATTACATGGATAAATAGATACTGTACTTCAGTCTAGTGTTTACTTCCATCTTTCAACTGCTCTTTATGTTCGTTGCACTTTGTGCATTTACTTGTATGTAATAATAATCATTGGCTCACACTTATAATAAATGCTTGTTTTTTTTCTCAGACTAAGGAAGATGAAAAGGGTGAAAATGAAGATGAAAATAATAAGGAAGAAATAGAAGAAAATGAGGATACTAACAATGATGCTGTCAGTGAATAAGAATATGATGGTGAACTATTAGAATTCCTAATTTAATGACTTTACAAACTTTTTTTATTGTAGGCAATGTATCCTAGCAAATTTTATACTCGGTCATTATAGGTTGATGAGAAACGTAGAATTTTGACAACATTTGTTTAAAGTTATAGGCATCAAGGAATGAGTGTCAGCAAAAGAATTTATTTTTCCACTCCACTGTGTCTTCTTCAGTTAAGTACTGAACATGTGTGTAATATAAAATTTATGGTTAGTCATTTGGATTTTAGAAAGCAGTTAGTCCTTGTCTGCTAAAGCTTAAGTGTTAAATTTGTGACAGTACAATGTAATATTAAATTTTCTTATCTAGTAGGTAGAAAACCTATCAGTTGATATTGCATGTCAAGTCAGCAGGATATACAGTATTTTCAGCTTTTCTTTTAGTGTGTTTTATGTTGATCTCATTTTGAGTAACCTATGGCACAAAAGCCCCTCAACTCATTTGCTGTAACTCATGTCATAGTATGTTAAATAATGTTAAGCTCATGTCATTTCCATGCATCGTATCATAGCTCATTTTGTTCTTATTGTTATGGATGTAAACAGTACCTATATCTAAATAAACACACTCCCATGCATCAAACACAAATTATAATGCTACAACACAATTACTGAATTTGTTTAATTATTAAACTTGGAACTTTTAAACAGTTAAATAATTTTTGCCCACAGAGATTACACCTTTATTGTTAGATACATTGTTAACAAAGAAAAGGATCTCATAGGCGTGAAACTGCTAACCTGAATGAGGCCTCGAACATGTTTGGAAATGTAATATTTAATGTACCTTAACTAGAAAACTAGTAAATATTTATTCTTGTAATTGATAAATGTATTAATACTGTAATTAGCTGTCATATCAGTATCTTGCAGTGTTAGCATTTTTCAGCGTCTATAAAAAAAATAAGCTTTGAATAATATAAATTCTTCTGGAACTACACTAATTTTCTTGTTTAAAGCTTTTTGTAAATTTAAACTTATTTGCTGCATCATCCTTTAGTCACTTGTGACTAGTAACACACACAAGGAAAATTTTGGTAGAAAATCAAATGAGTATTTTATAGATTTCCAATGATTTACAGTTTAACCATTCATTAAAATAAAAAAAATCATTAAATACTATAGTACTTTCAAATTTTTATTATTCCTATCAACATCAACACAGTCAGTCCTGAATATCAAATTTGTGGATATGATCAAATTTAGTTTACAGTAGTGTACATATTTGTGTTCTCTGAATGTTCTTGTGTTTTCAGGCTTCACTTCAGCACTCCAAACCTTAACCAATCATTTGATACATGACTACATGTGTGGGTATGTGTAATTACCATTAATTAGCACAACTTAGCTTATTGTTTCATCACCTGTATGGGTTTAGTACTTGGTGAATTATTACTATCACCTGTATGCCCTTCAAGGGAGGTGCCTCGATGTTGTTGTAAGGTTCAATCGAGAGAATCGGAACTACCCTCCCTTTCCTTGGATTGAATCGGATTACTTCCCATTTCCCTGGTGCTTTGACACCTATCCCCCTCCTCAGATTGAACCTGAGTGTCTCCTATTCCACAGATGCT
The DNA here is from genome assembly GCA_009830355.1 of Cherax destructor. Lineage (NCBI taxonomy): Eukaryota > Metazoa > Arthropoda > Malacostraca > Decapoda > Parastacidae > Cherax > Cherax destructor. The sequence continues at coordinate 25,168 of WNWK01001032.1, read as the reverse complement.
GTATGACCTCTATGGGTTTAGCATTTCCCCATAAAATTACATGACCCCTATGGGTTCAGTATTTCCCATTAAAATTACATGACCCCTATGGGTTTAACCCTCCCCCTGAATGTATTAATAATCAACACCTGTGTGGCATTTGCTACTAGTTTTGTCATCTAGCTCATTGCACTTCTATGTCCATTTCTTAAAGGCAATCACACTTTTTCTGGTATGGGCTATACAGTTTAAAGAGGTTGTGGTAAGATTAGCTAAAAGCTATTCTCATATACTCATTGTTTTCCCTTGTCTTCTCTCAAGGTTCCTTAATGCTGGTAAGGGCTCTTGATCCAATGGGTAAGACTTGCCCTCTTAGTTGGATTGAATTGGACTGCTCAGGCATTGTATGAACCATATGGGTTTAATGCTTCTGCCCTAAATAGAATAGGTACATCTAGATCAATTTCTCAGGATTTTGTCGATATAAAGTGTTTGTTTTACTTTACTATATCTTAAACTTCTGAATATCTAAATTGAAAGTGACACAAATTTAAATTTAAATAAGGTGAAACCTGTACATTTTACACAGGTTTTGTTTATTTATATACAGATCTAAAATGCATAGTACTGTACATATTTATAAAACATCTTAAAAAGGACGTACTTAGGGTAGAACAGGAGATAGTATTTTTATACATCTTGCCACAAAAAAATTTAACAAGCAGAAATATTTTGAAGCAAAAACTGCATCTTGTTGATAGTCACATGCACCCAAAATATCAAATGTAACAGAACAGCAATCATGGAACGGTTTTCAAAATACTGTACATATTAAATAAATGAAGAAGCAATCATTATATAACTTAGCAAGTTTTACATGTAATTACATTCCTTTTTGAAGAGCACTGTACAACCCCCACAGGTTTAGTATACTATAGTGGTACCTCGGTTAATGATGGTCCCCAAACTCGCCCTTTTATGTAAGTTTATTTTTTTAAATGCTTTTGTAAGTGTATTTTTGGGGATCTAAAAGGACTAGTCTATTTTACATTATTCCTTATGGGGATAAATTCGTTTGGTAATGGCACTTGAACAGCATTCTGGAACGAAAAATATCGTTAACCGAGGTACCACTGTACTTCTTTTTGAATTAAGAAAATTTCCTGGGGAATAATTTCTGTGGGGAAGTGGAAAAGAATTCTTCCTCTGTAAGCCATGCGTGTCGTAAGAGGTGACTAACATGTTGGGGGTAAGGGGTTAGTAACCCCTTCTGTATAAATTATTGAATGTAAAAAGAAAATAGTTTTGTTTTTCTTTTTGGGTCACCCTGCCTCTGTGGGATATGGCCAGTTCGATGAAAAAAAAAAAATCCTTTTCCAATGATGACATTATTATTCCATTAAAAATACTGCATTCATACAGTATAATTGAAATGTTTTAAAAGATGGCTACATGAGATCAACAATACAATTTAAGTACAATTAACATCATTTCTACATCAAATACTTTGCAATGTATAAAACAATGGCTGGAACTTTAAAATCAAGCATTATAAATAGAGTAGAATACAGCTACAATCATTGTTTTTGAATAGAATGCCATGCAATTTTTTTTTTCTGAGATTCATGGTGAACAGTAGAGAGAGCATTACTGCCATGCCTATGCAACTTCACTAATGGGCAACAGACTGGCAAATAATATTCATTATAGAAAAATGCAAGACAGCATTTGGAATACATCAATATATTACAAGTACATAGGGGAGCCTGCACAAGTCACATGTTCATCCCAAGAGCACTAGAGTTGGCAACAGCTACTAGACATACAGGTAAACTAGCCACTTATATTTGGATCAATGATTACATTACCATGTATTGTATATAGAAATTAATCTATATGACAGATTAGTTTTGAAGACTGGATATCATGAATATAGCTTTGTTCCTGTAGCTACAAATTGGTAATACAGTATAATGCATCCCAAAAATGAAGTGATTCGAATATCTATATTTCTACAGTATAACATAGCTCTTTCCACGAGTTCTATTCCATGTCACATTTGAATAATAATAATAATACTAGTTGTGTCAGACAAGTATCATTACATTAATGGTAAGCAATACCAACATACTGATGAATTAGATATATGCAACACCTGGGGACCTATATTTTGAAGATGCTTCACCAACCACTGGCTTTTATCAATTTAATACAGCTCTAATTAACAGGAGACAGTAGATGAGGTAATAAGTTTTCCAGCCTTGAAAATGTTCACTACCAGTCTTTATGAATCTAAAGCATAAACAGAAAGATGAATCCTTATATACTGGAATCAAATGAGGTGCAGTAATGTAATTGAAGGCACTATCACTGGTGGGCAGAACTCACTAGTGGAAGTAGGTCATGTCCAAGAGCTGGGTCAGAGTTTAGAAAACTTAGATATAGAAAATATCCAATGTACCAAGATTCCATGGTGTTGCTGTGGCAATAATGTTATGATACCTGAAGAATGGATTTAAGTTGTACATGCAAGGTACAATGTAATGAAAAAAAAAGTGATATTAGAGGAAATGATTTTTAAATACCAATTTCTGTTTCTGATATATCTCACACATTTCAATGCATTGTGAACAGTAAAACCTATAATATCCAAAAGCGTGTAGAATTTTTTTTATTTAATAATGTAATATACACACCCCTCTGGGTTTTCTTCTATTTTCTTACTAGTTCTTGTTCTTATTTCCTATCTCCATGGGGAAGTGGAACAGAATTCTTCCTCCGTAAGCCATGCGTGTCGTAAGAGACAACTAAAATGCTGGGAGCAAGGGTCTAGTAACCCCTTCTCCTGTATATATTACTAAATGTAAAGGAAAACTTTCGTTTTTCCTTTTGGGCCACCCTGCCTCGGTGGGAAACAGCCGACGTGTTGAAAGAAAGAAAGAAAGAAAGAATTAAAAGAAAGCGCTAAACCGACAAGGGTCATGCAGGTAATGTAAGTAAGTATTATGCAAGTAGGGGCAATGCATGAGAACTGCCTTAAATACAAATAAAGCAAAATTTTCTAGGCTCTTGGGTTATCCTGCCATGTAATTCACTTCATATAAAATAATGAAGTCTATTAGGCCAGCTTGCCACTATCAGTGATTAACTATGACTATCTCACTCAACCAGCAACAATTAGAACAGTTCCTCTCATCTTGCTAGTTAAATTATATGCAGAACTTGAGCTTGTTCTTCTATTTGTAAAACCTTTAGATTCGACTCTAAACTGGCCACTCTTTCCACACCTCAAATTAGGTTTCTTGAAGTGGTAGGGACTCTTGATTCAAGGAATTGAATATGTCTTCCCATTCCTTGGATTAAAACTGATTGCCTCCCATTTTCCCAAATGCTGTATGATCACTATGGGTTTAGCACTTCCTCTAATTATAATAATATTATAATTATAATAATGTGCATGGATGTTATGTGAATGATAAGAAAGAGATGATGTGGATGTTATGAATGAAAAGAAGCTGGATGTCCTGGCTTTAAGTGAAACAAAAAATAATAATAATAATAATAATGCTCTTTCAATGGGACCTGACTGTAATTTTAATCACTAACCTTTCTTATCATCCGCACCTGGATGTATTGCGGATGATAAGAAAGAGATGATTGCTAATGTTATGAATGAAAAGAAGTAGGATGTCTTAGCCCTAACCGAAACAAAGCTGAAGGGGGTAGGCGAGTTTCAGCGGGGAGAAATAAATGGGATTAAATCAGGAGTATCTGAGAGAGTTAGAGCTAAGGAAGGGGTAGCAATAATGTTGAAGGATCAGTTATGGAGAGAGAAGAGGGAACATAAATGTATAAATTTAAGGATTATGTGGATTAAAATAAGGGTCGGATGTGAAAAGTGGGTCATAATATGTGCGTATGCACCTGGAGAAGAGAGGAGTGTAGAGGAGAGAGAGAGATTTTGGGAGATGTTAAGCGAGTGTGTATGAATTTTTGAGCCAAGTGAGAGAGTAATCGTGGTAGGGGACCTAAATGCTAAAGTAGGAGAAGCATTTAGAGAGGGTGTGGTAGGTAAGTTTGAGGTACCAGGTGTAAATGATATTGAGGAGCATTTGATTGAACTTTGTATAGAAAGGGGTTTGGTTATAGGTAACACATATTTTAAGAAAAAGAGGATAAATAAGTATACAAGATATGATGTAGGGCGAAATGACAGTTGAGTAGACTTCAGGATGTACATGTTTATAGAGGGGCCACAGATATATCAGATCACTTTTTAGTTGTAGCTACAGTGAGAGTAAAAGGTAGATGGGATACAAGGAGAATGGAAGCAGCAAGTAAGTGAGAAGTGAAGATTTATAAACTAAAGGAGGAGGCGGTTAGGGTAAGATATAGACAACTGTTGGGCTAGTGAGAGTATAGGCAATGGGGTAGAAGATTTTATGGGGTAAGTTTAAGAATATAGTGTTAGAGTGTTCAGCAGAAGTTTGTGGTTATAGGAAAGTGGGTGCGGGAGGGAAGAAAAGCGATTGGTGGAATGATGATGTAAAGAGAGTAGTAAGAGAGAAAAAGTTGTCATACAAGAGGTTTTTACAAAGTAGAAGTGATGTAAGGAGAAAGGAGTATATGGAGAGAAAAAGAAGGGTTAAGAAAGTAGTGAACCAATGTAAAAAGAGAGCAAATGAGAGGGTGGGTGAGATGTTATCAACAAATTTTGTTGAAAATAAGAAAAAGTTTTGGAGTGAGATTAATAAGTTGAGAAAGCCTAGGGAAAGAATGGATTTGTCAGTTAAAAATAGGAGAGGAGAGTTATTAAATGGAAAGTTAGAGGTATCAGGAAGATGGAGGGAATATTTTGAGGAATTGTTAAATGTTGATGAAGATAGGGAAGCTGTGATTTCGTGTATAGGGCAAGGAGGAATAACATCTTATAGGAGTGAGGAAGAACCAGTTGTGAGTGTGGGGGAAGTTCGTGAGACAGTGAGTAGAATGAAAGGGGGTAAAGCAGCTGGGATTGATGGGATAAAGATAGAAATGTTAAAGGCAGGTGGGGATATAGTTTTAGAGTGGTTAGTGTTTTTATTTAATAAATGTATGGAAGAGGGTAAGGTACCTAGGGATTGGCAGATAGCATTCATAGTTCCTTTGTATAAAGGCAAAGGGGACAAAAGAGAGAGTACAAATTATAGGGAAATAAGTCTGTTGAGTATACCTGGTAAAGTGTATGGTAGAGTTATTATTGAAAGAATTAGGAGTAAGATGGAGAGCAGGATAGCAGATGAACAAGGAGGCTTTAGGAAGGGTAGGGGTGTGTAGACCAAGTGTTTGCAGTGAAACACATAGGTGAACAATATTTAGATAAGGGTAAAGAGGTATTTGTGGCATTTATGGATTTGGAAAAGGCATATGATAGGGTGGATAGGGGGCAATGTGGCAGATGTTGCAAATGTATGGAATAGGAGGCAGGTTATTGAAAGCGGTGAAAAGTTTTTACAAGGATAGTGAGGCTCAGGTTAGAGTATGTAGGCGAGAGGGAGATTATTTCCCAGTAAAAGTAGGCCTTAGACAGGGATGTGTCATGTCACCGTGGTTGTTCAATATACGTATTTATAGATGTAGTTGTAAGAGAAGTGAATGCTCGGGTGTTGGCAAGAGGTATGGGGTTAAAAGATAAAGAATCTAACACAAAGTGGGAGTTGTCACAGTTGCTCTTTGCTGATGACACTGTACTTTTGGGGGATTCTGAAGAGAAGTTGCAGAGGTTGGTAGATGAGTTTGGTAGGGTATGTAAAAGAAGGAAATTAAAAGTGAATATAGGAAAGAGTAAGGTGATGAGGATAACAAAAAATTAGATAACGGAAGATTGGATATCAGATTGGAGGGAGAGAGTATGGAGGAGGTGAATATGTTCAGATATTTGGATGTGGATGTGTCAGCAGATGGGTATATGAAGGATGAGGTGAATCATAGAATTAACGAGGGGAAAAAGGTGAGTGGTGCACTGAGGAGCTTGTGGAGACAGAGAACTTTATCCATGAATGCAAAGAGGGGAATGTATGAGAGTATAGTTATACCAACACTCTTGTATGGGTGTGAGACATGGGTTGTGAATGTTGCAACAAGGAGAAGGCTGGAGGCAGTGAAAATATCATGTCTGAGGGCAATGTGTGGTGTGAATATAATGCAGAGAACTCGTAGTTTGGAGATTAGGAGGAGGTGTGGGATTATCAAAACTATTATCAAGAGAGCTGAGGAGGGGTTGTTGAGATGGTTTGGATATACAGAGAGGATGGAACAAAATAGAATGACTCTGAGAGTGTATAAATCTGTAGTGGAGGGAAGGCGGGGTAGGGGTCGGCCTAGAAAAGGTTGGAGGGAGGGGGTAAAGGAGGTTTTGTGTGCGAGGGGCTTGGACTTCCAGCAAGCGTGCGTGAGCGTGTTAAATAGGAGCGAATGGAGACAAATGGTTTTTAGGACTTGACGTGCTGTTGGAGTGTAGGCAAGGTAACATTTATGAAGGGTTTCAGGCACTCTGAAGGAGGGGTGTTAATGTTGCAGTTTTGTAGCTGTAGTGTAAGCATGCCTCTGGCAAGACAGTGGAGTGAATGATGATGAAAGTTTTCTTTGTCGGGCCACCCTGCCTTGGTGGGAAACGGCCGATGTGTTAATAAAAAAAAAATAACCTGTTCAAGAACTAAATAAAACTGATAAAATGGATGAGATTTACTGAAATGTCCCCAGGGATAATAAGTACAGTGGGACCCGACTTACGATATTTCATTCCAGAATGCTGTTCAGTGCCATTACCAAACGAATTTATCCCCATAAGAAATGATGTAAAATAGACTAGTCCTTTTAGACCCCAAAATTACACTTACAAAAGCATTTAAAAAATAAACTTACATAAAGGAAGTGTGTTTGGGGACCATCGTAAGTCAAGTACCACTGTATACAAGGACCAACTGAGGATTCATGGCAGTCACAGGACAAACAGTGCCTGCCCTATGATGCTCACTTAGATTTGAGGAACTTTTAGCATGTGTCATTAGCTCTGCTGCAGCGCTCTTTCACTCTTACAACAACGAATATCATAATCAACATCATGTACGTAAAGGAACTGTCATGGGAAAGTATATGGTACAAATATGTAGTACAAAAGTCTGTTGTGATATTAAAAAACTTTATGGTTGCTTAATATGTTGATATCAATATCAAGCACAATTTTTGTTAATCACAACCTTATCAGATATGATAGTTTACTAAATACTATAGTACATTATGCTATATTATCATAAAAGCAGACAATGCATTAACTGTATACAGAACAGTATTCCCATTCAAGTCCAAACATAAAACCTATAAAGCTTACAGCTAAACAGACTTTATACTAAAACACCTTTGTAAAATTAAGTTCGAGATCAGTGGTGAGTTCCTGAGTGATTAACTCACAAGCACACTATAATGGGTAATCAAAATTACTATCTAATTCAAGCTCCATAACTGCGGTTTGATAGCTCTGCACCATTATATTTATTATATAACACGTATAAAAATAGCTAATAAACATAAGCACTGTAGAAATGTAATTATAAAATAGTACTACTCCCTACAAATTTGCAGTAATCTAAATTCACTATTTTATTATTCATGATTTCTACTATAGGGGTTCTCATGAATAACTAAATACAGTGGAACCTCCACTAACGAGCGCATCCACGTGCGAGGTTTTCCAGATACGAGCAGTCGATTGGTCAATTTTTTGCTTCCATAGGCGAGCGAAATTTCCAGATGCGAGCGGGCCTCAAGGGGATTCCTTGACGCTGGTGAAGGGCTCTTGCTCTTGATCTAGGGAATTGGATCTCATTTGTTTGTTGGACTATCTTATTAAAACTTGGGCAATGTATGATGGAAGGATGTTTCTTAACGTACACCAAAATTGAAAGAAATCTGACTGTAAATAATAGAGTTCACTTTTCAGCCTTAGCCAGACCTTAGCGGTACATTTTCGTATGGTTTTTATGGTTGTATTCTCTTTTTTTGGTCTCAATTGATAGAATGGCAGATACATATACTATTACAGAAATAGATATGATTTTGATTGCTTTCACAACGAAAAGTACTTTGAAATTGAGCTCAAAGTAGCTGAAATATTTGATTTTTGCCGATGTTCATGAGTAAACAAATGACGTCACTGTCCAATACCTGTCCGAGTAGCCATTCCAATATGCACTCAAGAATGGGTTGACATTATTTGTACAATTATTACAATAATGCAGTAGTCTGCATAACAGTAAATCTTCTATTTTTTGTGTGAATAAAAATTCCAAATGGTAAGCAAGAGTATTATTATAAGAATATGTACGTACTAATAATAATAATAATAATAATAATGATAATATGTATAATATAATAATTATATACGTAATAATATATGTAATATAAATTATTATTATTATAACAATGCCTGCACTTTAAAGGAGGGGTCTGAGATAGTGACAGCTGGGAGGGACTTTTCTCAGCTGTAGTATCTGAGCTCCTCTGCAAAGACAGTGATTATGTATGAGTGTGGTGAAAGTGTTGAATGATGATGAAAGTTTTTTTTTGGGGATTTTCTTTCTTTGGGTCACCCTGCCTCGGTGGGAGACGGCCGACTTGTTGAAAAAAAAAAAAAAAAATGTATGTACTAATAATATAATACGTAATTATAATAATAATACTATAAGTGAGTTTCAGATCTTCACCACAAGATGGCAGTATCAAAACATTGCCGCTCGGGGAGGCGAAGAACGCTGCCTCCGCCTCCACTAACACTACTCGCATATGTAATATTTCATTCATTCTAGTGTATATATCATGTTTCTATGTTATTAATATTGTTCAGTATGTCATATTAGATGAATTGTGATAGATAAATAAGCTGTAGAGTTGATATTAGGGAAATTATTTAAGTATTTTGTGGTGCCTGGAATTCCATTGGAACGGATTAATTCCATTTCAATTACTAATTTAAATGAGGAAAATTGACTCTGCAAATGAGCAAATCCAGTTGCGAGCAAGGTCATGGATTGGATTAAACTCGTTAGTGGAGGTTCCACTGTATCTGCACATTTATGCTCATTTTCTTTTGGTTTGGCACATGATGCATAAATTTAAATTAAACCATAGAATTTAGATGAAAACATGCTCACTGATTTCTCATACTCAAATCTCTCTTACTGAGCATCTTTCTTAAAGAGTATCAATATAAATGAAATTTGAACAAAATACTGTGTAACAAGATATGGCCTCCACAACACAAAATGAGCCCATATCTGAAACAAATTATTGCAGCATTTGCAGTTTCTACTCGCTGGGATTTCTAGGAACATATCTTCCCCAAATTTCTAGTGAGTACTGTGTATGTGTTCTGTACATTAATAAATACGTTATGAATAAATTTTATTCTTGAAATAAATTTATTCCTGGTAAACCTGCTAATTAACTAATCATACAGGCAATAAGTTATATACAATATTAAACAGTTTTTTTTTTATCAGATTTTTACCTCTCATTTATTTGTATTTATTGCTGTTTCTTTTTAATTTCCTATACAAAAATTGTTTTTTAACTTTTAGTTTTTATTGCAGGTCCCTTCCATAACTGTTCACTAATTATTTTTAGATTAGTTCCCAAAGTGGCAAAAGTATGGTTGATTGGTTTTGCAGGTTCATTCTTCTTTGTTTGTGTGTGCCACACCCATATCTGTAAAGAATAAGTTTGTTTATATAATGTACAAACATAATAGATGAGAAAACATACCATGGGCGGGAATAGAACTTGTGGCGAGTGAATTTTATAACTCACTTGCCACGAGTTCAATCCCTGCCTGTGGTATGGTTTGTTTGCAATCGTGTCATTACGATTTCTTGAGTCAAAATTGACGAGATAAAGCACAAGTCTATATTTATACATGTACATACCTAAAATTATACGTGCATTTGTGAATGTACACATATTCAAACCAGAAAAGGTGAAGTTTTATAAAGGGATATTTTTAATATAATTGGCACGTCAATAATTTAATTTAAAAGCTTAACAGTACATACTATAATAAAGCTGAATAGTACAGTATTTATTACCCTTAAATTGCAGTTTCTTAATTGTATGTAAGCACAACACTGAACCAAAATTAAATCTATTTAATATATCTAAAGCAGCACTTGCTAACCATGATTCCAAATACAGTGGACCCCCGAGTTTCGTAAAAACTTCACTCCTGAAGTCTGCTCAAGCGCCATTACCGAACGAATTTACTCCCTTAAGGAAAAATGTCACGTAGGTTAGTCTATTTCAGACCCCCAAAAATACACTTCCAAAAGCACTTACAATATTTTACTTACATAATTGTACGATTTCCGGGGTTTACGAAACTCGGAGGTCCACTGTACAGTGGACCCCGCCTAACGAGCAAAATTCATTCCAGAAGCCTGCTCAAGTGCCATTACTGAACGAATTTACTTCGTTAAGAAATAATGTCACGTAGGTTAGTCTATTTCAGACCCCCAAAAATACACTTCCACAAGAACTTACAATATTATACTTACATAATTGTACGATTTCTGGGGTGCTCGTTAGGCGGGGGGTCCACTGTATTATACTGCAAGCCTAGATAACAATGTTATTTGTAGAAACAACAATATATAATACAGTGGACCCCCGGTGTTCGTGATGCTCCAAACTCGCCCTTTTATGTAAGTTTTTTTGTAAGTGTATTTTTGGGGGTCTAAAAGGACTAGTCTAATTTACATTATTCCTTATGGGAATAAATTCATTTGGTAATGGCACTTGAACAGCATTCTGGAACAAAAATCATGAACACCGGGGTCCACTGTATAGATATAGACATCAATGACTTGTTAGAATAAATAAACATTATTGAAGGGCTCTAGAGTCAAGGAATTGGAGCTACCCTCCCCATCTTTGGATCAAACCTGATTACTCCCATTTCCCAGATGATGTATGGTCCATATGGGTTTAATGCTTCCCCATGATAATGTTAATGCTAAACATCCCAATTCCCATTATGTAGCACTATACCAGAAAACTGACAACAGAATTGCTAACTATAACAGAGGTAACAGTGATTATGTATGAGTGAGGTGAAAGTGTTGAATGATGATGAAAGTATTTTCTTTTTGGGGATTTTCTTTCTTTTTGGGTCACCCTGCCTAGGTGGGAGACTACCGACGTGTTGAAGAAAAAAAAGGAAAAAAAAAAAACAGAGATAAGTCTCACCTTTGTGCAATTGAATGCAAGTGGCTCTATCTCTGATGCTTTTATTCCTAGACTCTTTATGAAGCCATCTTCTTCATAGCCAACCTTGTATGGCATTGACGCTAATGGTCGCTCTAAAAGGTACTGCACATTAACTGCAAACCCAGCCATGTCCACTGGAAACATGCGTTTAGCAATCCAGCCATCATAGAAACCAACCACTTTTCCTTCCTTAACAATGGGTGTAGACACTCCAAGTTTGGTCACCAGTCCCACAGGAAACATCGACACCTTGCGAGTCCACCTTATCTATTAAGGAAAAAAAAGTAAGATTCTTATGCAAAATATTAATAAAAAAACATACACAGTACATAAACGATAAAAAAATGACTGCAAGATATCCCAGCCCTAAAATAACACCTTTACCATACCCCAGTATACATACTGTAACTCATGAAAAAAGTAATTTTGAAATTCTTATAAAGAACTGCCTTCCTTCAAAGGAAAGTGCCTCAATTTTAATAAAGGGCTCTTGATCCAAGAAACAAGTTACCATTCTTGGATGAAACCTGATTACTGTACCTCACAATCCCTTCAAGTGTAGCTGTACTTCCCCATTGAATTCAACATTATTATTAATAATAATACCATAATAATAATAATAATAATAATAATAATAATAATAATAATAATGCAATAATAATAAACAGAAAAGAGTAAGGTGATGAGAGTAACAAAAAGTACATGTATAGGCATTGAAAAGTTGGATTTCAGACTGGAGGGAATATGGAGGAAAATGGGTCTATTGTGTCTATTGAAAGACAGAGAACCATAAAATAGATGAAGGGGGAAAAAGGTAGTGGTGTACTGAGGCATCAGTGGAACAATGAGGGCTATGGATGAAAAAATAGAAATACAGTGGACCCCCGGATTTCGTACTGCTCCCAACTCGAACAATTATGTAAGTGTATTTTTGTAAGTAGTATATTTTTGAGGGTAAGGTACCTAGTTATTGGCAGAGAGCGTGTATTGTTCCTTTGTATAAAGGCAAAGGGGACAAAATATAAAGAATCAAATACAGTGGACCCTTGGTTAGCAATATTAATCCGTCCCAGATTGCTTATCTGTAACCGAAAATATCGTTCCAGACTTCCAAAAGTAGTAAAATATAATATTTTTTTACAACATAAGACATGCATTTACACACAAGTTTATGAACAATAAAGAAATACATGTAATATAGTACAATAACATGTCACTTACATTTATTGAAGAGTTGTTGATGTGTGGAAGACGGGAGGAGGGGTAAGATGGAGTAGTATGCTAGTGTTTGGAAGGGGAATCCCCTTCCATTAACACTGCAGGTGGCAAGTTCTTTTCAGGGGTTACTGGCCTTTTTCTTTTAATGCATGAATGCTACACTCCCTGCATGAATGCTACACTCCCTGCATGAATGCTACACTCCCTGCATGAATGCTACACTCCCTGCATGAATGCTACACTCCCTGCATGAATGCCACACTCCCTGCATGAATGCTACACTCCCTGCATGAATGCTACACTCCCTGCATGAATGCTACACTCCCTGCATGAATGCTACACTACCTGCATGAATGCTTCACTCCCTGCATGAATGCTTCACTGTTTACCACAGGGCTGGCACTAGGAGCTTTCTTTGGACCCATGGTAGCTTATTTAGCAGTTGCAAGCACTAAAAACAGTGGAATAATGACAATATACTGGTATGAATGTGTGGGTGGAGTGGGTGGTGGTCGCTCTCTCTTGTAAACAATAGCACACTGACGCTCCCTGGAGTGCCCGCACAGCTGGGCCACGCGTACGCGTCCTGGGACGAATATCGTAAACCGAGTATATCATCGTAAACTGAGTCAATATTTTGACGTAAAAATGTATCGCTAACCGATTTTATCGGTATCCGACGCCATCGCTAACCGAGGGTCCACTGTACAAAGTGGGAGTTGTGACAGTTGCTTTTTGCTGATGACACTGTGCTTTTGGGAGATTCTGAAGAGAAGTTGCAGAGGTTGGTGGATGAATTTGGTAGGGTGTGTAAAAGAAGAAAATTGAAAATGAATATAGGAAAGAGTAAGGTGATGAGGATAACAAAAAGATTAGGTGACGAAAGATTGGATATCAGATTGGAGGGAGAGAGTATGAAGGAGGTGAATGTATTCAGATATTTGGGAGTGGACATGTCAGCAGATGGGTCTATAAAGGATGAGGTGAATCATAGAATTGATGAGGGGAAAAGAGTGAGTGGAGCACTTCGGAGTCTGTGGAGACAAAGAACTTTGTCCATGGAAGTAAAGAGGGGAATGTATGAGAGTATAGTTATACCAACACTCTTATATGGGTGTGAAGCATGGGTGATGAATGTTGCAACGAGAAGAAGGCTGGAGGCAGTGGAGATGTCATGTCTGAGGTCAATGTGTGGTGTGAATATAATGCAGAGAATTCGGAGTTTGGAAATTAGGAGGAGGTGCGGGATTACCAAAACTATTATCCAGAGAGCTGAGGAGGGGTTGTTGAGGTGGTTCGGACATGTAGAGAGAATGGAACGAGACAGAATGACTTCGAGAGTGTATAAATCTGTAGTGGAGGGAAGGCGGGGTAGGGGTCAGCCTAGGAAAGGTTGGAGGGAGGGGGTAAAGGAGCAAGCAAGCATGTGTGAGCGTATTTGATAGGAGTGAATGGAGACAAATGGTTCTTAACCCTTTGACTGTTGGAGGCCCCATTCTGAAACTGTCATTCTATGTCGCAAAATTTTGAAAAAAAAAAATTATTTTTTTTCTTAGGAAATGATAGAGAATCTTTTCCCGATGGTAATGACACCAAAAGTATGAAATTTGATGGAAAACTTATGGAATTACGCTCTCACAAAGTTAGCGATGTCAGTGATATATACGCATCGGCGATTTCGCCGACTTTGAGCCCTATTTTCGGCCAATTCCATTGGGAAAGTCGACCAAAGTCATAGCTATTTCTTTAGAACTCCATTTGTTCTATCGATTGAGTACAAGAAATCACCAATTTACCGATTTCAACTACCCAATAAAGTGGTCAGAAATTGGCAATTTCACCAATTTCATGCAAAATAAAAGAGATGTCAATTTCAAAATAATGTCCAGAATAAACAATGCAGACATTCCTGGCACTAAAATAAGATGTTATCTGTTCATTAGTCACGTCTTTAGGCCCCTCTTATATTACTCTTGCTTTCTATTTTGATTTTTTATTCACACAAAAAATAGAAGATTTATTGTTATGCAGACTATTGCATTATTGTAAAAATGGTAAAAATAATATCTGTGCACTTGTGAAAGAATATTAGACTCGCCAGTTGATGTGTATTGGAGGCATGGTGTGATTTGTTTACTTTTGAACATTGGCAAAAATCGAACATTTCCGCTACTTTGAGCTCAATTTCAAGATCGTTTTCATCATGATCCTAATCAAAATCATCTCTATTCCTGTAACACGTTTTCCATTCTATCAAATGAGACCACGAAAAAGAGAATACAACCATAAATACTATACGAAAATACACCTCAAAGTCGGCGTTTTAATACAAAAACATGGTCAGTTTTTTTTTCTCATTATGCACTGCGTGTTGCAGGATTTTTTTTATACTGCGCACACTGACCACACAGACCCATTCTCTCATATGTGGGCCTACCAGCTTTCTCCCGTTTGATCTGAAGCCGCTAGAATTTGTGAGTGTATATACGTCCAAAACACTGGCTCGTAAGACGTATATATACGACCGAAACAGTCAAAGGGTTAATACTTGACGTGCTGTTGGAGTGTGAGCAAAATAACTTTTATGAAGGGATTCAGTGAAACTGGCAGGCCGGACTTGAGTCCTGGAGATGGGAAGTACAGTGTCTGCACTCTGAAGGAGGGGTGTTAATGTTGCAGTTTTATAACTGTAGTGTAAAGCACCCCTCTGGCAAGACAGTGATGGAGTGAATGATGATAAAAGTTTTTATTTTTTGGGCCACCCTGCCTTGGTGGGAATCGGCCAATGTGTTAATAAAAATAAAATAAAAATAAACGGACTAGTCTAATTTACATTTGTCCTTATAGGAACAAATTCGTTCGGTAACGGCACTCGAACAGCATTCTGGAACGAATTATGGCCGATAACCGGGGGTCCACTGTATATCAGAGTATATAGTGGGATCGACACTTACATGGGTGTGAAGCATGGGCATTGGATATCTACCTGGTTCTACCTGGAGAGAATTCCAGGGGTCAACGCCCCCACGGCCCGGTCCGTGACCAGGCCTCCTGTTGGACCAGAGCCTGATCAACCAGGCTGTTACTGCTGGCCGCACGCAGTCCAACGTATGAACCACAGCCTGCCTGGTCAGGTACCGACTTTAGGTGCCTGTCCAGTGCCTGCTTGAAGACAGCCAGGGGTTTGTTGGTAATCCCCCTGATGTATGCTATGAGGCAGTTGAACATCTTGGGCCCCTGACATTTATTGTGTTGTCCCTCAACGTGCTAGTGGCACCCCTGCTCTTCATTGGGGGGATGTTACATCGCCTGCCGAGTCTTTTGCTTTCGTAGGGAGTGATTTTTGTGTGCAAGTTTGGTACTAAGCCCTCAAGAATTTTCCATGTGTATATAATACGTATGTATCTCTCCCGCCTGCGTTCTAGAGAGTACAGGTTTAGGAACTTCAAGCGCTCCCAGTAGTTGAGGTGGTTTATCGCACTTATGCGTGCGGTGAAGGTTCTCTGCACATTTTCAAGGTCAGCAATTTCACCCGCCTTGAAATTTTGCAGTATTGCAGTATTTGCAGTATTTTGCAATATTGCAGCAAGAAGGTTACAGGCAGTGTGATATCAACTTACTGGAGTTACTGTTCAGAGCTAATAACTCACAATCAGGTAAGTTTGACAGACAGAACAGCTATTTGGCAATAAGTGAAGGTATTTCTATGACTTACCTTAGTCTGTGTTGTGACATTCATCTTTGATCACCTGTTGAGTTGTGTGCTTCTCTACAATATTCTCATTATCTGACTTTCCCTTAATGACCTATGGGTTTACCTCATTATATGAATATTGTAAATATTGTATGTATAATCATTATCACCAAACTCCATCTAAGTTATAATAAAACAATTTCTATTGTTCTTATCAGATACAGTATTATTATTATTATATTCGAGGGGGAGCACTAAACCCCTAAGGGTCATACAGCATTCAGGTTTGATCCAAGGAATGGGTGTTCAGGTCTAATTCCCTAGATCAACTGCTCCTCATCAGCATCAAGGAACCTTCCTTAAGGGAAGATACAGTACAGGAGGCCCTCCACATTCGCGAGCTTCAAACATTCGTGAATGCCCAGCCGCCTATTATCCAGTGACACTGGCAGTGAAGAGTTAGAATCCACACACTAGACTCATCATGCCATGCAGTTACTCTCCATATAATCACCTCCATTCAACTGTCATCAGTAACTGAGTGGCTAACTATCATCACCATCATCATTGTCATCATCATCACAAGTCATCAGAGCTCGTCTGCCTAACCTTACGAGTGGTGAGTGTTTTGTTTGTTCATTATTTGTTATTAAACCATAACATGTATATACAATATTTTACGATGTTTTCATGTGTTTTATGATTATTCATGGTTCAATATGTTAAGGAAGCAGTATTGTTAGGCTAAGTAAATGTTATTATTATATTTCCCTACAATATACTATTTGTGTCCTAGGTAGTAGGTTGGTAGACAGCAACCGCCCAGGGAGGTACTACCGTCCTGCCAAGTGAGTGTAAAACGAAAACCTGTAATTGTTTTACATGATGGTAGGATTGCTGGTGTCTTTTTTCTGTCTCATAAACATGCAAGATTTCAGGTATGTCTTGTTACTTCTGCTTACACCTTAGGTCACATTGCACATTCATGTACAAGCATATATATATACACACCCCTCTGGGTTTTCTTCTATTTTCTTACTAGTTCTTGTTCTTATTTCATCTTATCTCCATGGGCAAGTGGAACAGAATTCTTCCTCCGTAAGCCATGCGTGTCGTAAGAGTCGACTAAAATGCCGGGAGCAAGGGGCTAGTAACCCCTTCTCCTGTATACATTACTAAAGTTAAAAAGAGAAACTTTTGTTTTTCTCTTTGGGCCACCCCGCCTTGGTAGGAAATGGCCGATTTGTTGAAAGAAGAAGAAGAAGAAGAAGAAGATACTATTTGTGCATCAAACATTCGCGAGGTTCTTGATCCCCAGACCCTCACGAATGTGGAGGGCCTCCTGTATTAGAAATTCGTAATGGCACAATGCGACCATTAAGTACGAATAATATTAATATAGCATTAAATTATATTTTTTACAAAATATTAGTTTACCATTATTATACTAATTAGGCAAGAACCAACCTGTTCAAAAATACGTATGTCATATGTGTTGTCGTCATCAGCAAAGTACAAGACACCATCTTTGGCATTTTCACGAACCCAATTTAATCCTGCCATACGGTTAGCCACGCCTCTTGGCTTGTTGCCCACTTTTTTGTATCTTGATGGCATCTGAACTGAGGATAAAAAAGTATAGTCCATAAAAAAAATAACTAATGAAAGTGGATAAAAGGCATAATGCAGACAAGTATGGATATGAAGAACAAGCTTTTATTGGGACTATATTTTGCTCAGGGTTTTACTCAACCCTGTGCAAAAGTTCTAATAAAAGCTTCTGCAAATTGTGTCATTATCCCCACAACTTACAAAATCTATATTTCCCAAACAGATAAAAAATAATGTACAGTGGAACCTCGAGTTTCGGCCATAATCCGTTCCAGAAGCTCGGCCGAAACTCAAAACAATATTTCCCATAAGAAATAATGTAAATCCAATTACATAATCCGTTCCAGACACCCAAAAATATTAAAAAAAAATTTAAAGAAAAACTTTACATACACAAAACAATTTTAAATACATATACAGTGGTCCCCTGAGTAACTAACACCCCAGAAATCGTACAATTATGTAAGTATAATATTGTAAGTGCTCGTAGAAGTGTATTTTTGGGGGCCTGAAATAGACTAACCTACGTGACATTATTCCTTAAGGGAGTAAATTCGTTAGTAATGGCACTTGAGCAGGCTTCTGGGATGAAGTTTTTTCGTTACTCGGGGGACCACTGTACTGTAGTACTTAAATGACTAATGAAATAGATAAATAAACATTTAAAATCACATTTACATACCTTTATTGAAGAATCTTCTTAGCGTATGGAAGACAGGGAGGAGAGAAGGAGACTTATTATTGTTTGGAAGGGAAATCCCCCATCATAAGGACTTCAGGTATCAAAGCCCTATCTGGGGTTACTTCCCTTCTTTGTTTTTTATTGGCACTAGGAACAGCTTGAGTCACTGGACCCCTGTTGCACAAAAAAACTGTCCAGAGAGGTCTGTTTCTGGCATCTCTTTAGCATTTGTCTGAAATAGGACATGGTTTTGTCACTGAACAAGTTGCAGAGATGGTTTGTTTCAGCTTGCTCAGGGTGATATTTCTCAGCAAAAGCTTACACCCTATGCCACATTGCACAAATCTCCTTAATCTCTGAAGAAGGCACCTCTTTCCCTCCTCCTCTGAAGCAAGTTCCTCAGCTGTGGTCTGTTGCTGTTCCAGATACAAAATACAAATTCAATTTTATTTCTTTGCTCGTGTACATGGGTTTACATTACAATCATAAATTGAGGTGCAAGGAGAGCCTCTGGCATGCCTTGGCATTAGGGGCAGCTTAGTCTAATGGCTTATAGACTATGAACATAATATTGGAGTAATTGAGTGAGTTTGAATTGGTAGATCAGTCAGATTATATGATGATAATACATTGTTCATTACAAAATGATGATAGACATTGTAAATAGTGTTTAGTAGGATGGAACATAATAGCAAAAGCTAAATTATCTTAATGAAACTAACATTGAGCATTTTGAGAATAATTTACAGTTTGAGTACAGTGGTACCTCAGTTTACGATGTTCCCCAAACTCGCCCTTTTATGTAAGTTTATTTTTTTAAATGCTTTTGTAAGTGTATTTTTGGGGGTCTAAATGGACTATTCTATTTTACATTATTCATTAGGGGATAAATTCGTTTGGTAATGGCACTTGAACAGCATTCTGGAACGAAAAAATATTGTTAACCGAGGTACCACTGTATTTAGTTTAGGGTGATTAGGTGGCAACATAATTGTAAAAAATTGAAATTATTTTATAGGAAAATAACTTTGAGCATTTTTGAAGGGAATTTACAGTATGAGTATTTAGTTTAGGGTGAGTAGGTGGTTTTTGAGAAGAGTCTTAAACTGATTTTCAGACAAGGTTATTTTAGCATTTCCTGGTAATGAGTTCCAGATTCTGGGGCCCTTTATGTGCATAGAATTCTTACATAGGTTGCTGTGGATACGGGGTACATAAAAAAGTGATCTGTATCTTGTGTTGTGGTCATGGGTCCTATTAAAGTTGGTGAGGAGAATTTTGAGCGGAGGGTTTATATTAGAATGTAGGGTTCTATGTATGTAGTAGGCACAAGAATAAGTGTGAATGTTCTAAATGGTGAGTAGTTTTAGTCTTTTGAATATTGGTGGAGTATGCTGTCTAGAGTGGGAATTTGTTATCATTCTGACTGCAGCCTTTTGCTGAGTTATGAGTGGTCTTAGGTGATTTAATGTTGTTGATCCCCATGCACAGATTCCATAAGCGAGATATGGGTAAATGAGCGAGTGATATAGTGCAAGGAGAGCTGATTGAGGCACATAGTAGCATATCTTAGATAATATGCCTACTGTCTTAGAGATTTTCTTGGAAGGTCTTGCAGCTCTTCAGTGGTTAGCTCTTCCCTGTGGTCCTCCACCAACTCTTCCACACTCTGGCCACTCACCTCCAACCCCATGAACATCCCCACAGACACAATAGATTCCACAACAGTGTAGGGTCGACAGGGTCAGCCTCAAACCCTTCAAAATCCTTCTCTTGGACACATTCTGGCTTTGTGTGGGCGCGGGCAGGCGGACAGGTCTGGTATGGCAGCCAAAACTTAAGACAAAATTTAGGCGAAAAAAGTGACCGAAACTCAAAACACCCGAAACTCAAGGTTCCACTGTACTCATATGTATATAAAACAAATAATCCCAGAAGACTGCAAACTAGAGACCTCTATCTATCTTTCCTCCTCCTTCACGGGATGATTTGATGCTGATGAGGGCTTCTGATCCAAGGAATTGGAACTACTTGTCTCTTCCTTGGATCAAACTAAAATGCTTTCCATATCTTCAGATGTATGAACCTTATACATTATTTTATTTCGTTTTAGTTAGTAGATCATAGTATGCCTTCAGTAAGTCATGGAATTGTCTTTTGATTGCAATTTGTTTAATTAGGAATCTAAACAGTACTTTCTGGCATCATATTTCACTTGATACTTGCTTTAGGCTATACATGAAACTTTACATGAAACAGAGGTTCACAATATAAACTAATAATAATGAAAATTGTATACAAATATATTAAGATGATTAAAAGCAATAATACCATGGTATACCTGGAGAGGGTTTCGGGGGTCAACGCCCCCGCGGCCCAGTCTGTGACCAGGCCTCATGGTGGATCAGGGCGTAAAAAAGTCTACCCTTGGCGGGAAAAACATCAGATGACCATTATCAAGTCAGGTGTGACTTAATCATGGTCAATGACTTACCAGAATGTTGAGTAAAGTTTCCTCTTTAAAGTGAGGGTCATTTGTGAACACCATAAGATGATTTACGTTCAGTTACACTAACTGCACAGCCACTCTTAAAGAATATTGTACTTACCATGGAGATACACAGTATTGAGACCTGATTCATTGAGATATTGAACTACTGATGTAGATGCAACAGCAGAGTCCTCAGACACAATCCATACCACATTTGGTACATTCATAAGCGTCTGTGCAGTACGTGTGAGCTCAGGCACCTGCTCAGCCCTTGGGTAGGTGGGTGTGATGATGTAGAGTGGAGGTAGACCCTCCACCCATTTTCTACTGCCACATCTACCATTAACCGAGCCCACATGTGAAGTTTCCAACACATTCTGGAAAACATAGAGTTTAAGACTTGATTACAGTATCCTTGTCTGCCCTATGTGTGTAGGCTAGACAGCCCACAGCTGCAAAGCTCGTATTATAAGATATGTTCGTGTAAAAGACATAATTTGTCAAGAAAAAACAAAAACCATTATAGTGTGTTTAAAACACTTCACAAATAACCCAAAGTTAGAGAGGAAACTTTAGACAATGTTTCGGCTTGTCAAATATTATTATCAAGTCCATGAAGTAACAAAATATCTTCTTAAAATCTCTCCAAGGTGTGGGTTATTTTTTAATAATCTTTAAATGTACGTATACATGTACGTACGTACATGCAAGCATGGTGGTGCTTTGTCAGAAGAGTAACATTCTGCTGGCTAGAGAAATCAGCCTTTGGAACATACTCAAGATTCCTGAAGTGTCATGGAGTCTTAACTAAACAATTCATTGCAATACAATTGTTCATATTATTTTTACAATACACTACTTGTATTATTTTATAATAAAAAATAGTACATACACTACTTGTAGCATAACCTAGCACTCATACATAAACTAGCCCCATCTGTGGGGGAGGGGAAGATGCCCTAATAACAGTGAGCTCTTGATCCAAGAAACTGGGGCTACCCTTTTTTTTTTTCATAGATCAATTCTGGTTACTACCCATTACCCAGAGGCTATGTGATCACTATGAGTTAAGCACTTTTTTTTTTACTACAAAACACTATACAATGCTATAATGACTGAGGAAAGTACAAAGGCTTCCTCATTATTATAATCAAAAGAAGCTCTAAACCACAAGGGTCACACAGCGCAGAAAGGCTTCCTCAAAGTAAAATTTTATTTAAAAATACAGGGTACTGATTCAGCTCTCGGATTCCATAACTTACTCATTTTTACTGGAAAGCCCCTTGTTTTACAAGCATAATAATACATAATCATTATTTCAACATGTACAAGGTATACAGGCCTAGCTGACATCAATGACATATTACTACAGTATATAGAAAACCATTTGTTATGCAGAGCATTCTGGGCAATACGTAAGTGAATTTTGTCTCCAAGAAGCGACCCACACCAGTCGACTAACACCCAGGTACCTATTTTACTGTTAGGTGAAAATAGACAGCAGGTCCCTTAAGGAAACAGGTCCTAATGTTTCCACCTGTACCAGGGATCGAACCACAGACCTCAGTGTGTGAGCTAGGGAACTAGCAATTGAGCAATGGGGCAAGATGTGGGAGTGTGGCTCAGTTAGATACTTTAACATGATGGGTATGTTGCAGCAGCTTCCCAGTAGCTTGGCATAACGCTCAGGCTGTAGGACAGAATTTTATATGTTTAGACCACGCATGTCTGTGCTTTAACAAAGGTAAACTCCAGTTAGTGAATGTTAACTTGTTGCTGTACCAGCTGCCCAGTTTTGATTTATTGTCATTCATGTGCGTATTTTGTCTGACCTTTCAAAGGGGGAAACCTTGATACAGGCAAAGAGCTCTTGATACGAGGTATTGGAGCTACCCTCTCCTTCCATGGAGAAAACCTAAGTGACTTCCATTCTTCATTTAACCCTATGGGTTAAAGCACTGCCCCATAAATAATATTAATAGCTACAATAATTAGATGTTTCAATCACTGAGTGATCTTACACTGGTATTCCCATATACCTTCTAAGTAAGATACATCAATGGTAAACAAAAACGGTGATCAAAAAAGGCTTCCTTATCATACAAAAACCAAATTCAAGAATAGTTTATATAAGCCTGACCAGAGGGCACTTGCATGTGTCAATAGTTGCACAAACCTTTCTTTGTTATAATCCATCTACTTTCAAAATTTGAAGCTGATTGGATGAAGTGTTCCGAAGTTATAAGAAAAAACCTTGCAGAAAAAAATTAACGTAGCTACTCAAACATAACCCCCCTTTGAGATTAATAATAATAATAATAATAATAATAATAATAATAATACAGTGGACCCTGGGTTTCGTTTGCTCCAGCTTGCATGTAAAACCACAGTTATTCTCTATAAAATGTATTTTTTGATATTTCCCATAAGAAATAATGTAAATCCAATTAATCCATTCCAGACACCCTTATATTTAGGGAAAGGTGCCAAACCCGTAAGGTTGCACAGTCCCTCTTATAATAATAATAATATGCACAGTCCCTGGGAATAATGGGAGGCAAAAGGTTCCCCTCAAGGGAAGGACAAATCCAATTATTTGGATCACGAGCTGCTCACAACATCAAAGAATCTTCCTCAAGAAGTTTAACTCCTCTTAGTTCGTAGGGGTTTATATGCCGGCGGAGGCTTCTCGAAGAGTGAAAATTGATTTTTTAAACGATTATATGGTGGGGGCATTGGGAGGTTTGCGGGCGTGGCAATATTGGGGGGATTTTAATAGTGTAATTAGAAAAAGGGATGTGGAACCTAGGGAGGCGGGTTGTGAGTTGGGGCGTTGAGGATTTATTGAGTAGTGCAGGTTTTAGGGACGTAGTGGGAGGGGTTTTGTGGAGTATACTTTTGTTAGGAAGGATATGCGGCGCGTTTGATAGGGTATATGTGACGGGAGGGTGGTTGTAGGGAGGGTGCAGACTTTTGATGTGGATTCTTGGATCATAGGGGTGTTCTGGCAGATGTGAGTTGGGAAGGGGTGATTAGGTGGTATCAGAGTTATTGGAAGCTGAATGGTAGATTATTGACTGGCATGGGTAGGGCGGATGATTTTAGGAGGTGGTGGGGGTCATTGTGGGAGCAAAGGGGGAGGATAATAATGATTTGGTGGAATGGTGGGAGAGCTGTGCGAAAATAGGAATTAGGGAATATTATCAGAAGCTGGGGCGAGAGGGAGGTGTGCTGGAGGTATGGTCTACAAAAAGTATCTTGAGGGTTGTTGCAAGGTTGTTATGAGCGTGGAGGAGTGCAGGTGATGGATGAGATTCGAGGTTTGAAAAAAGACTGAGGGATTTGCAAAATGAGAGGTTTGATGCGTGCAGAGTGAAAGCGGTATGGATGATGTTTTATGGGTGACAGACCATCGCGGTATGTTGTGGGCAGGTGTAGGGCGCAGAGAGGCTATGACGATAGATACCTGGATGTGGAGGAGGATTTGGAAGGATTCATAGGGGTCACGTTTACGGACCACTGAGGCGATGGGAGTTTATGTAGATAAGTGGTTTGAGGCATATTTGCGGAGCAAGGTGGGGGCAGGAGTGAAGGTGAGATTGTAGAGGAGGGTGTGGTAGGGGTTTTGGGGACAAGGACAGGTTGTGTCTGGAGGAGAAATAACAGAGGAGGAGGTGTGGGAGGCGGTGAATGGAATGAGTAGGGAAAGGCGCCTGGTATGGATGGTATGGTGAATGAATTTATAGGGTACATTGGGATGTGTTGAAGGAATGTATGGTGGCCTTGATGAATTGTATGAAGAGTAGGTGTAGAATGGGAGGAGCAGGGCATGGGGGTGGTAGTATTAGTTAAGAAGAGTAATCAGGGAACATGGTGCAGAATTATAGACCTCTGGTAATGATGAATGCAGATTATAAAATCTTTGCGAAGGTTTTGGGGAACAGTTTGAAGAGAGTATTGCAGAAGGTGATAGCAGAAGGACAACGTGGATACCAGGTAGGTGTATGATTGAGGACATGAACGCATCAAGGGATTTATAGAGGGCTGGGGGAGGGTATTAGCGTTGGACTGGAAGGGGGCATATGATAGTGTGAGAGAGGGATGCTGTATGCGTCATGAGAAAACAGGGGTTTGAGTGAGGAGTAGTTAGGTGGGTAGAGACGGTGTATTCGGGGGCTACTGTCGTGTGCAGGTGAAT